>JAUCMT010000047.1:20785203-20807627 GCA_032357475.1 Enteromius thamalakanensis | reverse complement strand
TACCGCTTCGTCTTTAAAAAAGGGGAGGAGACCGACAGAAACTCAGAGTTTAGAGAATAAAACCTGCTCCCGACCAGGTTAGTTTCCTCTCTTTCAGAAACAGGCTTGAGTTACCCTGCTTTCCAGAGTTTGACAAACCTGCCTTTTTGAAACGGAAAACCCAGAGTTTCTCATATTTCAGGGTTAACAAACTCTTGAGTTTTCATTTAACCTACTTTCTGAAACAGACCCCATGTGTCACACCCTTGTCTGTGTTCTATGTCACTAGTTTATTTTTGATTTCGAATTGTTATTTCCTGTTTGTCCTTATATGGTCTAGTTCCTGTTCTTGTTTATGTTGATCGTTGTTCAACTCTGTTAATATGTGTCTGACGTTTATATACTGAAGGCGGATTTGCCTCACCCAATCAGCGTCCGCTTAAATGTTTATTTTAATCCAATGGATATTAAGTTTTTTTCTTTCTTTTGACCAATTGGGGACCCCCTGGGAGGCGGGGCTGAAGCCATATAAAGCCTGTGCATTGATCCGGCCGTGACTGCTCCCTGACACCATGTGACATCATTGGCTCAACTTCACTTTTGTGACACTACTTTTATTGCGCAAAGAAAACAAAAATAACATAATTTTTTACATTTACCAATTTAGAGATTTACCGCAGATTACATACATGTGCATGCTTTCCCCTGGATGTGAAGGGTGATTACATAAAATATGTTAAAGCTTGCGTGTGCATTGTGTTGTGTTGTCTCTAAAATGGCTCAAGACATTGGTCAGAGGAGCAGAATGGTAGAGTAAATTATGTTTTTTTTTTTGTTTCAGGAATCAATAAATAGAAAGTTCACAGCATTTGTTTAAAATTTAAATATTGTGTAATATTATAAACGTCACATTTGAACAATTTAATGCATCCTTGATTAATATTAGTAAAAGTATTAATTTATTTAAAAAAAAATTATATATATTTTATAACATAATAACATAAATAATAAAATAATATCTTAAAATTATTTTGTACCCCTTGTAGAGATGCCAACAGTACACTTTTATGTCTCTCTTGACCCTGTTTTTGTTTTCTATTAAATTGATTAAAATACACCTATTTTTAATATATAGTATTATACCTCTACATCTCTCTCAATCAAAGACGACACATATAGAACGAACTACACAAATTCCAGAAATTCAAGAGTTGTTTGTCAAGAATGGAATTCAGACACGTACAAAAATGTTCACAGGTCAAACATGGACATCATCTCTACATCAAAGCAGAAGAAACAGCAGGCAGCTTTACAAAGCAGCTGAATGTACGATACAGTTGTTGTCTGGGTGTTACATTCAGATTAAAATGCCTTAGTCCACAATATGAAGACATCTCAAAGACACAATGAAACATGTCAGACCTACATGAGAGACATATCAAATCTCCCACTTATCTCCTCATTACTCAAATATACAGCACTCAAATATACAATCAAAGAAAAAGCGTTACCCACTGGCAGGCAGATGTGTTACAAGCACAAGGAAACACGTCTGTAACAGCTTTGAGACATGGTCGTTACCTTCTGAGCTCACACTCAGAATGACAGCTGGTGTCAAGAACATAGAAAGCAGCAAAGACTGTCTCTTTTTTTTGTCTTTTTTCATGCAGATATATCTAGAAAGAGCCACAGAGGGAGTTCAGCCCTCATATATCCAAACACATATGAACCTGTAAGATCACGTGATCCAAGCAACATTGCTCTCCGTTAGGATTTCACAATTTATTTCTACAGACAAGTTCACTATCACTGAGAGCTTGTTCAAGATCATAATATTTACAGGTTGAAAAATAAAGACGATAAGAAAGCTAAAAAAAAAAGTGGTGAGAATTTAGGTGTTTAATTTCCGCCCAACTGAGCGGATTTGCAAAAATAATGACTTTCCTCGTTTGCCATTGGCCAGATACTCCCCCCCAAATTCACATCATTGGTTGAGCAAATGTTGCAAGTCGCGATGCTCAAACAAACAAGCTTTTAGCACCAAAGAGCCACAGTGTTTACACATTTATTTATTTTAGAAAAATCCAGCTACAAATTATTTTATAATTGTCTCTGCATATGAAGTACAGAACTAGTATTTTACATCTGAAATATTTTTTAAATAAAAGCACAACGTACAACTAATTGCACGAGGGGGCGGGACTTTGTTTAATCCGGCCAATGAATGATGAGGAGCATTGTAATCCTTCGGTCATTATTTTTGCAGTTTCGTTTGTTGATAACACACTTCAAAATAACAATCTAATGAAAACGTATATGTTTTCCACATTTTTTAAAGATCCGTGCAATCTATACTGTACATTTCAATAATCACCTCAACTCTGCCACCATGTGATTCACCGACAAGCATGAGCTGCAACAAAAGCCTATTGCATTTCAAAATTGGCACGTTTATAATCACAGAAGTTTTACATACATCGTTGGTACTTTATGACCCTAAGTGTTGACTAAAGAGAGAGTGCTGGTACATCCATCACACAGAGAATTTACACTCACAGCAGAGAATAATACTGTACTGGAAATAAACAACACTTTTACCAGAGACTCTTGCCACTTTCCACACTGATGCATGTTATTTTGGCGATCAAACATGAGTGATGATAACTAATTATGATTGTCAGTCAGTGGTGCTGCAGGAAATTTGGTTGGATTCATAGATTGACATCAGATATTGTACTTGTAAAGGGTTGGGGGTTACCTGTCTCTCAAGTATTAAAAGCGTTCACTCAAAAATTGATCAAAACCTGTCATCATTCACTTATCTTCATGCCATTTCAAAACTGTATGTTATCCTTGTTACCATGCAACATTTAGTGATCACAGACTGTCAAGCTCAAATATGAACAACAACAACAGCTAAAAGCATCATAAAAGTCATAGTTATTTTGGAGCTTAACATTCTTTACTTTTATCATTCTAAGAGTACAAACATTTTGAAAATCAGGTTTGGTATGACACAAAGATGAGTACATTATGACAAAATCTGCATTTTTGGGTGAATATACTTTTAGCACTTTCACATCTCACTTAAAAGTCTCATTTCTCTCACAGTTGAACACGTCAGCCCTAAAAGCATTTATAATGCACCTGATAGTAACGTAATGGCATTGTTTTGCACATCTCAAAGCTCTAGAAATGTCAATATGCACTCAGACAAAGATTCTAAAAGCAAAACTGAACACTGGAATTGTTCATCTACATTACTAAATGACTAATAATTAAATCAATAATGCATGGCACTGGTTGTTTAGACTATGTCCATCAAAGCTATTTTTGTGACCATCAGGCACTTCAGAATAAATCTGAGAGAATTGTGGAATAGCCTCCTCGCTCCGCTAATTGTTTACGGAACTGTTATTTGACAATCCTTGATTTGCTGATATTGGCTCTGTGTAGATACAAACCATTCGCATGACAATAACAAAACACTGGCCAAAAGCTAAATCACAAAACCATAACAACATTTACATATAATCTAAATTCATGAGTCATTCATAAGTCTTTGACATACTCTGTACTTACGGCTGATTGTAAAAAAATACGTTTTACAATCTCTCTGTGGAGAACGTTAAATCAAATACACAGCATCTGAACGAGCAACAAGAAGTCTGTACATTTTCTTTTATAGTGTTGTACTTCTGATAAACACAGTAGCTTGCAGATAAAACAATACTGAAATATTCATGTTTTGGCACTTTATATTATTATATTTTATCTTAATACTGAATTGTAACCCGCCTCTCTCTCTCTCTCTGATATCTGATTTACACTGAAGCTAGAAAGCAATGTGCTGTTGGATGGATTGATGTTTCTCTGACTACATTCTATCCACAAATCGTTCACATTCTCTATGGCTCAAAATACGATATGAAAATTCACTCCAATTTTCACCGCGATCATCTTGGCATTGCGGTGTGAATTATACAGCCCCTGTACTGCATTATTATTGATTAGAAATAACATTCTTTTATGCTTATTTTCTCATTATATTAATTAGAAAGCCTTCAAAAAGCTGTGTTGTGGTCAAAAAGCTTCCTAACCTGAATTGCAACTTTTAAGCTCAAAACAGTTTTGGCACTATTAATATTTCCCTGGATAAATCGTTTTTAACTGATAAAGAGTGACATGTTCTGGATGTTTGGAATCGTTAAATAATATCCAGAGATTTTATTAATTATTAATTATCCTTCTCTAATTGTGATCGGCCCGACTGCAGATGAAGAGGGTGAGTTGGAGGGCGGGGCTTATGGATGGACAGACAGCCAATCAGGCGTTCAGGTGGGCAGGTTGAGGTTGACTGTCTCGGCCAGAGGGCTGGACATGCGTATCTGTGAGCTGCTCTTGCTGAGGATTGACAGCTGCGTCCCCCCGTTCACCCCACTGCTCGCTAGCGAAGGGTGACGCTGCTGCTTCAGGTCCACAGCAAAGTACCTGTTCACCGTCCAACTCCTCCATTTCCTCTTTATCTCCGACTGTACCTTTAGGGAGAAACTTGAAAAGGTCATTTTTTAATGTACTCAGCTGTAAAGGTGCACGCGTTCTCCACCAGTCCACGCTCTCTCTCATGCTTTACACCATGTCCAAATCAGATGTGACACATTTGTGCATGCAGAAAGCAAAATATTGCACAAGTCAGAAAATATTTGATGTTTTATATTTGGACCAATGAGATTTTACTGTGGGCGGGGCTACTTAGAGCAATGCAACACAAAATATGTAATGTTGCAATGTGCAGTTGCCTAATTTTTGTGTGAATATTTGCTAAAACATGGAATAAACTGAATGTTTATCACTTCAATGTGTCATATGATGTGATTTTCTCTTTAGGGTGTTACAAGCTGTTAAGATATATCATATAAGATCTCTAAAGTTGCACAGACTAAAGTCTCAAAAGCAAAGAGATATTTGTTTATAAAAGTCATGACTTGTCCCCAACCTCCTAAAACATGCCCCACTTCTCTACATCATTGTGTGGGTTTATTTTCATTAAACCGGCCAAAGAAATTAGGAACTGTAGTGTTGCTGCCAACGCCATGTTCTGGAGACTGTGTTTCATTGTGAAAGTCAAACTACTGTGTTTTGCCTTCCAAAAGAGGACATAACTAGAAATCAGAGGTCAAGTAGTATTTACAACACTGTTGTGTATCAACCCAAATATTGGAGTGTGTGCAACACATTTTATGGAGGACTAACGTTAATTCCTGAACTTGAGAGGAGAGTGCGCCCAGCTGTGCACAAGCTGTTTCTATATAGTGCGGCTATTCCAACTTTGTAAGGAGAGTCTGGGGCTTGACACACAGCATGTATGTATGTTTTCATATATAAAGGATTTGCTGCTGACTATTCGAACTCGAGGTTTGAGCAGTGTAGAGTAGTGCTTGTTGTGTTTTTTTTTTTATGGTCACAAAGTCGTGATGCAACATGACGCTTAAAAAGACAGTACTAAGTCGATATAATCTCTAATTGTGTCTCCACTGAATGCAACGAATGACTTGTTTATGAGGATCTTTACTGTTTTGTATCATCACATCGGGACACGGCATCACTTTAGTGTAAGGGGCGTAACATTTTCGTCACGGCCTTGTGATATTCGGCCAATCCCAACTCACTGGATAGCTGGCCAATCAGGAGCGCACCTCGTTTCTTAGAACGACGAGCTTTGCAAAAATCCACACGTTTCAAAGAGGTGGAGCTTAGAGGAGCAACAGTAATTTACAGTATGTAAAAACAATGTGTTTTCTTAACCTTAAACCACATAAACAAATTGCATTACACCAATTACACAAAATAGTGTTCTTTTTAGCAACATCATATGATTTCTTTAATCGCATCACACCTGGTCAGGACATGGCAGTGTCTTTGGCAGTAACTAAAAACTTAGCAAAAAAATTTTTTTTATAGCAACACTGGAACAGTTATTTTGAAACACAATGTTTTCTGAGCAAACCCAGACATATATAAAAGTAATATCAAAGCTGACTGCATGCATTTGAGAAAATCAAAACAAAAGCTCTTACCTCTCCGTTCAGAAAGCAGTACAGCACGGCAACAACAAACCCCTGTGAAGAGTTAAAGTGAGTATGTGGTGAAGTGGATATCAATGTAAAACACTTTACAGTTCAAAAGTTTAGTAAAAAAACAGTGCTGTTACTCAGCAAGGATGCATTCATCAAAAGCGACAGTAAAGACATACAAGTGATTTCATTATATTCCCTCAAAAATTAAAAAAATGTATGTTTTCCACAAAAATAAGTAGCAAAACTGTTTTTGAATTGATAAATTAATAATAACAAGAAATTAATAATAACAAGAAATTGATAATAACAAGAAAGGCACATTCTGAAAGATTTTGTGTTTTATGGGTCGTGTCTCACAAAGTACCTTGCTGTCTACATAGGTTACTAAGTCAGCATAGTGCTAAAATGTAACACTGTAAGTAAAATCTGAGTAAATTGTAACACTCCACATAGGCAGCAATTCACAAAAGTAGAGAGAAATTAGAGTTGACAGCAAATTACAACAAAGGTATAATGTTAAGCTAATGGTTTCAAACAAATACGGCGTACTTGTACTGATGCTACTGGTTGTATATTTTAATGCAAAACTTGATACTGGATCTTTAGAACTGAATAAAATATACTTTTTTTTTTGTTCTATTTGTCATTTTGAAATACACTTTTCACTAGGATTTTTGCAATGCATTATAAATCCTCGAAAGCTTTTATTCTGGCAGCTTTTAATATTGATGCCATATGTTTTGAACAGCCCTTGTGTTGGGATCACACCTACTGTATTATGCCATTTCTGGCAGCTCACTGGTTTGAAACAGAGAAATAGTGTCCATGGAGGTGTTTCTAAAATACAGTGCTACTATTGAAGCTGACGATCAGTACCTGGAAGGAGCCCAGGCCCAGCTCAAAGACCAGTCGCTCCCGCTTGCTGAAATCCTCTGGGGAAAAGGCGAAAACAGTGTAGTGGATTCCAAACAGAGGGATGAGGAGCAGGGTGGAGCGCGCCAGACGCCTGTCAACACACAGCACACACAGCGGTGCTTTAGACGGCTGATTGAATCTCTCATCATGTCAACACACGGCTACTGTAATGCACTGGAGACCAGAGCTCCCCACAACAATCCTGCTCCACAGGAAAGAAGCCCTCTTCAATTTATTTATTACAGCAGAAGAGCAAATATAGACCTTCTCAGATACTTCTCCTGAGCAAAAGATTCCAATAATCTCACATGGGTCTCTCCTCGAGATTTCTTTAGAAGAGATTGCAACAATCTGGCTGTGCATTAACGAATAACAAAATCTGCATTTAAAGTCTAACTAAAAATGAGTCTTTTTTTTTAATTTAGACATAATACTAAAAAATATATACTGTGTGTGTTGACAGTTGTGCTGTAGTTCACCGTGTTTTGATTCAAAAATCTGGTTCCCAAAAATAAATAAAATCCAAAAATATTTAGTGGATGATTAACACTGTTAAAATTTCCCTTAGTTTTTTTTTTTCCTTTAGTAAAAAAAAAATATCTCTATATATATATATATACATACAATCAGAACATTTTTGTGGAAAAAAACTAAACTAAAATAAAACAAATTAAATTAAATTAATTCTTGTTTTGGCCCAGACCGAACTGTCCAGCCTCCTAAACCGGACTGGACCAGCCTGAACCAGCCTGAATCACCAGTTCCAAAACAAAGAGGCAACTGTAAGCTAGATTGTCCAGCAGGTAAAACTTCATAAAAGTAACAACACCAGGGTCATGGATTCAGTTCCCAGAGAATGCAACTGATATAAATACATTTCGAAATAAGTGTAACGTACATAATCAAACTACAGACAAGACCACAAAAAAGATCTGCAGTGAGTATTCACAGCATTTATTTACCTCAATGGACAGTTAAAATTGAAAAATGCACATCTGCCAGCCAACACAGACGCAGACGCACACACACATTCACACAAACACACACACTTACAGCGTGATGGTAGAAAGCTCTGACATCCTGCACGAATGCTGGGCGGCCTGTGTGGGCTCACTGAAGCATTTCTGTGCACAGCTGCTAAACACGACAAAGACAACAAACACTCTTTAGGACAGAACACACGCACGCAGACTCACTCACGAAACTGACCACACACAACAGACCCCAACACCAAGACAACTCGAGGACCTATAATCGCTCAAGCACATACTTTGCATGATACTGTTTTCCATGCAATCACACTGAATACAGCCTAAAGAATTCAGGTTTCAAATGGATACAAAAAAGTGGTCTATACGTCTTGTGCTCATTTAGACTTGCTTAAATAATGCTTGATCAGAAAAAAATATTATGTTTTATTTTTCACTGCCACAGAAACCAAAAAACCCCAAACATGTTGCCTTAATCAACACAGAAATGATTTCATCACTCTTGGAATCAGCACACTACAGAATTATTGAACATTACCTGCAACCAGTTTAATTTAATGGAACACGCCAATATTTTTGAACGCCAATATTAAAAGTATTAAAACTATATGGGAGTTGGATAATGAACCTATATTCAAAATTAGTGGTGTGTTCCTTTAAAGATAAAGACATCTGTATTAATAAAACATTCTTTTGTTACTTATTGGTGGTTACATTCCAATCAGACTGCTACAACATTTCAAAAGGATCCTTGTATGCATGCAAAATGAATGCTTCTACTTATCCAGTTCCTAAAACAGGAAACTTTATGATTAAGTAATAAAATAAACCTAAAAATAACAATTGGAGAACACACTTTCTAGATTTTATCAAGGTTGTCACAAGAAATCCTCCCAGCAACACTGGTTTTAGGAGCAATCCTATATTGTTATAATAGAGAGAATTCCGTACACAGTCTGTTTAGGTTGTCACAAAATTAGATTTTGGATACTAAACTTATTTGGTTCCTGTAAATAACCAAACAGGAACCATATGCTAACGTTAGGTGGGCTTTCCGTGTTTGCTTGGAAGACTTTTATTTAATTTCAGCCACAATCATGTGATACATTGTATCGACTAATCAGACACAGCACGACAACAGCACTCTGTTTCCATGGTGACTGAGACTAACACACTCACAGGTAGATGCTGGACTCGTTCCCGCCGATGTCTGGAGACTGCAGCTTCTGCACCAGGATTATGATGATTCCAATGAAGAGGACAAAATTAATCTGAAAGGAAGTGCATGCAATAGCATGGAATATGGCTCCATTCATACAGTGCATAAATTAATTTTATTCATCTACCTTTTAGCTCTAAAAACATAAAATACCTTTTTTTTTTTGTCTTACCATGATTGATGCCACAACAGGTCCCTTGATCACCCACCAGAGGGCAGTATTATCATTCATGTCCCAGCAACTGCAGAAATACAATTGATTAACTGTAAGAAGCTTTATTGCTATTGGTCGGCTAGGTCACATGACTTAGCAGCTAACAGTCTAGAATGATAAACTGCAAGCTTTTCAAAGAAAATATCATTCAGTGTGTTCCAGACGCCCTACTGCATTTCATATGCAACAGCACACTTTTCTGGAAAATGTTGCCACAAAATGCAATGTGCTTGAATCAGAATGGTTCCTATAGTCCATAGTTTGTTGGCAATAATTTAAAATGTTTGCATATATACTGTATATATTTTGGTGAGCATCAGGTTTTTGCGGTACTAAGAATATAGAGCTCATATTCAAGGTGAAAAAACAAGTTTTATTCAGAGGGTCACACTGAGCAAAAAATAAGCAATTTGGTGCACATGCTGATATTTATATGGCTAAATAGTGAAAGTAAAAGATGAAATTCTGATAGCTATATACATAAAACGCATGTAAATATAAGCTGTCTCTATATCTCACAATAATATGAGTTAGTAATATGATATTTAAATGTTTTTATTTATGACCAATGCTCTGTAGTTTTTATTGTAGGGCAAAACATATAATGATGATTAAGAGAATAAATGCTCCTCAAGAACCTGAAGATCATAATTGATTATTATTGATTTAACACAATTTTTCTAAAAAAAAAAAAAAAAGATGTATGGTTAAAGTACCTCTTGAAAAATAACTAACAAAATAAAATGTGTTGTTACATTCATGTTTGCGTTTACTTCAAAATTGAAAACCACAACATAAAAGATGACATATTTACAATGATATAAAAAGGCCTTTTACTTATTCAAAAAATCAAAATGATCTATTAGATGACAGAAAGCATGTAGTAGTTTGCGTACAAGAAGGTTTGATCATGTTGCTAATTTACAGGCTTTAGAAATTTGCATATGAAATATGATATAGGTTAATAGATGCTCCTGGTCTAATTGTGCATGATTGTAATGAAATGTAATTAGAAATATATGTGTTCATTCAACTCGTTACTGACTATTTATGTAATCCAACTCCCAAAAGACATTTTTACACAAGCCTGGACTAAACCATTTGTATTTGTTAAATGATAACCAGATGGTACCCGAATTAAACATGCAACATAGTGAAGTTATGAAACAAATCAGTGTTTTCTTATTTAAAACATGAAAAAAAAACATAGTCTCATTCTAGTGACACTGAAGTTCAGTGCCAGCATGTGCATATCAAAGCAGCAAATACAGTATATCAGGTTTTGTTTATGCCGCATTGCACGTACCCAGAATTATCAAAATGAAGGCGCAGAACTGCCCATATGGTCACACAAATGGTGGGCGTTCCTAAAAGCGCGAGAGGAAAAGGAAATTTGTCAGACCTCAAAGCTGTTCTCCAATGCATTTAGACCATCAATATGAACACATTACATATGCCAGCATAACAAATCACATCATAAAGAGCCAGTGGCCAGTTAATACACAAACACCACACTCCATTTCCCTCCATATCTACGACTGTGACGCATAATCAATCATAAACAATCCATTTTTTCCATGATGCATCACCGTGACATACCCCAGCCAATGATGGTGTACCAGTAGAAGTAGCGTCTCTCGGGAAAGAAGGTTTCCACCAGGAGCGTGAAGAGATAGAGACCCTCGATGAAGAGCCAGAAGTAGTTTGACATCACACAGTAATGGAAGAAGACCATCACTGCCTTACACCCCACCTGAACACAGACAAACACATTTAGCTTTGCTTAAAATATAATGGATCCTGTCAGAAATCCATTTTACATTCACATTCACGCTTTATTGGCATCTGTGTTTCCATGAAGAACCATCCATGCAAGCTTTCCACTCCACCAAGGTTATTTAAGTGGTGTCCTGTTGCTGGATATAGAATACAAAGCAAAAAAAGCTAAATACTTAGTTGCTTACTTTTTCAGAAAGCACATAATTTATGCTAAAATTACCTTAAAATGCTAAATAATATACTTTATATGATAAACACACACTATTTACTCAGTTGTAAAAATTAACAATTTTTGAGAAGAAATAAAAAAGATGTAAAATGTTAAATGTACTTGTTAAAAACACTTTTATCACATGCTTTATTATTTCTTTGATTATGTTTTAGTCATAATTGTGCAATATACTCATTGTCATGGCGTGATTCTCAGTAAATGGTATTAGGGCCAGTTTGACTTGCAAATGTCATACTATTTTAATACTATTATATGTCTACGTTTTTAATTCCACAGTTATAATAAGTGACATTTCAATGATATTTTCACCACTACACTGTAGGAAATGTCTCTGGTTTCTATTTCGGAAATCTTGCATTCCTATTCTGGGATATTTTATAAAACAGCTGAATTGTTTCTGGTTCACAGTGGTCTGCCAGGTAGTTGAGCTGATCAAACAAGCCTAGTGACCATCTTTAATCAGCTGTAAAGAACTGGACCCATGATGCATCCTCCCCTCTTACAGACTGCATGTACGTTTCCATTCACAATTTCGGGTGTCAGAACACCCTAAAGTCTTTAACCATGTTTATCAATTACCCTCTGATCCAATTCAGTGCTAAGTGATGTCATTAACATGGCCTCTGATTGGCTGGGGAAAGAGCTCAGAGCCCTCATTCAGGTGTATAATGAGAGCGTGCACATTTTTATAAGCAATTCATATGCTAATATGGGAATAATGGAATATTTCCAGAGCGGCTTCATGATAATTACGGCTGTTTGTCAGGCATAGAACGTGTAGAACGTGGGGCAAAGGCTTGAACATAAACGGATGGCGTTATTATTAGTCTCTGGATTTCACATGCAAATAGCATCCAGACAAACTCTGGCCCTACTAACAGTTTCCGTATATGTGAAAAAATAATAACAGATATAAAACCAAGCAGTTTTATAAGCTGATGGTACTATGAAAAGGTAAACTATTATAAGAATTGGTATATTTATTATTCAGTGATAATATGTTATTATATAATAAGTTTATTCTTAAAAAAAGATAACTTTGTTTTTTTACATACATACAAAAACTTTTTCTCAATAATCATTTACCACCCCTTATCTAAAATCTACTACATAAAACATTTTAAATGACATTTTTAATACATTTGTCATATTGATTACTTCAGGCATAAAACTAAAAAGGTTTAGTGAAGCTTTAATTTCCAACATGTGCGTTCCTCACAGTATGATCGAAACAGTGCTCGCTGTCCTCCTCCGCGTACAGGACCCCATCTTTAATGAACACAGAAATGGCTCTCAGGATGAAGGACACAAACAGGTTCATGTGGATGAAGTTCCTGGTGCAGTGAAGCTTCCTGTTGACAGACGTTCAAAGAGAGGATTACGGCGTTGTTGGGAATTGAAATTCTAATGTGTTCGGGTGGGCAGCGCTGAGGGTCCGTATCAATGTGCAAACACTCATCAGCGCCTCTTTGAAGCCCTCGGCATCTTATCATAATGTACATCATACACAGGTTCTTCAGATTACTCGATTTGCTTTTTAGGTACTTTAAAGCACCACTACACAGATGCTTTCCTAAAGAACTAAAGAAAACAGAGTACTCGAAAAGCTTCTTTGTTTGCATCAGGCTGTACGATCCTTTTTCATTGTAATTGGGAAACCGTACTTTAGGCCAATCTCACGACTAGGCGATAATAATAATAATAATAATAATAAAAGAAAAAAGAACATAACATAATCAAACCACTGCTGATAAAGTATCAAACGTAACATGGTAATATGTTTAGAGTTTGATTAGTATATGTTGAACTGACCTGAAACGGCAGAGGATTACCATAGCTGTGGTCAGAGACACCAGAGACGTGCTGTAGCCCACCGTATAAAGAGCTTTCACAGACTCATAGTACATATCCTTGGGAGAGGGAAGAAAAAAAATTTCTGAGAACTGCATGATATATTTTTGTAAGACATGAACTCACAAGTTTTGCTGTCAGTTCTGAGAACTGTAAGATATAAACTCACAATTGTGAAAAAAAAAGTCAGAATAGGGCAAAACGAGACTAAAAGCTTGTTCCTGCAAGGAATAAAAAACTCAGACTTTATCTAACAGTTCTGACTTCTCAAATTGCAAGATATAAACACTGCCCTCCAACAAAAACACCCCTGGCAATGTGTGGTTTTGGATAATATCAGCATAAATCCTTACACTTTTTTGGTGCAAATACTGTTGCTTGACATTATTACTGAGGACCAGCAATAAAACTTTTCCTTTTGATCACATAATGATGGAAGTATATACATATACTCTGGGAGGAACTGGACCATGATGTCCGTAAGAAGTGTCAATCATCTTTGGGAATCGTTCAGGAGGCTTGGAGTAATATATCAAGTCAATGTTTGAATAAACTGACAGCTCGGATGCCCAGATTATTCAGAGCTGTAATAGCTGCTAACAGTGGATATTTTGGAGGGCAATGTATGTCGGAATTATGAGTTAAAGAGTGGCCATTGCCTTTTTCATTTGGATTTTTCTTGGAGGAATAAAGCTTGGAATTGCAAAAATCTGATAGTTAAGTAACAAAATGTTTATATTTTAAGAATATGTCATATTGGTGCACCATAAATTAGAATTGTATTGCTCTTGTAATAACAATGGTCTCTGAGTATACAATTGAGCTTGTCTAGATGAGATACTCACAGGTTTGGTTGTGTTGTCATCAATCATACAGGCATCAACATAGTGTGGATACGGTTCAGACCAACCTAACTCTGTACAGTTTCTGCTGATCTTGCCGAGTCCTGAAAATCAACCAACAAGCAGAACACAGATAAATCAAACACACTTCTCTCATACTGTAAGCAGCTGCTGCAATATGCTACTGTCAGCAGAAACGCAAGAACAAAAGAGTTCATACATCATTACATACATTTATAATGACTCGCGGTTTCATGTAAAGCCTAACAGTGTTTCTGTGAGATCAGGCTGATGCTGAAGCTGCTTCAACAGTGTGGCTGGTAAACCTCAACTATACCACAAATAAGGACCCATACGACATTACAACTAGCAATACACTTGTTACAATACTTAATGAGGTCTGTTAACATTCGTTAATAAAAATAGAATTGCTGGTTGCTAGTAGAAATGTTAGCTCAGTTCCATAGACACAAAACTTCGATTTCTATTTTAAATGTATTAGTAAATGCTAATAAACATTAACAAAGATGCTAAATAATGTGGTAATGTTAACAAATTGAACCTTACTTACTTAAAGTGCCACCAATACTTTTCATTTATATTACAATGGAATTTATATTAGCTGGAATGCAATAAAAATGTCAGCGTGTGATGTCTCTCACCTTCCTCTGGACTCATGAACTCGAAGAGCTCGGGACAGTTGACCTCCACAACCTCGCCAACACTGGCGGCCTTCCAGCAGGTCAGATTGTCCCACTCCCACGGACACTCTGAAAACAACAGCACCAACATCACATCAGCTCTGTTCTGTCCACCTCAGATTTGAGGCCTGTTTGTTTCGGATAGTTACTATGGTTTTTTTTAACTTCCTTGGAGTGCCAAGTAAATAGCATGGTATAAATAGAATTACAACAATGCCATCAAAAGCTAATATAATAGATTTTAAAAATATCATGGTCTGTACATACAATGCAACAGCACAGATAAGATCCTCTTTTGCATATAGAACAAAGCCTCATTACATCCGGTCTCGTGACACTCTAACAGATGTCTCAGTTTAATTCTCAGTTATCCTGAAGTCTTTCTAAGATTAGCCAGTGACGTGACCAGCAGAGGGCGTCAGCAGCAGTTCCTGCCCAAGGATCTTCATGATCAATAGGTGATATGGATCATAATCCATCATTTTCACAATTGCATTTGACTCCTCGCTTCCCTCATCTTATTACAGAAACGATTCTGTAATTAATTACAGAAATGACTCGCACTCAGTCTGGTGGCAACCCGTGATACAAAAGATGAATGGAAGAATGTGGATTATGACAACAGATTGTGGAATGATATGATTTTTTACAGTTCAGATGTGTCTATTTCTGATCATTCTTCTGTAAACGGTTTAGATTTACTGTTTAAGACGTTTTAGAAGAAATATTATTGTCTCAGAGACCGATGACTAAAGTTAGATATCTGAAAAAAACAACAAATAAATAAACACTGCACATATTCAATAAATAATTAATAAATAATTAAATAAATAAATAAATACCCTAGTCTCCATATGAACACTGTAAATAAATAAATCACAGTAAACTAAATCAAGTCTCAAATTCAAATTAATATGAACTAAATAAAAAGTAACAAATACTGTAAAATAATAATCAGTCTCAATGTAAACACTATGGATACAAGTGAAATAATTAAAACATAAATATTACCCAGATTCTATAAATAAATGTTACTGAGTTCAACTGAGAACAATATACATAGAAAATCAACTAAATACATAAATAATGCAGAACCGATTTAATCTAAATACAATTCTATAAATATGTAAATTTAGTCTCAATATGAACACTACGAATAAATAGAAATAATAATAAAGAGTTTCAATGTGAACAAAATAAATACAAGCAAATTAAATACATGAATGAATGTAAACAAATTCAATAATGGAATATTGTTCAATCTTAATCTGCACACTAAATAAAAAAACTAACTGGCTAATGAATGAATAAATGAATAAATATAATGTACCTCTAAATACAAACTAACTATATAAACAAATAAATCTAAATTCAAAGTAAACAAAGGAATAAATGAATAGTTACTATCCAGAAACATTTTACTCTGACTCTGATATTTGTTGCATAACTGAAGCAATCAGTTTTCTCTGCGGACTCTCCAAGGAAAAATAACATTTCTCCGCAGCTCATTTCACAGAATTGATCGCTGAAACAATAACATAATTCATGAACATGTGCTCAGATGTTTTGCTAACTCACAGGAAGGAATGAAGTCATAGTTACTTTGGCCGAGAGCCTGATTAACTAGACGCTGTACATTCAGTTTAATTAAAGTCTCTAGAGCGATGTTGGTTTTGTCTGTCAGCAGCCTGTCTGCTCTTTCTAGCTTGAGTGAGTATGTGGAGTGAAGGTGGAGAGCAGTAGGTGTTGTCCGTCTGGTGGCGCATGTTCCTTCTCGCACATCTCAAATTGGTCCGGACGCAAAGCCTTTTATCTTAAAGGCCAAACGAGATCTCTCTAAACCAGCGGGAGAGAGACGGAGACACAGAGAACTAACCAGAAAAAAGTGACACGAACACTGACTCTCTCAATCATTTCTAGCAGCAAACAGCTTAAGATGAACACATGTGCTCAGAGTGACTCACTGCTATAAAGGTCATTGCTAGACGGTAATCAGATTTATTGGGGAGATTTTGCCGATCAGATTCAGATGAATCAAAGCGTGACGTCATTGATGCGTCAGGAGCCCTGAGGATGTACTCAAGCGCAAACATCATTACTGCTTCATTCATGCTGAACAACATATTAAAACATACAGATACATACGTTTGCAATACGCTATGGTAGAGGATATAGCTTTCATACAAAATAGCATGCAAAGAAGCATTCAGTATGTCATATTAGTGTTGTCACTGTTAACTGAGGCTATTCAAAATGATTTTTACTGGGAAAAGGCTGAAATAAAGTTGAAAACTTTGAAATGAAAACAACTTTTTACAATCAGTAAGATTTATATATCATGTCTCTAGAACTTAACTGATCATTGGAAAGAAATTCCACAAAATGTATATAATATAAATGCATTCAATAGTTCAAAGGGGGCAAAGGGGTGATTCAAAATACCTTTTATAAGATTTGTAAAAATAATTACTCATTTATTTGTTATGCTCACCAAGGCTGCACTTAATTGATCAAAAATACAGTAAAAACAGTAAAATTGTAAAATATCATTTTAATTTAAAAACGTTTCTATTTTAATATACATAAAGTGTTTCTCTTCTCATTTATATTGTGTATGTGTGTCTATATATATATACAGTGAGGTCAATAAGTGTTTGATCAACCTTTGATTTTGCAATTTCTCTTACATAGAAATCATGAAGGGGTCTACAGTTAAAAAAATCCTGAAATTATATTATATGATTCTTTAACAATTTATTTGGGAATTACTGTGTCAAATAAGTATTTGATCACTTGAGTCAAAAATGTTTAATATTTGGTACAGAAGCCAGTGACGTCAAACAGTTCCTGTAGTTCTTCACCAGGTTTGCACACACTACAGAAGGGTTTTGGGTCCTCCTTAATACAATGCAGTTGTCCTGTCCTGTGCAGAAAAACACCCCCAGAGCATAATAGTTCCAGCCCCATGCTTCACTGTAGGTATATTATTGGGATGATACTCATCATTCTTCTTCCTCCAAAACCCGGCGAATGGAGTTAAGACCAAAAAGTTCTACTTTGGTCACATCTGACCACAGGACTTTCTCTTATAACTACTCTGGATCATCCAGATGGTCTCTGGCGAGCTTCAGACTGGCCTGGACATGGCTGACATAAGCAGGGGAACCTTCCATGTCATGCAAGATTTTAAACCATCACGTCTTTGTAAGCAAGAGAACTTGCAAAATCACAGGGTGATCAAATACTTATTGACCTCACTGTATTTAAGTATAATTGGATTACTTTTAGATACTTTTGACCTAACTTGTTTATAAGGTTACTCTCACTAATTTGTAATCATATAATCCATAAAAAATCAATGTAATCTGATCATGATTATTTTAAAATGTAATATACTCTAATTACAAGTACTTTAATTTTTGGAATCTGATTATATAAACCAGATGACAAATAACAACTACCTAGCACTGTTTTGCTAAATATTAGCAAGCAAGAACGATTGCAGACGTAATATTAAATTTACACAATAGTTCAACAAACAAGAAGCTATGCGAGAATGCGTTTTAATTAATGCATCTATGACCTCGAGACTAGGCTATTGTAGTGCTTTATGTCCACTGTGTTCTCAAAACTCTGGCTGTTTGATAATATCTAGAATATCAAAATCTAGCAGATCCTTTTACTGTTTAGCACCCAAACTCTGGAACAATCTCCCTAACACTGTTTGGGAACCAGACACACTCTGTCAGTTTACATCTAGATTAAAGACACATCTCTTTATCCTAGCTTACACACTGATACACATTTGCATAGTTTGTTTGACATTGTGTATGACATTGGTTCCTGAACATAGCTCACTTCCGGGGTGAACGCTGGCGCTGTTAGCAGCCGCTGCTCTGCGAAGGACTGTGATTTTTTTTTCTGGATGAGATTTTCTCTGCTACCCTGTGATTGCGCCTGACACCCCACAAAATTGGCTGGACGGTACGCACAAACTTGGTCGGACTAACACGGATCTGGAAATCGCTGCTAGTCGGATCACTCTCGGCTGTGACCATGGTGATTGGCAAATCAATTCTGTGGATTGCCGTCGTGGGGATTATTCTCTCTTCAATTCTCCGCCCGGTGTCGTCTTCCCATCGCTACACAGCAGCTGAACTGCTAAAGTTACGCGTTCGTCACAGCCAACCCCCACCTACATTGTATCTCCACCAGGATATTGTTTATTTACCTCGGCGTAAATATGTCCATCGCGGATCGCGCCGGAGTTTTCAGATCGACTCTTCACATTCAATTTCATCCTTTTGGTCCTCAAATCCTCGTTCTCGCAGGAAACCCACACGTACTGCTGATCCCAGCCTGCTAGCAAAGCCCAGTATGGCGACAACCACAACTACTGGTAAGAACGATCTTTTATTTGGACTGTGGAATATACGTTCGTTGACCAACAAGGGGCCTTTTGTACACGAACTGCTGAGGGATCGTAGGCTTGATTTCCTCTGCTTAACTGAGACCTGGCAACAAAGCAATGACTTTTTTCATTTAAATCATGCTATCCCCCCTGGCTATGTTTTTCTTAGTAAACCACGCACTGTCGGACGGGGTGGGGGGATTGCAATATTACATAAGGAAAAATGGAAAGTCATATCTGTTCCTGAAGTTGATCACTCATCCTTTGAATCGCTCGTTGTGAAAATTAATGGAGTTGTTCCTACAATCCTTGCTGTGGTGTACAGACCTCCAAAGGCCAATCCAGCATTTCTCCAGGAACTTTCTACATTTTTATCTTCACTTTGCTCTCTGTTTCCCAATGTGGTGTTGGCAGGTGATTTTAATATCCACGTTGACAATTCAGAGAGCTACCTATCAACTGAATTTCTATCATGTCTGGATAGCTTTGGACTACAGCAATTTATCAAAGTGCCTACTCACTCAAAAGGCCACACTTTGGACCTGGTCTGCTGCTCTGGGGTTATCCCTGATAATTTGACTATTACTGATCTCTCACTGTCTGATCACATGCTGGTGTCTTTTAATGTTGTTCTATCCATATTCAAGCGTAACCTTAACCGCACAATGACCTTTCGTAATATTAAGAACATCGATGTTTCAGTGTTATCAGAACACTTGTCTGCAATCCCATCTACCAACCTCCCTCTGACTCCTGATGATTTAGTTCAGCACTACAATGATCATCTACAAGCCATCCTTGATGTCTGTGCTCCATTGAAAACCAGAAAGGTTTCGTTTGTCAACTCTGCTCCCTGGTTTACATGTGAACTTCGCCATCTCAAGGTCAAGGGTCGTCGGTTAGAACGACTTTGCTCTAAGACTGGTCTTGTTGTTCATAAGGAGATGTATGCTGATAATATGAAAGCTTACAAGACTGCACTTTCCACTGCAAGAATGAACTGTTATGCTGGTCTTATAGGCTGTGATGCACGAAACACTAAATCACTCTTTTCTTTTATTAACAACATTTCAAAGACTACTGATCATGCAAAATCTCCTACTCCCTCTGTGTTAAATTATGTGAAGGTTTTATGCTCTTATTTTGTTTATTTTTTTTTTTATTTTATTTTATTTTTTTTTAACAAGAAAATTGTAATGATCCATCAGCAAATGGCGTCACCTTGTTCTGATCCCAGTATTTCCCCTGGCGAATTGCTTGGGGAGGGTTATTCCCTTTCTACGTTTATACTACCAACGGAGGAAGAAGTTTGTGACGTTATACTAAAATCCAAATCCGTTACGTGTCAACTGGACCCTATACCGTCCCACTTAGTTACAGCTGGTTTACCTTTCCTATCTTCCTTAATTTTAGACATCATGCATGCATCACTTTCTTCTGGCTTTATTCCCACTGGCTTTAAAACTGCAGTGCTAACTCCAGTCCTTAAAAATTCAGGGCCCGACTCTAGTAATTTGGACAATTATCGGCCTATTTCAAATCTGCCATTTTTGGCCAAAACTCTTGAAAGGATTGTTACTTCCCAGCTTCATGACTATCTCTCTAGTAATAGCCTTTACAAAAGGTTTCAATCTGGGTTTCGTCCTCAGCATAGTGTCGAGACCGCACTTGTTAAGATATCAAATGATTTATTACTGGCTGCTGATTCTGGATTTCTATCAATTCTCATACTCCTTGATCTTAGCGCTGCTTTTGATACTGTCTCACATCCTATTCTATTGAACAGATTGAAATCTATTGGTCCTTTCCTGGTTTCACTCCTATTTTACTGATCGCACACAATTTCCACAACTCAAACAGTTTCAATCCACTACTACCCCAGTTGTCACTGGTGTCCCCCAGGGCTCGGTGCTTGGACCTCTCCTATTTCTTATCTATCTTCTTCCAGTAGGGAAAATTTTTCTGAAATATGGCATTCAGTTTCACTGTTATGCAGACGATACCCAACTCTATCTTTCCTCCAAACCTTCCATGACGTCTCTCCCTACAGCTCTGGTTGAGTGCCTTGATGAGTTAAAGGTTTGGTTTTCAAGCAATTTTCTTAAACTGAACAATAGCAAAACTGAAATTCTTCTTTTAAATACTAAATCAACACTAGGAAAGGCAAAAATTTCTCCTATTATAATTGACAATCTAAATGTTCCTTTATCCACCCAGGTCAGAAGCCTGGGTGTCATTTTAGATCAAACATTGTCATTCAAAGCCCACATAAATAGTATTACCCTCTAAGCATTTTTCCATATTAGGAATATCAACCGTTTGCGTTCCGCTCTTTCAATGAAGAGTACGGCTATTCTTGTGCATGCACTTGTCACATCTAGAATTGATTATTGCAATGCTTTATTTTATGGACTCCCTTCAAAAGTACTTCATAAATTTCAGCTAGTACAAAATGCTGCAGCCCGGGTCATATCAAAAACACCTAGTTCTCAACACCATAACTCCTGTTCTTCTAAATTTGCATTGGCTCCCTGTCAAATACAGTGTAAATTTTAAAATACTACTTTTAAGCTACAAAGCACTCAACAACTTGGCACCTTCATATCTTTCCGACCTTCTTGATATTCAAATCCCGTCACGTAACCTAAGGTCCACCTCCGCAGTTACACTTGTACTTCCACGGACTCTGACAGTCTCTATGGGGTCACGAGCTTTCGGTTATGCAGCACCTTTTTTTATGGAACCGTCTTCCTGTTAAAGTCCGCAACAGTCCAAGTCTCACAGTTTTTAAATCTCGTCTAAAACCTGTTTGTTTAGACAAGCTTTTATGTAATTCTATGTAGTTTTCTGACTGTTTTGTTTTTAACAATTGTACTAGAGATGCACCGATTGCAAATATCCTGGCCGATTTCGATTTCCGATTTTACAGTAAGTGTGACTTGTATGGAATTATTTCTGTGCCAATAAAAATGAACGAAACTTTATAAAACTGAATGTAATTTTCCAAGAAACGATCAAAGATATGCCACTGCAAAAGAAGAAAAACACAATGAAAATGAAAAAATTAACTCGCACGAATTTAACATGCTCTTCAAATATGCTTCATTTTTTGTTAATGATTTTCAAAGAATCGTTTTTGCGAATCATGGATTCTGAATACGTTGCCACAGCTTTCGCTTACGCTTCGAAAATTTTCGTTTGCTGTTTTGGCACAA
>JAUCMT010000047.1:20768209-20785103 GCA_032357475.1 Enteromius thamalakanensis | reverse complement strand
AGGAAAGGAAAGGAAAGGAAAGGAAAGGAAAGGAAAGGAAAGGAAAGGAAAGGAAAGGAAAGGAAAGGAAAGGAAATTATTGAAAGGAGGGAAGTAAGCAAATAAAGGAAGGAAGCAATGAAGAAGGACAGGAAGAAAAAAACTGAAAAAGGGGAAGAAAACAAAAGAAGGAGGGAATACAAAAGAATAGGAAGAAAGGATGTTAGAAGGGAAGAGAAGACACAGAACAGAGGAACGAAAGTGAATATAGAAAGAAGATAATAAAAAACAAAAGGAAAGAAGGAAAAAATGTATTCTATTTTTAAAAAAATCTTGCTTTGCCAGGGGAAGTAGGGAATTATGGACCAGAGGCATGGGTGCGGATGCTGAGCACGACAAACCAAAACCTCAAGACATTATTTACTTTATGAGATCTTGCAGATTTATGCTTTGAAAAAAAAAGCTGCCTGTGATATTACTGTAATCAATCAACGTTAGGCGCTAGCTGACAGCCCATCGCTGAATTCAAAAGTGCAGGCAAATATTTATTGTCTTCTTGATCGTCTACAAAAGGTCAATCCTGTGAACACTGAACCAACAAAAAAGCACAAAGGACAAGGCGGTATACAAAGGAGATTAACCTCAATACAAGCTTTCCCTTTAAAAACAGCAACAAAAAAAATGCCAAACAGACAGTGTTGATCTTCCTACACGTGGGATGCATGCAGAAATAATGCAAACTTAATGAACAGCCACACATCAAGAGAGCGACTGGAGGTCAATATGCGATGGAGAAACACATTAAAGCGCTCATTCATAATAAGTAGCCAAGGAGGGGCTGGACTACGGAGGAAAGCGCAGGTTTGAGCGCTCGCTCTGGAACGCTTGCTCTTTAATCGCTAGCTGAAATCTGCCGCTAACCTGATTACTACAAGCAGCTTCACACAAAGCCTGCCCCATCTGTGTGCCTGTTTCATCTCGTTTCCCTACAACATCCAGGCAAATTTGCAAACGCCCCTACATCATTTTCATTCCTCCATGCATCCGACATGATCTCTTCAGCAATACTCACATGCCATTGTCACCTCCATGTTTGGGAGCGCGGCTCCACGTTGGTCCAACCCAGTGTAGCAGAGATGAACCCTGACAAAGTGCAGGGACAATCGGATGATGGCAGATGGCTCCCAGGTTGCTTTGTGTGTGTATGTGTGTGTGCAGATGAAAACAGTCCAAGCTTTAGCTAAGGGTTGCTTTCGTCTGGCCGTTCATGCCCATCAGCACTCTAAAGTCTGAAAGCATCTCCAAGCAGCTCAGTTTATGTCCATTTCAGCGCTTAAGCCTGATTGGCCAGGCTCCACAGTTACTTCAGCCAATGGCATTCCAGCAACAGATCACATGGTTTGTATGCAAGGGAGGGCGTCTGAAGAGGGAAAGATTGGAAGGGGGAGGGGTGGGGGTTGTGCTAGCTTAAACAGAGTCACTACATCACTACTACTGTGCTTGGATGCACCGAAGTGGCCATTTTAAGTCAGGTGTCGTAGCTGCCTTCGTCAGAGCTGATTGGGTGGAGAAGACAGCTGTTTATGAACCAAAACACACATGCACACAATAGCTGTTCTATGCTGTCGTAGCGAAGCGGGAGCAGGAGTAATTAGAATGTGGTTGCTATGGAAACAGGCAAACCACTGCCCGTCAGATTTTTTTTTTTTGCCCCAGGAGCATCGAGAGCAGACCTGCCTCCCGCTTCTCATCTCCACAACTCACACATGCACACACACACAGATGGACAGACAATATTTACAGGATGTGACAGGCCTATCATGAAGAGAGAGAGAGAGAGAGACAGTGGGGGGGAGGAGAAAAATAGCAGGTGCGTAAAAAAAAAAATTTGATGCGAGTATGTGTGAGAAGAGGCAGAGGATGCTGAGGTGCAGGCGTTCTAAAAACAGTGGAGGTCCATCAATGCTATATGATGACAGTGAAGCCCCATAATCATGTTTGACACGTGTCTGACTGGACCCACCAAGACAAAAGCACAAAATGGAGGACTTGATATAAGACAAAAACACACACTGCTGAAAGACTCAATAACATCTTAAAAACAGGGGTGCCAGGTCGCATCTGTTACATGTGTGATGTTATATATATATATATACACACACAGTGAGGTCAATAAGTATTTGATCACCCTGTGATTTTGCAAGTTCTCTTGCATAGAAATCATGGAGGGGGAATTTTCAGCATAGGTGCATTTCCACTGTGAGAGACAGAATCTAAAAATCCAGAAATCACATTGTATGGCTTTTTTAACAATTTATTATTTAATTACTGTGTCAAATAAGTATTTGATCACTTGAGTCAAAACATTTTTATATTTGGTACAGAAGCCTTTGTTAATAATTACAGAGGTCAAACGGTTCCTGTAGTTCTTCACCAGGTTTGCAAACAACCTCATTCGTTATATTGAGGGGGGAAAAAATATTAAAATTACAAGATAATATTTTAATATTTTTACTTTATAAATATTTATTCTGTATTATTATAGGCCTAATGTAGTATATTTAATAGTATAATATTTAATAATATAGTATAATATATTATATTATATTACAATTATATAGGAACATTATAAATAATATCATATTAACATTAAACTAATAATAAAAAAGGATAATAGTATAACAAAGCTCTAAAATTATAAAATAATGCAAAAATAAATACATTGCATGTTACATCTCACAAGCCTATCATCAAGATGTTATCATCTTTTGAAAAATATATATACTCTACATATTTATTCAGAATTAATTTTTACCCTAATTCTGTGTACAATATCTGACCTTTTCTTGACAGACATTGAGGTAAGCATTCAGTGGTTATTTTGCTTGCGTTCGTGTTCTAAATGACACTAGTATCACTCCTGCTCACTTTCTCTATTGTCTCAGTTTCTCTCCCACACACTTTTGCTTTTTCTGTCTGCATCTGTCAATCTCTTTCTCAACCTCTTCTTGCAAACGTGGCTGTTTTATTTCCGGCTGAATGATTTTCTGTCTGCGCAGCAATGGGCCTGCTGTGCTTTAAGGAACAGGAGAGGACGAGGATCAATGAAGCAGATGTAAACAGCCTGAACACAGAGGTCATTTCTCCAAAATACTCCCAGTTCACAAACACAGAGACACTAAAGTCGCACGCAGAAAGGTCACTGCATTACAAGCACAAAATATCAAACTAAGTAGCAGTTATTCTAAAGAAAAATAACATTCTTTCAAACAGCATGATTTCACAAACCGTGTTTGTCATGGCATGTCAATAGATCAAATGCATTTAAAGGTTTAAATTACAGGTCTCAGGCCTGGAGTTCACTAAATCCATATTTTGCAAACTCCTTCCCCCCAATGAGAGCTTTGAGTCTAACAAGGGTTTCAATTACTGCCGTTGTAATGGTTTGCAGATATCTTGAAACTGATGCTTAATTCTCTGCTGGTAAGCATGTTGCTCTCCGTTGCGGTTGAGGGTACTATTGTCGTCTAATTAGCTTAAACGCCCCCAGAGGATGCTGATTGGACGGCTAAAATTTGCCAAGAATTTAAGGGCTTTGAAGCAAAGCTGAAAGACGAGATGTCTGAACACACATAACCAGGCATTTTAACTCCTTTTACATAAAGTTTTTTTACTTTGTACCTTGCAGTGCAATTTCAATTTACAACTGCTGAGAAAAATGATATACTGCCCTCCAAAAGTTTGAAAAACCCCTGGCAATGTGTGGTTTTGGATGATAAATCCTTATCATTTTTTGGTGCAAATACAATACTTGTATTACAATACAAGTCACTTGACATTATCATTGAAGACCAGCAATAAAAATTTTCATTTTGATTACATAATAATGGCAACATATATTGCAAAGTTGAGCAACTATGGTAGGAACTGGACCGTGATGTCCATAAGAGGTGTCCAACCAATGTCAATCATCTTTAGGTAAGACTATATATATAAAGTATATATATATATATATATATATATATGTAGAGTAAGAGAGTGAGAGAGACTTTTATTGTGTGTTTTTAGGTACATATACTCTGCCTTTCAATGTTTTTTTTTTCCTAATTTCCCCAAAGCTTCATTTGTTTGATTAAAAAATAAAATAATATTGTGACATATTTTGAATGTTTAAAACAACAGTTTTCTTTTTAAATATATATTTTATTGCAATTTATTCCTCTGATTTAAAGCTGAATTTTCAGAACTGTTCCATTCTTCATTGTCACATGATCCTTCGGAAATTGTTCTAATATGCAGATTTACCAGGAAACTATTTTACTTTTTATAATTGCTGAAAACGGTTGTTTTATGTAAACATTATTATATTCAGCATTCCCAGGATTGTTTGCTGAACAGAAAATGTGAAAAAACAGCATTTATTCTAAACAGAAATCTTTTGTAACTTCTAAAAATGGCTATTTTTTAATCAATGTAATGCATGCTTGACTGAGTCTAAACGTTTGACAGGTAGTGTACATTTAAGCATAAACATCGTATGGCTCATTTTTTTTGCCTTTTTTTTTTTGTACTTTAAAAACAAATCTCATCCACTCACAACTGAATCAAACTTAAACAAAACAAAAGGATTGTCTTTTGAAATAAGCCTATATTCTGCTGATTGCTCTGAAAAGAATAGTACATCATACTACAGCACATCTGGTTCAGCTGGATTGTGATTGGTTATAGGTTTTGGCACTGAAAAAATTCCACATGTAAAACTTTTACTGTTCAATGAATTCGCCCCTAAGTGTCTTTCTAGCAACTCAAGCTGTTTTACACCTTATAATCTGTTATTTTCTCCTCCAAACAGTCAGAACTATCTGGAGTGTCCTTGAGGCTGCAAACACATGAGTCAGACTCAAAGTGCTTTCTCTCCATCTTCCTCTCGGCCCATTTATCCACATCCCGCTGGATGAGTCCTCCAGCTCTCACAAAAATAACTTCTCTTCTCTGTAATTGCTGACAGGTGTCACGGCCCTGCTTCATGTTTACCATAATACCTGAATACCTCTATAGGGGACGGATGACACATTTAGTGCACGCCGAGTAAAATGAACCCAATGAACGCAAGCTCTAGTTCATTTAAGTATATTGAGGCACTGGGAGAGATAGAGAGTCATGACTCATTCTTTCAGAAGAAGTGCTGAGAGTTAGACAGGAAGACAGAATGGAAAACACACTTTATGAAATGTTGCAATGAATCACTTCCATGAATCAAACTGTTCAATTCAACGAATCAGTTAAAAAATGGTTGCTGCCATCCCCATCTGGTATATTACATGCTCTTGCACAGTCGAATAAAGCCATATGGATGCAAAAATGACAGTTTTCCTCAAGAGTTTTAATAAGAAGAATGTTTGTTGTCATTTCATGTATTCCATTTCAGTTTAATAAAAGATTATTAGCAAAAATTATATCATGTGTAATATTCGTGGGGTCATATGCTTGGAAATAATGTGTCACGTCTTCTATTGGATTCGTTATAGTGCGCCACCCAATAGCAATAAGATTTGTCCCTTTCATACTTTTAAAGTCTCAGTTTTTATTTTATAGCGAAACACAAATTGTGTCTTAATAATGTTTTTTGCAAAACTAACAGATTTTGAAAGCTGAAAAATATCTCTGGGTGCTCCCAATCTAGGCCGACTTTATTCTCTTAATATTTTGACTTTTATTCTCGTAACATTTAGACTTTTATTGTCGTAATATTTTGACTTTTATTCTCGTAACATTTAGACTTTTATTCGCGTAATATTTTGACTTTTATTCTCGTAACATTTAGACTTTTATTCGCGTAATATTTGATTGCTGAAAATTCAGTTCATTTTAAAATATATTCACATAGAAAACCATTGTTTTAAATTGTAATAATATTTCCTTTTTTTACTGTTTTACTGTATGTTTTAAATGTAATAAATACAGCCTTGATAAGCATCAGATATTTTATGTTTTAATTTTATTGACCTCAATCTGAACAATAGCGTCCCAAAAATCTAAAAAAATGTTTTATTGTAATCAGCTATTAAAAGAACTTATATTTTGCCCCATTAGTCAAAATCCTTGTTTACAGAAATGCTC
Source organism: Enteromius thamalakanensis (assembly GCA_032357475.1). Taxonomy (NCBI): domain Eukaryota; kingdom Metazoa; phylum Chordata; class Actinopteri; order Cypriniformes; family Cyprinidae; genus Enteromius; species Enteromius thamalakanensis. The sequence continues at coordinate 20,779,004 of JAUCMT010000047.1, read as the reverse complement.
TTTCTATCAGCTCACTCATCAGTTCACGGTTCATTGTGAATCAGACATGTGTTTGATGCAGTCAGATTGAAAAATTCTCTAGAAAGGGAAAACTTATCTTTTCCTGTTCATCTTTCACACTGTAATTGGAAGATCAAACGCACTGGTTTATATAAGAGAGTTCCAAACTAGATGTACACTTTTGCCACATTTGTTGACCTGGATATAACATGCATACGCTCTGTATACATATTACACTGTATATACTGTAAATGTGTTAAATAGCCTTCGCTCTCTCTTACCCACGTTGCTGTCATCTTTTGGGTCGTGCAGGGCAATTCGCTCCAAGCATCTCTCCGCTTCACGTTTGATGACGCAGTAGGAGATCTCTGAATGTATGGGCCACATCTGAACCAACAAACAAATAAAACACATAAATAAACCAGAACACAAGAACAGGATGAATAAACAGCAGCAACAAACCACAAAAACCACAAAAATGTTTCCAATAACATCTTGCCTGCATGTAAACAAGACGGAAAATCGACCTGCAAAATCTGTGCTGGTCCCATCTACTGTATTTATCCCTCTGGGGGTAAACAAACTTTATCTTTTATAGAAGTTGTGTTAGCTCTGTCTCTGACATCTATAGGGTTTGTTACTTGGGTTGGATTGAATGTCCATCACTGTAAAAACTCAGCTAAAACTGATTGTCCTAAAAAAAAAAACTCCCTCAGGCTACCCAAGATGTAGGTGAATGTCACTTTATTTTGATGGTCTCTTTAATATCTACGAACTCTCAATAGAGTGCTAGCAGAGTATTAGTAGACTGAAGGGTTAGAATAAGTTGATATGTACTTGCAAAATTACTTATAGTCAGTAGTGTGTCTTTTGGGAGACCATCACAATAAAGAGTTAGCAGATATTAATTAGAGAGTGTACTAATATTCTAATGAGAGTTAGGTGACATATAGATGCAAAGCTACTTATTGTCAACAGATTGTTCAAAAGGGACCATCAAAATAAAGTGTTCCCGAAACAAACCTATCTGTAAAACATTTAAGTGTATCCTCTATCCATAATTTCACTTTCTTCACTGATAAATGCTCTTGTCTGCATCAAAAGAGAAATATACACAGATTAAGCACCATTTGCATGTGAAAAACACTTTTAACAATAAATTAGTAGATTTTGACTAGACATCTGGCCGAATGGTTTTTATGCATTCTGAACTCACATTTTAACCCAAAGCAATGATTTCAAGCTAAACAGTTTTAAGATGGATTTGTTTCTTATGAACTCTTCACAAGATGTTAAGTGATGGACTGGTGTGGTGGAATATTGTGATGTTTTTATCAGCTGTTTGGTGATTCTGAGGACACCCATTCACTGCAGAGCATCCATTGGTGAGCAACTGATATAATGCTATTTTTCTCCAAATCTGTTCTGATGAAGAAACAACCCCATTTTTATTGCCTGAGGGTAAGTAAACTTTGAGCAAATTTCAATTTTGGGTAAACTGTTCTTTGAATTGTATAAAAATTATTTTAACACACACAGATATAAATAACAAATGCCGTGTCAAAATGCTAAATAACGATTTGTCTGTAGTAGGGTGTGAATTATACAGCACAATTGACAGGGATCAATTTAAATCTATAATAAAGCGGCAAATGAAGACATTACGTCATGTACTGTCCATTGATCCTAATGGAAAGCACTTGAGCAGCCAACTGTTGCTATGGTTACCTCCTCTTGCAACTTACTGAAAATAACACACTCTGAGTAACTTGTAATCTAATTTTGTCTAATGTTACATGAAAGTCCTAAAATTTTGTACTGTATGTTAAATGAAGCATTTAATATGTTAGATACAGTGACCTTTCACTTTGCCCTCCCTTGAGACATTAAATTAAGAGTCAGATGTCAACGTTTTCTTTTAATTATTATTATTATTGTTATTATTTTTTTTTTTTGTGCAGTTCAAAGTCCAAGACCTGTTGATGTAATCCGTCTGTAATCACTTTATAGCTGTGTATGTCAATAATCATCTCATTTGTATTCATAGCTTTAGGTGAATATTCTGCAAAAAAGTTCAGATTTCAGGCAAATTACATTCATTGTAGTTGTACAAACATTGTACATCTGAGAAATATGTTTCAATGGACTTATTATGCAAATCATACACTATTCAGACGGTTTTTCTTTTCATTTTGAGTAAAGATAAGATGCTCTTGTCTGTTTCCTCACTGTACGGAAATTACCAAGAACCTTTATCAGTTATCACAAAACCTCAGGATGTGTTTTCTTCTTCGTTTAAAAGTTAACCTTTAAGATACGCTTTGAAACTGACAGAACTAAAACAGAGCTATTTTTGTAATTAACATTAACGAAAATTCATAAAAACTATAACAAGTCCATTGTTTATAAGCAATGCTATGCATTAACTGAAGCTGACTAATGAAGGTTATTGTAAAGCGCTACCAAAATATCGAAATGCTTTGAGAACTAAGTAAAATATATTTAAGCACTAAATATATTATAATTAAAATAGATAGAAAATGGAAATTAGCACAAATTAAGTGAAAAGTATAAAAATAAAAGCTAATTCAGATCAATAGTTCACCCAAAAATGAAAATTCTGTCATTACCCTCAAGTAGATCAAAATCTGTATGAATTTCTTTGTTCTGCCGAACACAAGGGAAGATATTTTGAAGATAGTTTGTAACCTGGCTCTTTTGGTCACCATTGACTTCCATAGCAGGAAAAAAAATACAATGAAAGTCAATGGTGACCCAAAACATCCTGGTTACAAACTTACTTCAAAATATCTTCCTTTGTGAAGTTCATACAGATTTGAATCTACTCGAGGGTGAATAAATAATGACAGATTTTTTATTTTTTTTTGTGTGAACCATTCCTTTAATAGCAACTATGACAGTGTATAAATAACACTGAAATAACACTTGTGGTTGCTAGGGTGTTGTGAATGGTTGCTAGGATATTGGTAGTTGCTCTCTAGGGTTTTCTGGATAGTTGCTCAAAGTCTCTGGTTTTCTGGATATCGATGTTTAATAATGAGGATTAGAGGTTTGTTCCTTAACTAACTTCGAACAAAAAACTGTAGTAGTCATTGTTGCCTCATCACACTTCCATAGTCACATGTGTAAAATATAATCATGTAAATCCATGTGAATACAGGCCCAAAGCACACGAGTACTAGGCCATCTCTGCTCTTACCAGACTAATGATGAGGAAGAGGATGAGGAAGGTCTCTCTCGTCGCGTATCTATGCATTCTGCTCATGATTGTTCCCAGAGATCTCAAACACAACCTCATAAAGCCTAAAAGAGAAGGAACACTGTTTTAAAACACACACACAGAGAGACACAGAGCTGCTTTAGTGCTGTACTAGCCATATTGTGATATACTGCAGCACAGTGGCTGATGCTCAGTCTGGACCCACAACAACACAGACTCACCCATACATTCTTTATTATATCCAACCCCATCCAAAATAATCAAATCTCTGATCGCTGAAGTGCACAGGGAGGGACGAGTGGGCAGGGGTTTACGGGAAATGTGTGTCGGCCAGATTTACTGATCCACAGTGAATCTAAGGAGGTATAAAATCCCTTAAGATGAGACCTGTGCGAGGATAGCAAAGGGTCTCCGAGCCCCCGCTGTCTTACTCATCTTTATTAGCTCCACAAAAAAAGGAATAAATGGATGAATCATAGGGAATAAAACGCACACACAGGCAAAAACCAGCAGTGATTCAATTGTATGCAACTGCAGGACTCCTAACTTGCACGTTTTGAAAAACAAAGCGATACAGTGCCGAAAAGAATCAGATTAATTAAACTGTTTTTTTTTTTCTTCAAATGAACATGTGATGATTTGGTATGTGAATGCTTCGCAGCTCTCATGCCAACATCAGTAGAAAATGTACATCTAAATGATTTCTTCTCTTCTCTGTGCTATTTTTGTAAGCCTCGTGGGATGCACACAAACAGGCACTTCAAGGAGAGAAAGACAGTTGAGTGTCAATCAAACAGAAGGTTTTTTTATGGATGCAAAACACACACTGTGGCTCTGATAACCATCATAATGAGAAGCACAGGGCTGAACTGGCTCTGTTTCTGAATGGGCTCTGCGCTCTTGAAGGCACAACAGCATCTGGTTATAATAGTAACGGTCATTTAACGCTGTGTGTTCTTGTGTATTTTTATACTGTATTTCTACATTAATTCCATTACCGGTGATGCATATTTTCCACAACAGAAAAAGCAAAAAGCAACATCACGTTTTCAGCACCTAATGAATTATAATGACTTAATAATGTCAAAACGTTACAAGGTCAAAGGTGTGGAAGGAATGGAGGTCATTGCAGTCCATGGACCTTTTATAAATCTGGTTCATTTCAAGGCAGTACTTTGAATGGGAATATACAGTGGTTGGGTTTGTTTTGCATGAATGTGAAGGCAGCATTAACGTGTGCTGTGACTCACTGCATGCCTTCATATTCACTGCAGAAATCTGGATTGATTTACAGATGATGCTGTGAGGCGTTAGAGAGAGACAACAGACCTAATGCACAAGAGGAACCAGCAGAATTGGCTGATTATTGGCTTTACACAGGTGCTTTCCTGTAAATGACACTGGCAACAATTTTTCTGGCTCAAGACACACCAGTTTGTTTTATGAAGTGCATAGGTATACTGGATTATATTTAAAGACAATCAAAGAAAATTATAATGTTATTGGATTTATACATATTTTGCATCATTGTCAGTACAGGTCAACCCATTTCCCCTCTAGTTTTCATTATGTCTCACATTGTTTAACTTTTGAGGTTTGGCTCTAATTCTCATTATTCTTAATGATGGCTCTCATTAGATTCTCATTACAGTAACAGAGTAATAAAATCATCATGTTTGTCAGTCATGCCAGCTTATTTTTTATTCAAATCAGTACAGCCTTGATACATAATAATACTGCTTAAATAATATAGAATTATTTGTTGTAATGCAAATATAAGCAAATCTATTATTTTCTTTTAATTGTCGGGTAAAATGCGACCCATTCTGGACAAGCTTCACGAGGATTTGCGACAAACATGTTTTGGGTGCATTCAAATGCATCCTTTTAAAGTGATAACGTGTATAAAGCCACAAATCAGCTTTGCATTCCTGAACGGAACGTATATCAAACAAAGCAATCCCTATTCACTCATCTCATGTTAATATTTAATCCGTGCATAGAAAAACGCCGTTGTCTGTCGTGTATTATTGTGAACGGAGGTCGCCCGCATTCGATGTATCGCGCGATCAATGACTTAAGAAACGCGAAGAAAGAAGAAGCGCAAACTCACCATCACAGAGTGACTCGCAATATAATCCCTCTTCTTCCCGGTAATGCCTGCAAAGGGACGGTTTGATTCGTGCACCTGCGGTTTTAACTTTGTCATCCGCGTCTCAGACCGACAGACTGGAGTAATGAAGGTCTTTGGAGCTCTGGAGGAGCGTGAGAGGGAAGAGCGGTGATTCCCTCACTGCTGCTGACAATCACCTGCGCCGAGAGACACCAGCATCACTGAACATCACAGCACAGCATTCGCATTATTAAGCCATCACAGGCTATCATTCAAGCCTAAACGCTTAACACTGGATCTTTCACTAATTGGCATAATGTATTCAATGCATTTTTTTAGATGCTTTGATTTATGAGATTCTAGTTGCGGTTTATAATTCATTAACTAGTGATCAATACCATTATTTCTCACTAATAAGACTCTCCAACAACTAACATCACTTACATAAACCATGAATCACCATTATTTCCCCTCACTGCACCAAAACTGAACACTATTCTAAAAGTGTATCCATTCCATGCGTTTCCTTGTCTTTCTTTATTTTGTGAGTTTCTAATGTTAATAATCCTGCCAGGTCTCATGAAAATGCGTATAAAAAGAAAGCCAAATAAAAGATAGGTTTCGTGCTACTGAAATACGCAAAAAATGACTTTGGCGTATGTATGACACGCTCGTGTTTGGCGTAAATTTGATACGAAATTTGTTGACGTCCATATGATACGCAGTTTTCGCGTACATATGACACGTACTGTATCTACCCCACAACCCTAATCCTACCCCATCGTAGCATACAAACAAAGTCCATGTTTGCTTATCTGTACCTCAAGTTTTCGTTTTTATTTGGCTTATTTAGGCTATGCGCACACATTCATTAGAATGGCTAGACATGTAAACAATCCTACTATTATTCATCACTAATGGCCTATTAACATCAAGTGCATAAATAAACCATCACTCACCATTATTTACACTCTTTGCACAAAATAAAATCAATTTTTGTAGTATGTATTCACTGCATTAACCTGTCTATTATTAAGTTTCTAACTGCAGATCATAATCTGTTAAGTGAAAAATCCTACCATTATTCATCACTAATATTGCTCCCCAAAACTGAACATCACTTGCGTAAATAAACCATCGCTCACCCTTATTTATCATCATTCACCAATGCTGAACATATCACAGATTTTCATTGACACAGTGTATTAAATAAATGTTCTTTTTCTTTGATTAGTAAGTTTTTCAATCTTGGTTTAAGTAACATGTGATTAACCATTGTTCATAACTAATATTGCATCACTCACCATTATTTACCATCATTACCCAGCTGAAAACACTTTCAAACAATCTAAATATGATTTCTTTGAAAACGGTTTTGAAAGTGTCTTGATGATGATGATGATGAAAGCCTTATTTGTCACATACACTGTTACATGCAGCGAAATGGGACCCCTCCGACCATACACAAACATCACTTTTTTGGGGGGGGGTCTGACAGGTCAGTCGAGAGGTAGCAAAACAAAATAAGAGAAATAAGATACATTTTGATAAAGAGGTGGAAAAAAAACCCTCCCAGACTGCCAGAAAGGCAGTTTGAGATCAGGAAAAAAATACCTCAGCAGTAGGCACATAAGTTCTCTTAGGCACTCTTGTTGTGGTTTGTTTTAATTGCTCTCCAAAACTGAACATCACTTATAAATAAATAAGCAATGTCTTGCCATTATTTGCCGTCATTCTCCAAAATTGAAGACTATAATGTATGGTAATTGTGGTGTAGAATTCAAATAAATAGTGATCAAACCTACAGTACTATAATTCTATGATATAAATCATCACTAATATTGCTCTCCCACACTGAGCATTGCTTACAGTATATTAATCAAACATCAGTCACCATTATTTATCACGACACCACCAGTTAACCCTTTACAATTTGTCACCAACTGCCATAAGGCATTCAATGCATTTCTTATCTTTCTTAGTTTGAGGAGTTTTTTTTAACCATGGTTTAGAATCATCAACTATAGTGAACACATTCATAACAACTAACAATGTCATCACTAAACATCACATATTCAAATAAACCAAGAATAAACCTTTGATTCAGGTTCAAATATATACACTTTAAGTACTAATATGTACCTTTGAGGTACCAAAATGGACGTCCAAACATGTCCCTTTTGAAAAGGAACTGCCCCAGTGACAGCTTTTGTACCTTTATTTTTGAGAGTGCATATATAAACAGCAATAAACATTATTCCTCACCATCATTAAAGGTACAGTAACTATCACACTCTTATCCAAATCTATGAACCATCATTCAACATAACACATAATTATTCACACCTGTTAACAGTACTGTTACCGTGCACATATTATAAGTTTACTGTAAGTGAATGTGACTGTAGTTTCTATGCTTTCATACCAACACGAGAGCCTACTGTACTGTAATACAGCAAGGTTCATAGTAGATTTGTTTATATTTGTGTGAGGTCTAGTTATAGGGGAGTCTTGAGGTTTCTTCTAAAAGTGGCTGATGTACGAGCTGGAATTTGTTCCACCAGTGAGGCCAAGAATTAAGAGACTGTACAATCTGGACAAGCCGGAATCCATCATGTGGAGAGAAGCGGAGCGGATCACAGTGGTCCGGCTGGGCTTTACAGTCTCTGATCAGTCATAAGAGTGTGTTGTCTTCTTTAACTTCTGTCTAGCTGCGCAGGAGTCAGAGGATCTCTCTGTCAGTGTCTCTCTAACTGTGGTGAAACATTCAGCATGAACTATTGTCCAAAATCTGTGCTTCACTGTATTTTAATGGTCCTTTTAACACATTTTGTTGACTATAAGTAATGTTGCACATTCTGTTAGTAAAGTATACTGTATACTGGTAGGGTTAGAATTAGTTGACGTGTTAATGAAATTAATGAATTAAATATCACAGATCTTTAATATCTGTTTATTCTAGACATAAAGTACATTCATTTGTTATAATCTCCAGCTTTTTCTCTGGACTCAAGTAAACTTTAGCTGTGTTTCAAGGTTTTGGTGGGTAAACCAGGCCACCACCTGAAAAAGTTATTTGTGAAACACTGATGTAGATTTTATGAAAATCTGGAATGAAATGAACTTAAGATGTACCTTAAAGATCTGAGCTGCTATACACATGTTATTGCTTCATTACTGTATGTTAACATTTTGTTTCTATTTTTATCCCTCCTAACAAATCAGTTTACAAATTCAGTAAAACTTTACAATGTTAACATTCATTACAAGAGCAAAAAATGTTCCTTTGAGAGAATCAGCCTTTAAGTTTCTCCATCTGTTAATAGATTAAAGGAGCAGATTAACGGAATAGCTGATTAAAAAATGAAAATAGACATAAAAAATAACACTAAATGGGTTTGGAACGACAAGAGTGTGAGTAATTAATAAAAAAAAATGTCATTATAATTTCTAGAGGTTATAGTTTCCTTTTTTAGTTGGGCTTGTCAGTTCTCTCTGTAAGCACAGAAACCAGTCGCTTCAGTTTTTGTCTTGTAATCAGCAAAATAACAAAAGCCAACTGCTCTCACCCCGGCCGCATGACCTGTGCAAAGAAACACAATGCAGGAGATGACAGTGCATTCAGAGCTCACTGCAGGAGCATCACCCCACAACCCCGAGTCCTGCTGGGATCTGTTCTCCATCAATTATACTGTCTGAAATAATCTGAAGGGAAGCAAGCTAACTCACACCAGCTGAAGAAAGCTGAATATGTATGTATGCATATATACATAATATAATTATATACACACACACATTTAAAATGTACTTTTTTAGTCATTTTACCGTAAAATAAAAAATATTTATGATCCACAACATTAATATATGAAGATATACATCTTATTTTTTACATAAATAATTTTTCCTATACATATATATATATAAATAAATGAAATATACATTTTTTTATATTCAAATATATTAAAGAATTTAAAAAATTTACTATTTTGTAGTATATTATTTACTAGGCTATTTATGACACTTAAAAATATTAATGATATATAAATGATATTGAAAGCTACTTTTTAAATCTTTTTTTTTATTATTATTATTATTATTACATTACTCTCAAAATCACCAATACGTGGTTAAAATACTTTTCACGCTATTAATTAATCTAACTTTATAAAAAAATTTTTTAAAAAAAACCTAAAAAAGGGCATTTGGTGTTTAATAATTACACAAATGCTCCACAAAATGTTCCTGGAAAGCACTATTTCTTTGTTCTCAACAAATAGGAAAACATCTGAAAATCAATAGCTGCTGAAGCGTTTCCATGGCAAAAAGGAGGAAAAACACAAAACACCTCCAGTCGCACATCAGCAGGTTAAGAGAGGCGTGTCCTAATTGAAGACCTCACCGGATTCAGATGTCCTTCACCAGCAGAGCACTCTATGTTCTCATCAGCATCAAAAACAGCACTCTCGTTATTGAGAAGAGTGCATCAGAATTTTAAATTAAAGGGTTTTTTTATGTCTGATTTCCTTGTATTGTTCCAAAACCTCTTCGCTGCATCCTCGCGGCTCTGCAGACGTCTCTAACAGAGCGGGTGCCTCATTCAGGGCCCCGAGCACTGCTATCGCCATGGTGATTTGGCGGTGACGCAGAGCTGATAGATACTTGAAGGGCTGTGCGCTGAACTCCTGCGGCCCCCCATGAAGAGCGAGTCATGGGGAGGAGAACGGAAGGACTCGATAACGGCCATCAGCTTCCACTCTCATTAAGAGGAGGAGAGCACTGGCGCTCACACGTGTGAGACTATGCCAAGGACAAAAGAGCTCATAAGTCTGCCAGTGGTCTCCAAAAACACAATGCAGCTTCATCTTTAAGAGTGAAAATGTATATGCATGTGGTATGGTATGCGAGTTACTGTGTATCAATAAATTGATACACTTGTTTAAAAGTGGTGTTTTTAAATCATGTTATTTTATAACTTTCTATTCTTGAAGGAACTAATATGCATCATGGTTTCCACAAAAATATGAAGCAGCACAACTGTTTTCAACATTGCTAGCAATAAATGTTCATTTCTTTCATCCTTAAGGCTAGAGTAATGATGCTGAAATTCCCTCAAACTTGTGAAATAAAATAATATTTCACAATTTTACTGCATTTTTACATCAAATATATGCAGGATTGGTGAGCATAATAAGAGATTTTCAAATTTCAATTACTCCAAACTTACTGTAACTTAGCTTTTACATGAATGTTTGTGTAATTTTCTCCAAATATACTTTAAGAATTTAATGATTTGTTTCGTAATGTTAACTAACTTAAAGGTGGCATAGAATGCATTGAGAGAATATTTTAAATTGTTCTCTGATATGTACATAGAAGGTATGTAGCTTAGGTAAGGGGAAAAAATGCCCAGAAACGGTTTTACAGGTCCATTTACAACCCTA
>JAUCMT010000047.1:20727617-20741797 GCA_032357475.1 Enteromius thamalakanensis | reverse complement strand
TACGTTGTGATGTATGGTTCTCAGTAAAAGTTAGTCAGTGTGAAAAGTGTGACAACTTACCCCGCTCTCCCCTATATTGATATCGAATTATTGTCCAGCCCTAATATCAATATGATTTGAGATGCTAAAAAAGCGGAGCATCAAGACATCCATCTAGAGCACTTTTGCATACAAAAAACTATTAAAAAAAGCATCGCAGTGGAACTAAAAAGCATTATTCCATGTAAATAAAGCCACTAAAACTAGGTTGCAATAATATATGGTAGATTTGATTCATTCACAGACTGGTGTTTGAATTGGCCTCAACAGCCATTTATGGTAATAAGATCAGCATACCTCAAGCTCCGAAACTTTGGACTCAAGACATGAGACTTTCTGGACTTCTTCCTCTAGCCTCTTCCTCAATGCATCCAGTTCTTCATTCAGACTCTTTAAAGCGACATCCATAAACAGACTTATCAAAACAGAACAAAACAACAACAACAACTAGAATTTTAATAACCTGAACTAATTTATTACCTGAACTTGATTTTGATGGTATGCAGCTGCATCGCTGAGTTGGGACCTCAGTGTGTCCACTTCTCTTTGTCGGACCTCTTTGACACTTTTGGCTTCTTCTTCCACCTGTTCAAGTCTCTCCTGCGACTTATGCATGGCTCCCAGGAGTCCTTCAGTCTGCTTTAGCTGCTCTTGAAGTTTTGCATTATCTATTCTCAAGACCTCCATCGAATCACTCAGTGTTTCCACCTCTTCCTGCGCCTCCATCTGTAGCTCCTGCAGTTTGGAAGAAAGCTCTTCCCATCGCAACTGAGCCTCCTCGCTCTGTCCCGTCAGCATGCAAACGTGAACCCCAAGCTCTGCTGTCTCAGTGTTGGCCCTGTGTAAGGCTTCACGAGCCTCTCCGTTCTCAAGTGCAAGCGTGCTGTTCTGCGTCTTCCACACACGAAGCTCCTCCCTCACAGCCGTCAGGCTCGTTTGGACTTCCACTCGCACATGGGCCTCCATATCCCTCTCCTTTACGAGAGCATCCTCTCTTTCTCGGCAACGCAGCAGTTCCTCCACATGCCTACGGTTTAGCCCTTCCACCTGTGATTTTAGTTGCTCTGTCTGAGCCCGAAGATCTTCTCTGGAAGCTTCCGTCACTTCCTGCAGAGCCTGGATCTTTATTTTCTCTTCTGAGCTCACCAATAGCTGTGCCCGAAGCTCAATGACCTCTTCCCGGAGTCTGGAAACCTCTTTCATGTTGAGTTCAAGCTGGGCCTCAGCCAGAACCAACCTAGAAGAAGATTCTCCATTATCAGTTCTTGAGGACTCATTAGCCTCCCGAGGGTCACTAGAAGTCACCTCATGAAGTTCTTCCAGGCTTAATATACTATTCTCTCCAAGGTGTTCGATTTCAGTTTCCTTGCTGTTCATCTGGTCGTTCTGTATGCACTCCTCAACATTTTGATTCTCCACTGTCAGTCCAGCTGACTCTAATCTGGTTCTCAGTTGCTTTTCAGAGGCCAGTGTGGTAATCAGTTCTCTTTCCAGAGCGTTCTTGCCTTGCACCAGCTCCTTGCTGCTCTCTTCATTTCTCTTCACCGTTTGGATCAGCTTGGCATTGATCTCCATTAAACTTGTGCACTGGTTTTTGTACTCTTCTAGTTTCTTGGCTTGTGTTTGTAAGCTCTGACTCTCTGAGGTCAACCGCTGGTTAAGATTCTCCAGTTGCCGGATCTTTTGAGCAACTGAGGACAACTCTGTCACCTTTGCATTTAGTTGTTCTTCAAGCACGCCTTTATGATGTAGCTCCTCTTCTATCCTTTTCTTGTGCTCCTCCAGTTGACCGTCCTTGGTCTCCAGCGCTCTCTGCATGTCCTGCAGCTGAGTCCGGAGGTTCCCCGTTTCCCGCTCCTTCAGAGAAAGTGCTCCTTGAAGACGGTTGATGGTAATCTGCAGCTCATCTGCCTGCTTCATTGCATTTGTTCGCTCTTTGTCGGCAGACACTCTACAAGTGTCCAGTTTGTTTTCCAGCTCCTTTAGTTTCTCTTCCTTAAGCTTCAGCTCCTGGGCAAGTCGCTCAGCTAATCTTGTCCGATCTTCGCTTTCTCGTTTACACTCAATCATCTCTTCCTCTGCCTCCTTTAGCTTGGTCAGGAGCTCTTGGATCTTCCAGGCCGAGTCACAGTAGTTGGCAGCCTGTTGTCCTTTTTCGCTCAGAGCTCCGTCGAGTTTTTCTAACAACTCCATGTTTCTCTTCTCTGCAATGCTCAGTTTTGCTTCTAGGTTGCGTTCTGATGTCCGTAGAGCCTCCACTCCCTCTGAAGTGGCATGGAGGCGTTCTGTGTACTCTCTATCAGCTCTCACCACCTCTTTATCTTCTGCTTTCTCTTGATTAGGATTTTGAGCCAAGAGTTGCCCCTGTATTTCTTTCACAACGGCCTTCAGATCAGTTGCTTCATTGGTGAGTTGTCTGATCTTCTCTTGGAGCTCTTGTTGTCTCAACTCTGACTGGTCGAGCTCAATGCGCAGGTCCTCAGAAGCACTACAGGACAACTCACCTAATTCCCCAAGATCCCCTAGAAGACTAGAGCCAAAATCTTGGCCTGAAGGAAACTCTGGAGCTTGCTGCATGAAAGAAAAAAGACTAAAATGACTATGTGATTGCGTTGCATTAGGCAAACAAATCTAAACCAAAATGCATTCACTCATGTCAATATTGACATATCAAAATATTGGTATTGTGGTATTAAATCAGAAATTAGATTAGTGGGACAAAGAAAGGACAATAGTCAAAAATCAATTAAAACAAACAGTGTTGAGAATGGCAGCATGTTTATGTTAACGCACTGCAAAAAATGTTTTCTAACAAAATTTTTTGTCTTTTTTCCAGCCAGAATATCTACAAATTCTCAAATCAAGAACTATCAAATTTATCATCTAGATACAAGCAAAATAATTGGCCAATGAGGTAAGCTAAATAATCTTATTTTCTGTTTAAAATAAGATTATTTTTGCTTACCACATTAGCAGATTATTTATAACTTAATTTTGACTTGTTTTTTCTTGTTTTTAACTCTTTAGAGTCACATCCTCTTGAATCACTGTTCAATTTTATCTTCCAGAATCTGGCAGTAAGTTTGGGAAGTTAATTTTTAGTCCATCTCTTATCCTAAAATATATGTCTTGCAGACAGCAATTTGAGCTACAAACATTTACTGCAAGATTCTGGATGATAAATTCTTCAAACAGTGGTTGAAGAGAATGTGATGCTACTCCTTCAAGAGTGACTCACAACTTATCCATCCATAAAGTCTATGAGAAATCAGTCTTAATGTATTTCACAACACTTCAGCATGTTCTTCGTATTAAGTGAGGGTCATTTTTAGAATTTTGTACCAAAGAAAAGTCTCTGAGAATCTGACACATTCCACAGTTCTGGAGTTCCATAAGTTTCATAAGTTTCCGCTGTTCTGGAAAATGATGGCTCTGGAGACTAAATGGCTCCTGATGGTTTCAAACCTTATTCTTGACAACAATTCTTTCGCAGTTACCATGTGTCTTCTTTATGTGTTTTTTTTTTCAGACCCTGCTGACCCAATGAGCATTTGCAAATTCTATTATTGCATTAGCGTTGTATCCTTCTCATGGGCATTTAACAATTTTTTACTTTTACTTTAAGAAAGAGTTCAATCTCTTTCTTGGCTCATTTTATCTGGAAAAAGGATTTAAATTTGCCTAATAATTTGGAATTTGTTTCTGTATATATATATATGTGTGTGTGTGTGTGTATGTATGTATGTATGTGTACATGTATATATTTATTTATGTACGTATTAGTGCTGTCAAATGATTCATCGTGATTAATCGATGATAAAATCCAAAAAAAAAAAATTCTTATATATGCGTTTATGCTGTGTTTATTTATTATGTTTATATTAAAACACGTACAGTATATATTTTGAAAGTATTTACATGTATTTATATATTTATTTTCCTATATTTTATATTATATCTAAATATAATTAATATATAAACATAACATATTTTCATTAAATATACACAGTACATACAAATATATTATGTAAAGAAAAACTTTTATTTTGAATGTGATTAATCATTTGACAGCACTAGTATGTGTGTGTATATTGCATATTACGTACAGAACCAGAGGTCATGGGGATATGAACTTAAGATTAAACAGATTTGAATTGGTTTTTATGATGTTTCTAAAGTCTAAGGTGTTTCTTATGTATTACCAAACCTGTGAGTAACTGCTAACCAGACTGTTCACACTAGAGCAGCGACTGGGTGGTTTCCACACATGGGCAGGTGAGATAGCTGAACCCAAAGTCTTTCTGTATGTGTGAAATGCACATAAAAACAATGTCATTTGTTTTGCTGACATTAAGTAATTCCCAATGCAGGCAACTACTTTGTTGGAAATACTTATATATGCTGTAATCTTGCTATGAAAACTGCATAATGCAACAGCTTCAATGTATTATTCTAAATGTATTGCAATAGGTGATTTACTATTGTGATATGCATGGGTTGAATTCTCATTGATTACCTTGCAAAAGTGGGCCAGTCTGAGTCAAGGTCGTGACCTCGGGATGCTACATCAAACTGGACCTCATTGAGTTCATACAGGTGGTTGATGATATCAATGTTCAGATGGGACTTCAGAAAGGGACTGCGTTCATAATACCACTCACTGTGAATGACAAAAATCATTACAACTCATAAACAAGACCGGAGAGATGTTAAATCCTGTGAATTTCTAAATGTTAATTTAGTTTTGCTTTTGTAACATAAAAAGACTTTGGATAACTGTATAATAAATACTATAATAAAAATTGCTGACATTACATGCATGCATGGCACTTTGAGACAAGAAGTGTCTTGTTTCAGAGAAGTGAAAGCGGATGGAGGAAGAGAAAATAATGTGAGGAGTTCGCTCTGAATCAACACTTTCAGGTCTGTAAAAAAAAACAAAAAAAAAAACGCAGCATTGCACTGATGCATTACCATTCTCTATTCAAATGACTATGCTGTGTCGTGCAAAAGCAAAATAAATATAGATTACTATTCAAATTAATTATTTGCCATTTATTGTAGACTAATTTGCTAAAATGCACTTGGCAGACAGAGCATGCAACTCTTTTCGCCCATACGCCTTGTTTTCGTGTGACATTTTGACCACACTTTAAAACCAAATGTGATTGCACTTTCCACCATAACAGTTGTTTACGTGTCTGATTGTAACTCTGAGGCATAAGTCGATCACATTAGTGTTATTTTAGTATAATGGACATTTTATTACATTTAGTTTTTATTTTTCATTTTAGGCAGTGGTTTAGTTTCTTAGTTTTTGTCATTCTTATTACTTTATTTATTTGCTTTTTAAATATTTACTATGTATTACTTCATGTTGTTTTGATTGTTTTTCCAGTTGTAGTTTAGCTATTGAAAAAACATTAAGTTCACTACTAGCACTACTAATATTTACACTACAGTATCATGTCTTCATTACTACTGTACTTCTTGCAGTACCTTTAAGTGGTAACTCTTCAGAATAGGGGGTCAGAACAATGCATTAGTTAAGCATTAATTGATGGTTAATTAGTTCACAATTAAGCATTGGTTGAGCAAAAACACACTACTAATTAATGATTAAAATGTTAAGTTAATCATTAATTAGTAGTGTGTTTTTGCTGCGTACCCTTTAAGTTAATGTCAAATCACAAACATCACAAGTCATTTGTAGACCGAAAACTTTACTTTATCAGAGCTATGCATTTGAAGCAATGCATCAGTCATCCTGTGCAAGTTCTCACTAAGATGTTTTTGTTGAATATATTACCATGTGGTTTTGTAGTTCATAAGACACTGCTGAAGAGTGTCTGCCAGCCTTTGATGCACCAGACAGTAGCGAATGAAAGCCCGTCCTTTCCCTAATGAAGTCTTCAGCTAAATCACACAAATTAAACAAAAAGGCCTTATATTTAATAAGGATTATAAACATTTTAAAATAAGCATGAAATATGTTCTGGTTAACTTTGCATAAATTACAAAAAGCTTCTGTTTGACCACAACACTACAGCTTCTCATTTTGTTGATGACAGAAAAACATGTACGATTTTTAATGATAATGGAATGACATTGCACAACAATAACAACATGTTTTATTAACTTTATATTTAAACAGAAGCATCACTAAATACATATTCAAATTCTTTATTTTGCATTTTTATTATAAAACCATCAAACTCATGGCAGTCTGCTCAAATAATGAAGGTTCTGAATATGTTCTGTTGAATTGGGACACTGATGATGAAGGCGATCTGGTTTTATGCTGTACATTTTGGCAAATGCTATAATATGAAATTTTTGTATTCCATGTATACACTAAATCTGAATACACTGTGTAGAACACAGTGCATGCTGTGAAATACTGTACGAGGAGTTATGGTAATATGCCAATCTAAACACAAATAATGTCTGTCAGTGGGACAGCAGATGGAGGATTACAGTGGGTGACCAAAGAGCATAAGGACACCAGATGGAAACGTTACACTACTGCTGGATTTGTTCTGGATTCGAGACTCACAAAAAGCTGCCTTTCAGTAACGGATAAAATTCTAAAGACTTGTATGCATTAGTGAAAGTTAAAATAAGAAAAAGGTTGCCCTAATAATAAAAACATTATAATCTGAGCAATACAAGTTAATATCTCAAACGTTTTATGTTATGTAAAATTAAATAATTTATGTAATTAAATATTTTTTGTTAGCACATAAAGGTATTCATCACCTTTATTCTATATAAGTGAGTCTAAAAAAATCTGCATGTTGTGGGTGATAGCTACTGTAGGTGGTTTTTAAGGTGCCCCAGGGTGGTTTCTTTCTGGCTAAGGTCCAAAAATGTGTCAAAACAGCTCTTCTCTATAATATTATACTTAACAGTACTAAGTCAGTGACACAAACAATGCAGGATAAGAAGAACAGCAAAATTCAATCCTTAAAGTTTAATACTTAAGCTCAAAAAAGCAGTATTTTAGCTTAGTGGTCTCCCACAGTATGAGAAATTGTAATTATTTTGATCTAAGCAAACAGCACTAAACATCACCTGCCTTGGTAAAAGAACCAGATGACTATCTGTATAGCGTGCAGTTATCTTCATTAGAGTCTCTACTGCTAGTCGAATGCCTATAACACTTGACCAACCTGAGGGTGAGTGTCACCGCTTCCTGCTTCAAACCCTTCTCAAAGGTGCAGATCAAAAAAACGGATGTAAAAAAAAAACTGTCAAAAAAACAGCTACATGAAAGTACATAAGAGAAATGAGAAGGTAGGCTTCAGCCAAACACGCACTGGCTGAAGAGAAAGGTTTTATAGCAGAGTTTTGGCCTTGTGCAGGATTACCTCAGGGATTGATTTGACAAAGCGAATGCCGTCATTAGCTCCTTTAATCTTGGCCAAGCAGTCACAGAAATAGTCCCAGTAGTCTTTCCTGCTGCCCAGAAATGTGGTCCTCTCTTTCTGGTCAAACTGGACATAAGGGTCAACAGGTTAATCTCAATGTAGTCCCTGTAAACATGATGTCTGTATGCAAAGATCCCCAGTCATCCAGGTCAAGATCGTTTTTGTTAAATAATGAGAAGCTATTCCATTGGTAAAAACTCATTTTTGCAGGATATTCTACTACAACTAGTTCTACCAGAAATCTGAAGAATTTATTTAGATATTGTCACGGGGTGAAAGTTGTCTGGGCAGGGCAACCCTGATCTGCTTTCGGGACACTCGTATATATACATATCGTACATATATATATATATACTATAAATATTTTGGGGAATTGAAATAAAAGACAAAATGTAAAAAAAAATAATAATAATAATAAAATATAACATATATATGCATAAGAAATGAAATCCTAAAAATGAGAAAAACTGCCTTTCAAACTAACTGAGCTAAAATTGTTGTTGAGCGAGCAATCAAAACTACTAAAACTTATGAAATTTATTAAATAAAAATAAGATTATAACTACTGTATAATAAAAATGACAAACGCACATATCAAAATGTTTAATACTACTGCAAAAACATTAGGAAATATTAAAAAAGTTCAATCAAAATACTGATCAAATCAATAACAGTAAATAATATTAAAAACTCAGTCAAAATAAATGTCAAATTAAGATTAAATTAACATGTATTTAACCAAATATTTAAACAAAAATAAATAAAGAAATAATAATGAAATGAATTATGTCCTATTATTGATAGATAATATTTAAATCAAATCAGTGAATACACAAAAAGCATGGACATACAGTATAGAGCTTTTTTAA
Source organism: Enteromius thamalakanensis (assembly GCA_032357475.1). Classification (NCBI taxonomy): domain Eukaryota; kingdom Metazoa; phylum Chordata; class Actinopteri; order Cypriniformes; family Cyprinidae; genus Enteromius; species Enteromius thamalakanensis. The sequence goes on along the minus strand of JAUCMT010000047.1, from coordinate 20,733,459 downwards.
TGACAACCGTTTGAATTCTTTGGAAATTTCTGCCAAATTCTTTAGCTGCAGATTTCCTGCTGACCTGGGTATAACTTCAAGAAAGAGTTCCTGATGAACAAAGACTCAAGCGTGAAATGTAAAACGACCTTAAAGACTGCGCCGTACCTGCAGTAGATACTCCAGTTTATAGCAGAACTTGTGAAGGCTCGAGCTGTCATCAGTGACGGGCTCGCCAGTCTCACAATGTTCTTTGCTCAACTCAGAAACTGCATCTGCACAAATATATTTGAAGTGCTTAAATGGTGTTTGGTTGTAGTGCAATATATATCCAAACAAATGGAGTTATTTGCATCTCCCAAAAAAGGACTTGGTCATTTTATTTTATAACATTTTAGAGTTGGGTTCAGCAAGTTTCAAAATGTTTAAAAACATTTTAGGATCTCAATGACTGATAGACATTACAGCTTTAGATTTTTTTCTAGATATTTCAAGGTTTTCTTTGACCATGACATCTTGAGTAAACTACATGTAACATTTATAAGAACCATTAATACTGAACAATCAACACTAGTGGATCAAAATCCACAATCTTAACTAGAACAACACAAGCTGAATACATATACAGGACTATATTTCATGTGCTGTGACAACAGAGAATTCAAAATATGTGGGGAGATTTTGCAGTGTCTCTATAAGCTAAAAAAAAGTTATTGGCCAATCTCAGAGTCAAAAGACTTTGCACATGACCGTTCACGCATGCAATACAGTGCATCACACTGACCATGCAGATCTCTGATTATTCTCTGCAGCTGATTTTCTCCCACTGTACTCATGGTAGGCTGAATATGTTAGTGTGGATGATTTATAAAGTCAACATTGTGCCTGTAAAAGCAAAGGAGAAAAAAAACATGTTTGTACTAAAAGAATAAAGACAACAATAAAACAGTAAACTGTAAAACATTAAACAGTTTACTGTATGTTGGTATAGGAAGCAATGTGATAACAAAACATCTAATATTCTTTCTAATTTTTCTAAACGCATTTGTATCATACAATACAACAAGTGAATAAGTTAATATGCGGGAGTAACGTTAATCTTGTGTTGTGATCAGTATGAGGTGACTGCAGGTGCACTGAAGAGTTTTAACGTTACTTTTGTTTTTAAACGCAGGCAAATTTACAACCCAAAATTCACAATTCCCTAAAAAAAATATTATGATCACCATAATAACCATATAATATGTAAATATTATAGTGAGACTAACGTTAGGTAACTTAGCGAGACAAACGCACCTGCTAAACTTTCCAAAGCGTTTAGCGTTTATCACATTTCTGCCACAACCGTCAACCTATCGTCAGTGTAAACAAATTAATACTTGATTAGCATATGTATATAATGACGAATATATGTAAATAAAGACATACTTAATACAGAAAGATGATCTTCCTCATCGATTATTTACAGTAGATACAACTTTCCCTGCTGCCATTAAAGGGGCGGTACTAAGATTGACTGACAGCAAGCTAATCCAATCAGAGTCGAAAACGAAATACCAGATTCTTTCGGAGCTCATCAAGTTTGGTTGCAGCAGTGTCATGTGATGATCAGCAATGAGTGCACCACTACTAACACATTTTCAGGTGTTAATATAGGTTATATATGATATATTAAATCATAAAATATTATGTATGTTATGATTTAACATGTGTTTAGTGATACTGTGTAAGTAGAAAACGATTAAAACCAGCTATCAACAATTAGGCCTAACATTGGTTTTATCAATTGCTTCTGTAGAGTCAGTTCTTAAGCAGGTGCTTTGAAAAGTAACATTGCATAGAATCTTGCTTTTTTATTTTAATCACACATTTACCCTAATCTATATAAAATATATAACAACTCAATATAGTGTGATTTTTTTTTTAATCTTGATGCAAGTCAAGATATTTTTTTTTTACTATGAGCAGGCCTTTGGGATCTTGCAAATAAATTTGTTAGGCTATAAAGGAACAGAAAATAGGACATGGACCTGTTGGTGTTTTTCTGGGGGATCTGACCAATATTTTTGGTGGGTTGTGCTCTTTACTGATACTCTTATAGGAACAATAACCAATCTACACAGTTTCACAAACACAACACTTAGTCTGCAATTAACCATTACACAGTCATTTTTTCTCTGGAGAATTTCATAAAGGTAAGTGTTAACACAGCAGACAGATGACAGATTATACAGTTCACTGAGATATTATATTTTTGTATAATATAGTATAAGACATTTATTTGCATTTGCATTAATGTTACACTCTCAATATTTTGTAAAGGGAACGTGGAAATTATGTGCAATTATCAATGTAATCATTGATTATTTCTTTAGTTGGTTAATGTTTTATATTTTAATCAATTCGATCAGATAGATGGATAGATAGATGGTTAGACATATATCTTTAATACAGTGTGTTACTTGCTGTTTTTGTTAGTTTTATTGTTGTTTTTTAAATCTCATTTGAAAATTGTCTCCGATTTGTTTTCAGTTTACATTCATGCATCAAGATGACGTTCCAAACATTCACTGAATATAAGCATGAAACATCTACCACTGAGAATGAAATACCTACCACTTCAGAATATTATGATTCATCTTGGGATGACCCTTTGGATCCAGAAAATGATGACATCTGTATCAAGAAAAATGCCCTCCAGTTTGCGACAGCCGTCACTCCAGTCATTTTCCTCATCATCGTTCTGTTCAGTTGTGTGGGAAACACTTTGGTCGTGTGGGTTCTTGTAAAGTATGAAAATCTGAAATCCCTTACCAACACATTTCTGTTAAACCTGGCTCTCTCTGATATGATTTTCACCTTTGGCCTGCCCTTCTGGGCCTACTACTACATGTATGGCTGGACTCTGGGAGATCCTGCGTGCAAAGCAGTAAATTTTGTGTTTTACACGGGATATTACAGCAGCATCATCTTCCTGACGGTTCTGACTGTCCACCGTTACATGGCTGTGGTTCATCCCATGTCAGTGGTCATGTCTAGGAAGAGCCTGCACTGCTACGCGACATCAATTTTCATCTGGATCATCAGTCTTTGTGCTGCCATCCCACAAGCCAGGTTCAACTCGGTTGTGTACAACCCCAACGATATATTCATGGCTGCTGAAAACGACAGCACCACTGCAATTCTTCTCTGTGATTTTGATGGTGAAATTAATTGGAAATTAGCAAGTACATACTTGCAAAATTCCTTTTTCATTATCGCTTTTGCGATCATTGCTTTTTGCTACAGTGTGATCTTGGGACGACTGCTTCGACCAACATCTCACACTCGTAGAAAGACGGTGCAGCTCATTCTCTTCATTGTGGTGTTTTTTTTCTTGGGATGGGGGCCGTACAACGTGGCCATATTTCTGGACTCTCTGATTTCATGGAATATCTCTCCTTTTAATGAATGTAAGCTGAGTGAATCAATAGATTATTGGATGTACATCTCTCGGATGGTGGCTTTCTCACACTGCTGCCTGAACCCTGTGTTTTATGTTTTCATGGGCATAAAATTCAGAAATCACTTGAAAAAAATGTTATGGACTTACTGCAGGAACAACACAGAGCCTCAGAATCGAAACAGCAGGCTTATTTACTCAAATGGTGAAGAAATATCTATGTATTAGGTCTATGCACTTAAAAAAACGATTCAAGGTTGGAACACTGCATGATCTGATTTTCATTAAAGAAAAAAATGTGATGTTTAAGTGTCTGTACAATAAACCAATCAATGAAATTGCATGTAAATAGCTAAAAAAAATCTGTAATGCAGTCTTACTAGATGTTGTTATATACATAACTGTTAAATTGTATATTTGCTTTCTTGTACACATTCATAATTGATTCTACAAATGCTAAACATGTAGTGTTAATACAGTACAGTAATGAACATGTTAGCAATTTACTGTGTTTGTTAGCTTTATTTAATAACTAATAAGATTTTATATTAACAGCTTGAATAACAAAAAAAGATGTGAGAGAATTAATAAAGAATCACAGTGTATGGAATGATTAAGTTCAAAAGTAAGATAAATTTGTAAATAAAAGAAATATTTTTGAAAAATGTTTAAATTGCTAGTATGTTTCATGTCTCACACAAACATATTCTGATTTATTAATGTTTTTGAAAATACATACATTTTGACTGCAAATCTAGGCTTTACTTCTATCGTTAATGTATTTTATGAGTTATAAACTATAAAAAATAAATTGCACCTAACCACATTGCTGCCGCTTTCCTGATATACAGTGGTTCTGTGAAACATCTAACGTCTTCGCTTTTTTTTATAATCCTTTTCCTCCAACTTTGTTCACTCTCAGAGAAAAAAAAAATCACTTTTAAAATATTATTATCTAAATTGTTCATATTTGTACATTTTAAATGGGTAATGCCTCAGTGACAGTGTGGTACCTACTGTATACCTGAGAGTATAGAGTAAAATATGCACAAAACAAAAAGTAAAAAATAAAATAAATAAAAATAAAACAAAAAACAACATTATGTGAGGAAAAAGCTGTCACAATGTACAACCACCATCAGGTAGGAAACATCTGTGAGGATGTGGTCTTTACAATTAGTGAGAACTATAATAACCTACGCCAGTATGGTTCTGTTTTCCACATAAATACATCTAATGGACAGTGCTTGATCGTTTGCTGTGGCCTTATGCTTTCGTTAAGTTTGTGTTTCCAGTTAGCAAAGTTCATCAATGAAACATCTTGGAATCTATGCATTTTGCATTATTACAATAATAATCATCATCATGTTTTTGTTTCTGATGAAAACGTGAATGAATTCTTTCACTGAAGAATGTTTCTGGGCATTTTTCTCTGAATGCTTTTATGAGTCACAAAAAATAAAACTACATTTTACCCAACATCATCACTGCTGGCTTCCTGCACTTGCAGCAATTCTGTGGTTCAGTTCACCGAAACCGACATGTCTTATGTGGTTGGCTGATTCAGGATGTTTATCTGGTATGTCTTTTCGCTATTTGTTTGTGCTTGAATTTGATTTGTTCTACAACATCAGATGGTCCAGGAAATAAAACACTACAGTGAAGTTTTATCAGGTGAACTAGTTTACCTTCATTTGTATTCTTTACCATGCAGTTTGACTTAATGCATATCATATGTATACGAAAACTGCGTTTTATATGCACACGTGTCCATGCCAAAGTGCATTTTTACATATCAATACCACAGCTTTTCATTTTTATTTGGCATTTCTACACATTTTTTATGAGACCAAGCTGGACTGCAAGTATGCTTTTTTTTAAACGTATAGGAAAATTTACCCACCCTGTTGAAAAAAATCTGGGAAGCTGTTAAAGCTTAAAGGGAGGCTGGGTTATGCTGGTCCTTTGCTGGTCTTAAGCTGGTCGGACAATCTTAGGACCAGCTTAAACCAGCAAAGTGACATGGTGTGATTATTTCTTCAGTTGGTTAACCTTTAATGTTTCATTTATTAAGATCCAATAGATAAATATCTTTAATACAGTGTGCTACTTGCTGTTTTTGTTAGTTTTATTGTTGTTTTTTAAATCTCATTCGAAAATTAGTTTTCAGTTTACATTCATGCATCAAGATGAAGGTCCAAACATTCACTGAATATAAGCATGAAACATCTACCACTGAGAATGAAATACACTTCAGAATATTATGATTCATCTTCGGAATACCCTTATGATGACATCTGTATCAAGAAAAATGCCCTTCAGTTTGCGACAGCCGTCACTCCAGTCATTTTCCTCATCATCGTTCTGTTCAGTTGTGTGGGAAACACTTTGGTCGTGTGGGTTCTTGTAAAGTATGAAAAT
>JAUCMT010000047.1:20713756-20724000 GCA_032357475.1 Enteromius thamalakanensis | reverse complement strand
CTACTTTGGTTTATAAATTATAATTTCATGTTTATACATTTGTCCAAGAAGTGTGTTTTCATTGAGAAGGTAAAATTAAAGTTTTAGTTGATATCTGACTCTTTGGGTTTTTAAAAAAATTATAACATGTTTCAAATTAAAACTGAAAATTGAGTATGCAGTGCATCGTCAATGCATCGCGATGCATCGAGATATCGTATTGAACCGAATCAAGGACATAATAACCGTAATTGAGAGGAGATCCCTCCTGATCGGAATTTACCATCGAGGGCCATCTAGGAGGTCCATCAGGTCTGAGAACCATACTCGGCCCGGCCAGAACAGTGCTACAAGTAGTAGACTGACCGCGTCCCGCCACACTCTCTCCAGAATTCCTGGGAACAGAGTGATCGGGGAAAAAGCATACAAACAAAGCCTCGGCCATGTCTGTACCATGGCATCCAGCCCCAGTGGAGCTGGATGAACTAGAGAGTACCAGAGGGACATTCCACGTTTTCTCTCGTTACAAAGAGGTCTACCTCTGCCTTGTTATATACTCTCCAGATCTGCTCCACCACCTCGAGGTGAAGCAACCATTCCCCGGGCCTCAGCCCCTGTCTCGACAGGATGTCTGCTCCTATGTTTGGATGCCCAGGAATATAGATGGCTCTCAGTGAGAGGGATCTTTCCCGGGCCCACACAAGGATCTGGTGGGCCAGCTTGTACAAGGGGCGCAAACGCAGACATCCTTAGTGGTTGATGTAAGAGACTACTGACGTGTTGTCGGTGCGCACCAACACGTTTTGGCCTCTTCCGTCTGTGAAGAAAGACAGCCAGAATCTCCAGGCAGTTAATGTGCCACGTGAGATGGTGACCCCTCCACAGACTGCGGGCTGAGCGGCCACTCATGACCGCTTCCCAACTAGTGAGGGATGCATCCGTTGCTAGCGTAACATGGCAAATCTGAGCTCCCAGCACTGGGCCCAGATTTAGGAACGAAGGTTTTCTCAACATGTCTAAAGGCACATACGGCTCAGTGTCACACTTTGATCATGCAAAGGAAATTTCCCCTTAGGGAGACAGGTCCATCAGGCCCAGCAATCTCTTGAAACTGCTTGACAGTGAGTGACCAGCCTTCTTTTACTCTTGCGACTGCTGTGAGGATCGAATCAATCTGAGCAGGTGTCATATGAGCCTGCATCGTGGTCGAATCCCACACTACGCCTAGATAAATGCTCATCTGTGCTGGAGAAAGCACACTTTTCTTGGCGTTCAGTCTCAACCCCAACCGTTTACATCCCGATGTCCGGCTGCTCTAGAATCAGCCAGTTGTCGATATAATTCAGTATGTGGATGCCCTGGAGTTGCAAAGGAGCCAGTGCTGCATCCACACACGTGATAAACGTACGGGGTGAGAGGACTTAGATCTAAAATGGGCCTCAGCTTCCCATTCTTCTTTGGAATTATGAAGTAGCGGCGGTTTAACCTGCACTTTAACTCATGAGGAGGGACCACCTCGATGGCCTCCTTCCTCAGAAGTGTTTCTACTTCTTGTTCCATCACCATCTCTGTACATACTAACGTAGGAACGCGAATTGTGGCAGGGATCGTGCAAACTGGATTCTGTATCCTCTTCCTACAGTACGCAGGACCCATTGAGACACATTTGGCAGTAGTTTCCAGGCTGTGAAATAGTCTTTTAAGGGAACCAACCTCTCGAGGCTGGTCTCTGATGATATTGGATGGACAGGCTGAATGGAGGAGCAGGTACTCAGAAGAGGCTGCTCCCACCTAGCAGCCTCGCGACCTGGAGAGCAGCGAGGGAGGACCCGCTGAAACGCCACCGCTTGTTTTCATGCCTCCTGGTGTCTGTTGACAACTGTACTGACAGCGTCGCCGAATAGACGAGAGGCGCAAGTGGGGCATCCATTAGGCAGACTCTGTCCTTCTCTTTTACATCTGACAGAGTCAGCAATAGATGCCTCTCTGCAGCTACCATAGACCTGCCAATTTGTCTGGCAGTCTCTTTGGTGGCATGCAAAACGTGGTCAGTGGTCCTCCTGAGCTCTTTAATGTCATCAAAGCTCACATTCTCGCTTTCATCCAGGTCTCTCAGCAGGACGGCTTGATACACCTGTAACACTGCCATAGTCTGCAGAAACGCACCAGCCTGACCTGCTGCCGAGTAGTCTTAAGTGGTTTGGAGGGCAGGGTAGAAGCCTTTAAAGAAGATGCCGACTCGGGAGAGATATAACCCGCAAGCGTCTGCTTAACCCGAGGCATCGCCTAATAACCGTGCTCATTCATCCCCACAACATTGGCGTAGCAATCGGACGTGGAGACGAAGAGGCGGGCCAAGAGTCTCTTTCATGATCTCGAAATTTCATCGTGGAGATTGGGGAAGAACGCCAGGCTCCTTCTTGAAGGTGGTGGCTGCGCCCGCAGAAACCTCTCATCTAAATTACTACAGCATGCCTCAGTTTTAACCTTGGCTGGCCAGTCGATGTTTAACTTGGAGACAGCATGAGTTACCACCTCCAAGAGCTACTCATATCGGGGCGATGAGTAGACCCTAAGATAGGGACTCATCCATCTCGGATCCCACCTGCTCGAGGTTGAGTTGCGATCCTTACAAACGCCGCGAGGACCGCTTATTAAGGCACCTTCATAGCTGAAGAGTGCCCTCCGGGAGCGATTTTACATACAATTCAGAGCCATCATGCTGGAGGCTTTCTCGTAGCATCTTGTTGACGCAGCTCGAGTTCCTAAAGAGTAACTATTATTTACATCGTCTCCACATTTGTTACCATCAGTTACAAAAAGAAGCGTTTCTATTGACTGTAGTTTGCAAGTTTTATGGCTAAAGAAGGCATTGCACAGTGAACCATAAACACAGCGCTATAACTTTCAATATAAGCCTAACCAGCTGGAAATGAAATTCACTCCCCGGACTTGAATTTGCATTTTTATTTAAACCAACACCAAAAAAAACAACAAGTAGGTGGGCAATATGCTAATATTTAATTTTTGACGAAAAACCCCCCACTATATTTATTTTGTTGGCTCACGTTTCTATTTTTATGGTGCAAAAGTCAATCCACAAAAAAAATTGTTTTCCTTCTCAGTTTGACGGCTTTGGTATGATACCAAATATTTGGTATTTTGGTATGATCCTTAACCAAGCCTCACAGTCAGTGTTCATTTCTGAACGAAACACCTACTTACTACATCCAATCGCCGTAGAAAAAATAAGCTGCACCCTCTAGTTTACTGATTCACTATTCAGGTACATTCTAAACTTTTCAGTTACTTGTCGTTACTACGCAAACTGACTTTTGGAAACTTTATTTAATTTAATTTTTTTTTTTACTTCGAAATTTAAAGTTGCCCTTGACTACTTGCTAACATTTGTATATGATTGTTTTCTAATATCATCTTTATGCAATTTTTGTTGACATTGTTTAATCTGCATCTTGCTACAGACTATATAATGCATGAAGAGACCTACAATACCAGCTATGAATATGACCCCAACTACGACTATTATCCTTTGGTGACATTAGAGGAGGAGAATTCTTCATTTAGGATAATAAATGCCATTTGTTGCAGTCTCATCATCTGCATCAGTCTACCCGGAAACAGCTTTTTGCTTTGGGTGGTCTTAAAGAAAGTGGGTTTGAGCAGATCTGCAGATTGTTTACTCCTCCATCTGACAGTGTCTGACCTTATCTTCACCTTCACGTTAGTTCCCTGGACCGTCAATCATATCTCAGGATGGATTTTTGGATATGTGGCCTGCAAGCTGTTCACCTGGGGCATCTTTTTGGGGCTGTACAGCTACATGATGTTCCTCACAGTGATGACGGTCCATCGATACGTGGTGGTGGTCTATCCGGTGTTTGCTTCGTCTGTAGGGAATCGTCGCAGAATAAACACACACGTCTCGTCTGCTGTGGCATGGTTGATCTCTTTGGGCTTCAGTTTGCCTGAAATGTTCTTCTCTGAAACTGTGGATGGACCTGATGGCATATATTGTGTTCCCAACTATAACTCAATGTTTATAGAGTTGTTTGGATTTTTCAGTCAGATAATTCTGTTTTTCCTGCTGCCATTCCTGGTGATTGTGTTTTGCCAAACACGGATCGGTTTTGCCATGCTTCAGAGTCGCTTTCGAAGCAGATATCATGCCGTATGCATCATCTTAATCATCGCCGTGGGATTCTTCATCTGCTGGGCACCGTATAACATCTTCCTCTTCCTCGTTTCTTTGAAGTCTCTAGGCATTTTTGCGTTGAGCGATAGCGTTTTGGAGATCATCTACTGCATCAGTCACGTTCTGGCGTATTCCCACTGTTTTCTGAATCCGCTTATCCATATCTTCGGAGGGAGGAAGTTCAGGAATCACCTGTTCCAAAGCAGAGGTTTTCGTCGGCTCTCACAGAGGTTCAGCACGCAAGCGTTTAGCAACCCCAGCAGCCTCTCGGGCTAGTTTACTCTCTGATCATGTCAAAGGTCACAATGTCATTGTGTTGCGGCTCCAAAACAAGTCACATGATGTTTACAGCCCAAATAACTGGCTAAAAAATGTCACATGTCATTGAGACAAATAACAGATGGCTAGCATACATTTTATTAATCAATAAAAAAAAATGTTTACTACAGAAGTTATTAAATCTTTAAATTAAAACAAAGCATCGTAAAGAAAATCATTAAAAAAGACATGCACTTCATGTTGATTTCATATATTTTAAAAGTAGGTTAGTGATATAACTATTAAATAAAATTTAATAGAAAATTTAAAAGAATTTTTTTTTTCTGAAAATATGAATGCCCACACATCAATAATTTTTTTAAAAAATATATATATTAAAAAAAAAATAAATAAATAAATATATATATATATATATATATATATATATATATATAGCCTATATATATATATTGATTAAATACCTTGAGGTGACCTTTTTATTATTCAAAATATTTAATACATTATATATATTTTATTGGTTATTATTATTATTTAAAAATTGAAGGAATTTCTATTTTTTTTTTTTACTGGATAGTTACACTGTCTACATATTTTTTGCCGTATATTTAACATATTTAGCCCTTTTAACTAACCTATAAACATAATTAGCCTACTCTAATAGTGTATTTAGGTAATTGTTTGTATGAACGTATTGAATGTATTTTTTAATAGATCTGCGTTTCACAGAAGTGTGACATTATTACAGCTTCGTAATGTAACATTTGTATGCTTGAGGTTGTCTTTTGAGAGAAGTTGTACGGCTGAAATGCAATGCGTCATGAAAATTCCTGAAAGAGGAACAGAGACAAAAAAGCAGATGAAAAACCAAATGAGACAACAGAATGTTGGCAAGGAATTTTCCACTGCGCGGTAAAAAAAAGTAAGAAATAAATGAGGAAATGTTAATAAGCCTCAGTTTTGGATGCAAATAAGCTTTAAGATGGTAATTCTGTTAGTGTCCAGCAGGTGGCAATAGTGGTCAACAAGTGAGAGCTCTATGAGCTTCATATTTCATTTCTATTGAAGTGATGTTTTGTCCAAGATTAGTAATGCTTTGTTTTTGTCTGTTTGTTTTTTCTTTTTGCTTTTTTAAAGATATTTAATTTAGCTACAAATGTAACGTAATGAAAAAAAAAAATTACATGAAAAAAAAAGTCATGATATTCTGGTCTGGTTTTCATACAAAGTTAATCACTAAAAATAATGCCTTAAAATCACCGCATACTCGTCATTTGCTTTCATTTTTGACAATATTGAAGTGTGACCCTGGGCAGAGTTTTACAATTTAATGTGAAAGAAACCGCAAAACATTTAGAACTTTAGCTTCTTAATCTGGGTTAAAAGTGTTTGAAGTAAATGTTGTTTTTTTCACTTTTTAATTAAACAATAATTGGTGGAAACTTTTCGATTCTCTGTAGTAGTTTTGATTATCCGCCGGTAAACTGTCCAGTGCAGATGACCGTTAGATAACTGAGAACTATGATTCAGATTTAGGCTACTCTTAAAAATAAAGCTTACCAATTAGTCTGAAAAACATTTGAATAACCTGAAGAACGTCTTTTTCCGCCTTTTGTGGACTGTAAAGATTCCATGTTAAAGGTTCTTGATGGAATCGTCACTGATTGACGTCAGACTATATGCTCCTCTGACAAATATACTCTGAGGTATCTTTAATGCAACACCTAATGTGATTATGTGTGATATCTGTCTTAAAAAGCTGATTTATCTCACTCAGAGTCCCACGCCGTCTCTGTCCTGATCTGATCTCATTAAACTCCCAAACCACAAACCACTGACAGACGGCAGTCAATTGCTCTCAGTTCTGCTGTGATTCACCACAACCTTATATCATAACAAATATGTGTTCAAGGTTTTTTGTATCAGAAAATTGTGAATAAATATATGAAAGTATACAAAAACAATGTATTATTCTGCACTTTTAATAACATGCAGGAAGATTCTTGCTATAAATTACATCAACAAAAATGTACCACTGTTTAAATGTTTGTGGTCAAAGAGGATTCTTTATAATGCTATAAAGATTTTTTTTTATTATCTAATAAATGCTGTTCCTTCATGAAATAATCTTGTTTTTCACAAACATATTAAGCACCACAACTGTTTCTTGAGCAGAAGTCAGCATGTAAGAATTATTTCTGATCATGTGACACTAAAGACTGGAGTAATGATGCTGAAAATTTAGCTTTGCATCACCGGCAAAAATGCGTTTTATAATATATTCATATAGGAAATAAGTATTTTAAATACTAAAAATAATTTTACTGTATTTTTTATCAAATAAATGCAGCCTTGTTGAACAGAATCGACTTCTTTTAACATTTAAAAAACCTTTGCCAACCACAAGCTTCTGAACAGTCATGAATAATAATAATTATTACTTTTTTTGGTTTTGTTTTGGGGTTTTTTCTTTTGCAAATCCCTCCAAAAGACGAGCTGTGGGTGTTGTCATAATCTGACATGTCTGCTTTGACATTTCAGCAGTGTTAAAACGACAGTCTGTTTATAGCACTGACATGCCTCACTAAATGTCCTTGATCGTGCTGTTTCACCCACATTAAACATAAACGTGGACAACATTTCAGAAGAGATATTGTGACCAAAGCTATCATCTTGCTCATAACAGAAATGACTGCATGAGTTCTTCCTCAGTGTTTCCAGTGTTTCACCAAGAAACAAGAGACAGCGAAATAATGTTATTTCCTTCAAATACATTTCAAATCTGCTCAGCTTTGAACAGAAACAGTTGATCGATGGAAAAGTTGAGAACAGACAAACCTGTTCACTGCATCTGTTTACAAGTTTCTTGAAAGACGCTGTCTTTTACCATACTGTACCTCTCTGGCAAATGTGTGCTCAGATTATAGCCAGGAGCCAAGCAGATGTTGTTTTCTGCTCAATAGAGTCTCATTAGACCTCCCTGTTCTTACCTGCTTTCCTCCTGTCTTTATTTAACGTACTGTGATTTTTATTTTGCTGCATTTTAATGTCCTTGTTTTTTGAAAGTCTGTAGTATAGATAAGCAAATTCCTCTTCTTTTGTATTATTTTGTACAAAAATGTCACATGTGTCACATTAATAATTTGTTAGTATTACAAGGTTTTGACTGCCTAAGTTTGGTTGTGTTGTTATTTTTTGTTGTTTTATAATCTAATGCTGCCGCATGCAATTTAATGGCATTGTCTCAGTGTGACAACTTACCCCATATAGTGTGACAAGATGTTACAATATTAGGTTTGATGAGATGTTCACTGAAGTTAAATGTGTTATTAACTTTCTTGTTTCAAATGTAAAAAGTCTTATTCTGATATTCTTATTCTGCAAATAAAATACACTCTCAGAAATAAAAAGCTGTCACTTTTTTTATCTTTTCACAAGAAAAAACATTCCGTAAAATTTACGGTAAAAGTGGCTGCTGTAATTCGATTGCAAAAAATACGGTAACAACATTTTAGGTTTTTGGGTTAAAGTGCTGTAATTTCATATACCAACCTATTAAACTACTGAAACCTGTTTTGTACGTTTCGAACACACTGATAAGCACCAAATGCTTGTGACGAAAAAGTCACATGGTGAATCAAAGCTCATCACAAGATACTTTTATATATGAACAGGTGCTCCGTGTCATGCACAAAAACACTAAACACAACCATGGTGATTCCTTTTTCATTAAACTGAAATATACGATAAAGATAAATTTAATAACATTACATGTAACATATAACCTCAATAAACACAACTGATAAGAAAAAAAAAATCAAATTCAAACAAAATTTGAAAAGCAATGCATGGAATTCTAGCCCTGTTCCTGTAAATTTTACAGGAATTTACCATTTAACAGGTTTATCCCATCGCATTTTCACAATTTTGGTACCTAAAAGGTACATATTATTACTTAAAGCACTATTCTATCTATCTGTCTATCTATCTATAGCATTTATATTTACTAAATATAATGAATATTTCTTTACAATGTAAAATGCTACGTTTTAATATATTTTAAACAGCATTTGCAGAGTCGTATTCGTATATGAGAGGGGAAGAGGTGCATATGCCACTGGCAAACCTCGGAGGACGTCTGGGTTAATTGAGAGCAGATTGGAGTGAAACACAGTGTTGAAATCATCCTTGATCAAACCAAAAACACGAGTCTCACTGCACAGATCCTCTACACGATCAGAGAAGAGAAATATGATATTCAATCTCAGACTGCATTCATGTGTTCATAAAGCATTCATTCTCAGCCTTCTGTCCAGCTGAGGTTTTTTTTCTGTTCTGCACAACAGCAGCATCTCTTTATTTACATGATATTAATTTAACTCCTGGAACAGAGAATTAGAGTTTCATCTTGCTAAAACAAAACTCTTCTCTTCTAAATATCAAAGGAATTATTCTCTGCTCACTCAAAGGTCTTGCTTATGAAACGATGCATTTTAATAACCAGGTGTGGCATCTATTGGAGCTGATAGACATCTGTTCTCTGAAGGATTTTTATACTAATCTCTTCCTCATTATAACCAGAACCGTCTAATTTATTAGCGCTTGCTAAGGCGTACTCAGAGTTAGGGATTTGAACAAACCCCTGAAGCTTTGCTACGGAACTGGTCCCGAACCATTTTTGCTACAGATTAAACAAAATTATGCCACAACTTAAATGCTTTTATATTTCTAAACGTTCAAACTTTGGATTTTTGAGTAGCAGACATATAACATCACTTGGTCACCAATGGATGCTCTGCAGTGAATGGGTGCCATCAGAATATGAGTTCAAACAGCTGATAAAAACATCACAATCCACACCACTCAAGTCCATCAGTTAAGAACTTGTGAGGTGAATGTGTTTTTGTGAGAAACTAATCCATCAAGGTCTTCTAACTGTCCCTTCTGGTCAAAAAAAGACTCTATTTCATAATAACGCTTTCTCTGTTAATTCCTTTGTCCTCTAACATATAAATATACCAATATTTTTTTGTTTAGATTTATTTTAAGCAGTTTTTGCTTGTAAACAGTGCTTGATTTGTGCATATTTCTCTCTTAATTTAGATGGAAACGATATAAGAAAAAATATATATTATTACACTATACACTATATTACACTATATTAATAGTGTAATATAGTTTTTTTTATATATTTTGAAATAACCTGTGAATTCTGTTTCAAATGTCAGTGTTTAATGGTAAAATACTGTTAAATGCTACCTATTAATTGGTTAACAGTAAGTTTCCTACTATATTTGGTGAAAAACTGAATTTGACATTTAATTTTATGGTAGTATACCGTTTTTGAAAGAGAAAAAGAATGTATCATTTACAGGCAATAACCGTAAATGGCATTATGTTTCGCATTGGATCGTTTTTAATTGAAACTTTTTGTTTCAGGCACACTTGTTGCCTAGGCATTCTATAGAATGCCGAGTGGCCGTGCGGCAAAGTGTGTAACGCCTACCCCTGCCGTTTTAATCGGACCGTGGGTGGCGCTGCCGCAACCGAAAACGCGGTTTGGCGCTAATAACTCCTAAACCGGATGACGTGGACTCAAAAACTTTACGCCGTTGTGATCCTCGGGTCCGTGCAAATCAAAAACGGTCACTGCGAAAATAGGTGTACGACGCACGGTTTTCCCGCGAATTCGACGCACGTCCGAAACCAACTCTTGCGAACTAGTCCTAGGTTTTTCGCCCCGATCGCCACCGAACCGGTGCAGAAATCATCCGTG
>JAUCMT010000047.1:20689640-20705744 GCA_032357475.1 Enteromius thamalakanensis | reverse complement strand
CTATCTATCTATCTATCTATCTATCTATCTATCTATCTATCGTTCTATCGTTCTATCGTTCTATCTATCGTTCTATCTATCGTTCTATCTATGGTTCTATCGTTTATCGTTCTATTGTTCTATCTATCATTCTATCATTTCTTCTGCTATTTATCTCCATCCATTCATCCTTCCTTATGCTATCTATCTATCTATCTATCTATCTATCTATCTATCTATCTATCTATCTATCCTGAAAAACGCATTTATTTTAGAAATGTTGTGACTCAGAAATTGTTCGTAAATCTACCCATCTATTGTTCTATCAAGTCTATCCAAAACCAAGCTGTCAACCAGCAGCTAATGACAAACAAACATGACAGATTGCAGACTACCACACCTTGGCATTTCAAAAGTAAGGTAACAAAAAAAGTGTAAGGAGGAAACAGTCCTTCTGGTTACCGAGGCATTCTGAATTCCTCCTCCAGCCCTCTCTCCAAAATCCCCAGGTGCTGTTGCGGGCCCCATTAGCGCCCGAGTCCCTGCCTCCAGCAGGCCATGCGTGTCCCCAATGACACTTTGTTGGATGGGAACCAAGTTTTTTCCCCCTCTGCAGTCAGACAGCTCACTTCTGTCCAATCGCAGGACAGGGAGAGATGGGGGTGGAGTCCTGGAGAACAGGGCCGTCCCGGTGGACAGGTGGAACAGAGGAACATCATGAGCTGAACAACAGTAGGACAGGAGGACAGAGGGTGAAACGTGACTGTCAAAAAATCAGTGTACTGTTGATTAGGCCACATGTGTGCGTAAAGCAGTAGCGCATACAAAAAGAAAAATCCTGTCATTTCCTCATCCTCGTGTCTTTTCAAACCCATGTGATTTTCTTTCCACATCAGTCGGCCTAATAAATGAACAAATGTTGATAAACCTTTCCTTTAAAAAATTGACCATGAAAGTAACATTTTGATTAATGAACATTAAATAAATTAATGGGGATAAAAATCTCCTAAGGCAACATTCCTTATTTTAGTTAAAAGTTGAACCAAAGAAAAAAAAACAATACTGTGTACTGTTATTTATTCCACTTATATTTCTGTACAAATGCATACATTTCAAGTTTTGCAATTTGCTTTGCAGCATTTCTCCTTAAGAGTGCTTCACATTCCTCATTCGAAAGTCTTTTTGAATGTAATGCACTAAGTGAATAAATGTGAATGGTGTAAAACAGCCCTGAAATGCATTGTTGTTGAATGTGTGCGAAATGTAAACATCGCATTTGCTTGTAAAGACCCAATAGTGCAGAATAAATTTGCATACCAGATGAACATCAAAAGATGCCCAGTGTGTCACAAAGCTCCGCCTTCGTTCTAATTACCTGGCTGGTTTCATCAAAGATTTGTAAATTTAAAGCCGTACCACGCTACATCTTACGATATCATATGCAGAAACAACATCTAATGCAAAACTTGTATGATGATTTTTTTTGTGAGTATCGTGCGATACTAAATAGCAAATGACTTTGAATGAGTCGCTTCAACAGTTCATAGTTCAGCGATCAGCAGTGTACACACACCATCACACATCTGCTGTTGAAGCTACGGGAGCTCTGGGTCAAGAACACCTCCACCTTGAAAAAATTACTTGCAGCCTTCGGGGCAAATGCCCCCAGTCTTCATCAGTTCACCCTGCTGTTGTGTTGTTTACTCTGAGGCCATGAAATGAATGCATGGATTGTTTTCAAGGTTTTTGTCTACCTTATGTAACCTGCACATTAGGGTTTGCACTGCTATAGGGTGGCAAGAACCGAAAACGATGTAAGAAACACAGTGTGTTCAATAGATACTGTTGTTTAAAACCTACTCGCTGTTCGCCTCACAAACCTACAAAACATGACATGACCAGGGAGCTTAATGCATTGCAAGCCATTGTGAAAACTGTAGGTCTGTTCCTCACGGTCTCGTGTTCATCTGTGAGGAATTCAACATGGCGTCTAATCTGACTAAAGTCTATTGCGAATACACGTTCACTGTTGTGGAGCGAGTAATTCACTTCTTTTCTATCAGAGTTGAGCTTTATGCTCACAATTGTGGGATTGACCGTGTTAAGAGAAGTCCAGAGCATCAAAATGTTTGTGAATGCTTCAGTTCATGCAAATATCAAGTGAAAAATGTGGAAAGCCGCCAATACTAAATACCAGTAACAAATTAAAAGTCAAATATGAGAAGTAAAACAAAATGTCACTATAGAAACGAATGCGACTTGTGTTCATCGTTTTAAAAATAGAAAGAATTTTGTTACAAAAACCCATCGATCTGCTTCAGAAGACATGTGTTAACCCCCCAGAGGTGGGTGGGTTGGTTTTATAGCGGTTGTGCGTTCTTTGGAGCTTCAAAATAATAGCCACCATCCAGCATGAACAAGCTTGGAAGAGCCAGGATCTCACAGAAATTCGTACATAATTTACAAGTTGGTTAATTCGTACGACCTCACTCATACAAATTCATATGACTTCTTCTAAATCTTACGTATTTTACGACTTGCCAATTCGTATGAATTTGTACAAATGATCTAAACCTAACCCCGCCCCTAAACCTACCCAGAGGTGAGACTGCGTTGGAAAGTCATACAGTAGGATGGCTTGAGGGTGAGTAAGTTATGGGATAATTTTCATATTTAGGTGAACTAATGGACATTGTTGGCTTATGTTTATACATCAATGACTGCAAAGAAAATGTTCCTAGTTCACATAAATCCACAAAAACAACAAAAAATGCTGTATTATGCGTTGGCAGTGTCATTCTGTGAGGAAACGCTGCTGATAAAGACTGAACGCATAATACGCAAGTGCATGATGTTTTCACACTTCCGCACTTGCAAAAACTTTAAAAATCGTTTTTTTAAAGTTTGCATTTTCAGGCCCCCAAAACGCTGTTTTCCTGTAAATCAGCAGCCAAAACAGATAAAACGTTTTCTGTTTTTAGTTGAATAAGGTAAACTGCGTAAACTGAATTGCGTAAACAGGACTTTACGTGAAGAACCTTGTTTACTGTCTTTTAGTTGAAATCAGATTGGTTTGGGACACAGTGTGGATCTGGCTACTCCTCCCTGTTCTTCAATGTTAAAGTAAGCCATTTTCTGTGAATATGCAAGACTTCCGGTTCATTAGCCCCCATAGGGAAATAATAGAATAACAAAGCACAGTAAATGGTAAAAGTACTTGCACTACAGTCACTACTATAATCAGTGCATTGATAATCTAGATAACACATTCAAATAATTTGGGAAGACTCAACAATTTGCAAGCAACAAAAGAAGCTGTTATCTACAGCTAAACAAAGCTGGAAGCATACCATAAGCCAGACCCCAAATTTTTACAAATTACTAGAAATGTACCAATCTTCCTGGAGAATAGGGAAGTCACAAAATGAAAGATGAATGACACAAGATAATTCCTGCAATGATTAATCTTACTTTATTACATAAATTCTAAACGTTCACTTTCTTGAAGTTCATAAAACAGTTTTAATAGTACAGTTTATATTGTTTAGGGTAATAGGATTGATTGTAAATCGATGAATCAAGAACTAAATAAGTTATCCATTATTTCCTAAAAACAAATATTTGTATTTTTTCTTTCAAATATATATGTCAAATATGTAGTCTAAATGGTTCCGGTCATGCAAAATCTATGCCATTTGATGAACTAAAATGATAGCAATGCTTGCAGAAACTTCACACTTGAGCAGTTTAGATTTTATTTTGCAATAAACTCCACGGCCTGATTTATTTTAGATTTTGATATCAGCCGTGAACAGCAGGTGTGTTTCTGGGTAATGGCAGTTGGATCGTGTCCCATTTGCTCACAGACAAACAGCACAGACAGACATGGACACATAGAAAGCTGCTCAGTTTAATGTTCATTTAATGTAGGCTTATTTTCTGTTATTGGACTTTAAAATCACTTTTATTTTAAACTGCTGACGGCAGGAAGAGGAAAAACACACTGAAATGAACTACTGCACTTTCCCTCGGGCATGCAGGTCTATTAAAGCCTTTCACGCAGTCGTTTCTCTTCTGAATCCTCTTATGCTGTGAAACGTGACTTTGGACAAGATGTCAACAGAATATGAAGTTCTTAGAGATGAACTCTTTAATAGCTTTGAGCCTCTCAGCAAGATCCACGCTGTTATAAATGATCTGTCATCACTTTTTACTAATGGAAGTTAAATATGTCTCTTATTAGTCTTTCTGGGGCGCCAATAAACTTATGATTTATATAAATGACGGGGACTCATACATGTTTAATCAATGACTGTTTCATGTTCATTCCTATGAAACTGAAACTTCACATTGTATGGGTATCTGAAAAGATCAAAGTTGTAGAAATGCTATTGCACTTTTTAGAAACACAGACAGGTAGTTTACTATGAAGCAGGGCTGTTAGAAATCTTTACTAAGTCTTGTATGAAAGTTTATTTCATTTAAAAAAAAACCCTCACCATATACATGATTCTACAAAATGAAAAAAAGTGTTAAATATTAATATTTTATATTTCTGTAACAATGTATTTTGTGTGTCTGTGTAAACGTGTGCAATTTTAGTCAAACATACGCATAATTATTGTCAGAATGTATGCCAGTATGATTTTATCTATTAATATATATATATAAAATATATATATTTTTTTTCAGATATTCTATAAATATTTCATATTTTTGTACAATTATAGTTACATATATTATATAAATATAAAATGTAGATTTTTAATATGTATAAAAGTACGGCCTTTGAAACCCCGCAGCAGGAAATCTGTGTAGGCATTGTATGACGGCACAACACACATAATTACAGCATTAGCTTTGGAATGACTGTTTACAGAGTCCCCTAAATGCATGTGCCATTTAAAACATTACTGTCCCGTATTTCTGTTACGTAATTTTAGTTCTCCTTTCTCCAAACAGACTCACACTCGGAACATAATTGCCGTCTTTCTCTCCTCTTCAGACCTCTGACTGCTGAGATCAGGAGTGTTTCCCCGTGCCCAGGCCCAGTGCCAATCCGATGCCAATCTGACATGCAAATGAGCTCCTGGCTTCTGCTGTGGTGTCATTTTATGGCAGCCCTGCACCCATCACTCCCAGAATGCACTGCTTCCCACACCGCCTCTGCTCCTTAAAGCATCTAATTAAAACAGCCGATCCCTCGGCCTCACCCCTCCCCTCCCCAGTCTCTCACACCATTCCACAAGAGAAATGATTATTAGGAATTTAATAGGGAGAGTTTTGTGTCCCAGGCCATCTGTGTCCCGGAGAAGGCTGGAAATTTAGGGAGGGTTGACGATGTGACTAGAGCTGTCCTTTTTTTCCCCTCTCTCTCTCTCTTTCTCTCTCTCTCTCTTCGGGAATTATTATTCACTTCTGCAGCCAAAGTTTAAGGTGGTAAATCACCATTGTGGGGGCAGAGCATTTTTCACTTTTAATCACCCAGATTATTTCTAACAGCTATTTATTTTAGGCAATGCCAGACTCAGAGGGATTGTGCCCTTTAACCATTCAAGACACTGTTTGTCCATTTAAATAATTGCTATTTATCAAGACTGAAATTCTGCAACTCTTCATTGTATTCAATAAATTAATTAACACAGCAAATAAACTATTTAAATACATTTCTCATTTCATCCTCACTGATCAAATTTTCTAAGACTTATGTTTTGGATGTTATTTCCATGGAATGATAAAAAAAATACATAAATTAATTATTTCATTTTAATTAATAATAATAATAACAACAACAACACATTTCAGGCAAAAAAAAAAATCTGTCTGTCTTTCATTTCCTAATTGTATCATCTAGCTAATTCTAAAATCCGATGTAGAAACAATTTAAACTTAGATATTGCTAGTTGTTACAAAAAATAGCCAAAAATACATTGAATTAAAATTGAAATTGCGATGAAAATTCTTTTCATTTAGAACATATACTTCAATAATCTTAGCCTACATTGCACTTCATGATTTGTGGCATATACTGTGTAATGTATTGTAAATGCGATTCATATTTACTTGTGACATATTGACAATTAAACCATGGGGTGCAATTATGAGCCACTCGTTAATTGATTCACTTTACAGTAAGTTGATTGTCTGTGTTTATATATATGCATATATGCATGCATTATGGATAGCATTTTAATATGGGTCGCATGGACCCATAAAGAACAGATATGAATGTAAAAACTGTGGCCATATAAAAGCCAGACTGACGCCCCCGGCTCTGCCACCCACACAGAATATGCCATATGCTGCTCTATACTTTACCTCTATAGACTCCAAGAGAGAGAGAGAGAGAGAGAGAGAGAGGGGGCACAATCGTGGTTAACCTCTCAGTCAAAGGAGAGCAAATGCATGCCAACCATTCAGACCTTCACCCCCGAGACTGTTTGCCTGCAGATCTCTCTCTCACAAACACACTCAAACACACACACTCCTCCTGTCAGGGAGCAGCTGTTAGAGGCTGACTGAAGGAGAGGATGAGTGTGAGAGGAAGGATGGTGTCATTGGCCTGGAGGTTTCCAGCTCCAGAGACTCACATGTCAAACACAGAGACACATTTTCACACTCTCAGCAACAGAGCAGGACAAGATGATGTCATAGAGGAGCAAACACCGGCACGGATTTCATTTACCTTCACTGCGATTCTATCAATATTTATTTTCCTCTTTTTATGAATTTTATTTATATATAAATGTATATTTTATTGCACATCCAAATATAAGAACGATGTTTAAGTTAAATGTTATCCTTGCTGCTTCCGCGTATATTTTATACCTGAATGAATACAAATATATTTATTTATTTATTTATTTTACCATAAATACTCATACACCGTCGTATTATAATTTTAATGTATATTTTAACCTGTATAGAGAAACTTTAAAACAACAAATACACAGCGGACAGACATCTGTCAGCGACTCAGGTTCAGATGAATGGTGTGTTTATATTGGATTTCTTTGTTTAGGCCTATGTGAAAAAATAACAAATATTTGCTAATGCTAGCCTATTTTATCTAATACATATTTTAGTCCTCGGACACTTAAATACCGATTTGTGTGGCGTTTGCTGAGAGCCGGTCAAACTCTGAACCCTGAAGTATTCTGTCCGACCTCAACTATTCGTTTGACTCTAAGGAAACAAAAAATAAAGCGTTTTAATCATTTATTGTGGTTATTCTTATTATTATTAAGGAAAATAAGAAGAGGAAGAAGATAAAAAGAAAAATAATGAAAAGAAAATCACAGAAGTCTTGCTTCCTGATTGAATTTCGTATTTTATTTTTACAATACGCGACGCGAGCTTGAAAGGTTATATATAATAATAATAAAATCATATAATTAGTGCTAAATATAAAAGTGTTATTTAAATTATAAATCACTATATTCCAACTGTCATTTCAGAGATGTGTTATCCGACATCTGAATGTCTACCTTGTTGATCTATGAAGCAACAAATGTGTAAATTCGTTAATAATAGTCACGATCGTTTAAATAAACATTACAGTCCGTTATTTGGATAACATACATTATTAACAATCTTGTAAAGGGCCATAACGAATTCAACATGTTCATGCTGAAACCCCAATAGAGCACTTATATCCAAATATGAATAAACATAAGGTCGAACCCAAACAATTGCTAATTGAATATTTATTTTTTAAAGCTTTTTTTTCTCCTTCAATATCACAAAATAATTTCAAACAAAATAAGTGTGTTTAGATCAGATCGTCAGGTGTAAGACTCATTTGTGCTGTAGAGAATTTATCAACTGTATAGAAATATAATCCGTTTTTGAAGAATATTTAAAGAAGTTATTTAGTGCTGACATAAAGTTTACAATTTACCAAACGCGTGCGGTCACGGGAATATTTAGAAGAAGCCATTCAAAGTTTTATGGTTTTTAAAAACTTTTTACTTTTATTTCCTCTTATTAAATAACCTCAGTCATCAGTTATGAATGTTAATAATAAATATCACATCTCATATTTCAAGACAGAGATGTCGAAATTTAAGTCTCATGCCAAGCGATATATTTAGGCTACTGACATGCTGATTTAAAACGTTAATGTCTAGTATTTTCAAATATTAATTATATTAATTTTCATCTTTCAGGTTACTTCCTCAAGAAAGAGCATGAACACAGTTGATCACATTCAATATTTATTAAGTTGATCGAAGTGAGCTCCTCGAGTTCACATCATTCACAAGACCCGACGCTCCTCAGAGAATAAACTAAATAAACAGGAAGAAAAAAAAAACATTTACATAGCAAAATCACAATAGTTTCCTTAATAATTGACATTATGCGGAATCGGTCAGAGTGGTGAGTATCTAGAGTTCAAAGACAGAAGTCTAACGAATAGTAAAATTCACACGATAAGGCTATTTACATGTCTGCACGGAGATATATTTGTCATTCTGCGTTGCATAGTTCCATTATTGCTGTCGTGATTTTGTGTTTCATGTAACACACAAATAAATCCATTTGCACAGGATATGAGACAAGTTATTTAAAGTCTAAGAATTTAATTTCCATCTTTTTTTATTCATTGATTGTAACAGGCCAACGCGTCAATGCATGAGCAACATACACTCTTACAAATAAAGGAGCTTCCTGATGAACTTATTTTTGTCTAAATAGAACCTCTGAAGAACCTTTTTGTTTCACAAAAGCTTACTGTGACAAAAGAAGGTTCTGCATAAAAAGGTAAGAATGGAATGGTTCTTCAAATATCATTTGACTGAATGCTTCGTGGAAATAAAAACCCTTCTTCTATGGCACAGCTGTAAAGAACCTTTTAAGCACGTTTATTTTTAAGAGTCTGCATTGTAAAATAAATAGAATAGTTTTTTTTCTTTCAATATCGTGTATCGAAATCAAAAGAAAACCATCAGCAACAAGCACTAATTAATTAACAGATTAGTGTAACTGGCATCCCACCCCTATGCTCGCTTTTAATTATGGAAACCCGTATTTAATTCGTCCTGGCTCTGGAACGATTGGCTGCGGGGATGTAAGTCGTAAGGAAAATGGCTGTCTTGGGAAACGCGGTACATAGAGCCCCGACCGGGAACGTTACAGTATCTCATCCCATAATGGCAGTTCTTACTGTACTCGACTTGGTCCTCGTGCTTTTTTAGCGAGAAAATCCCGTTGTAATTAATCGGGGGACTCATTTGGCCGTCAAAATGAGGACTGCTGCTCTCTGGAGAGGCGCTGTCGTAGTAGGACTCATAGGACGCGTAATAGTTGTACGGTCGGAACGGCTTGACGCCGTCGCGGGGCCCAGAGCTAAGGCCGGTGGGCGTGGCCATTTCCGCGTTAGGATAAGCGTACAGAGAATCGTACTGAGACCTGCCAGAGAACGACACGTCCCCGTTTTGGTCCGTGAGGAAATTTCTGGCGTTCAGCTGCAGGCAACCGGCAACCAAGTTAGTGGTAGGCTGTGACAAGCCCTTACACAGGGTCTGCACGAACGCCAGCAGGTCGGGTCTCTTTCCTGCGCTCAGAGTCTCAGATAGAGCCCATATGTAATTCTTGGCCAGCCTCAGTGTCTCGATTTTGGAGAGTTTTTGCGTTTTTGAGTAGCACGGCACGACTTTGCGCAGGCTCTCGAGCGCGTCGTTAAGGCCGTGCATGCGGCTGCGCTCGCGAGCGTTTGCTTCTTGCCGGCGCACTTTGACGCGTTCGTTGCGTCCGTCGGAGAATTTCTTTTTACGCGGACCTTTCTTCTTAGGGGCACCGTTCTCGTCCTCTCTCTCCTCCTCTTCTCTGTCCGTGTTGTCGTCCTCTGTCTCCTTGAGCTCGGCGCTGCTGAGCGTCTCTTGACGGGTGAAGGTGGCACCAAACTGAGAATCGCGCATCATGTCTGGGTCTTCAAATGGTACGGTTAGCATCGTCCCTGTTACATAAAGAACAATTTTAAATAGTGGCTTTGGATTTATGAATTAAAAAGAATGGGATTAGCTTTATTTGAACATTTTACTATACAAAATTAATTACACAATGTTTTTAAGAATTGTAAGATTTTTTGAGAAATTTATAAAACCAAAACGTGACTTTCTATGTAAAAAGGATACAAAATACGTTTAATATGTATCTGTAAAATACCCCCAGATATACCTAAATTGTATAAGTTGCAAGTTAAAACAGTGCCATCGTTTACAGTCTATGCCACTGTATTTGGTATATTATTGTAATATACTAAATTATCATCCCCCCAAAATATCTTTAAACATTTAAAATGTAAACATTTAAATTTAAAATAGATAAATAAAAGTTAACACATGCAGAAAAAACAATCACAACGTGTTTGTCATTGAAATCTAGGCCTACAGGCTGTGTATTTGTAATCGTTGATGGTTTCTAATACGCATACATTGAAACATGTTACAATATACCCCGTATGATCATAAATGATGGTTCTAGTTTTTAATCATATCATATACAGAAATCTTAGGTGTTAAAGCCTACATGAAATCAAATGAGAACCTGCTGATTCAGAGTTTAACGCCTATTAACATGATCACCTATTAAATAGCTACGTGAAATTGCATCAATCGACTCAAAATTAAGTTTGTGTCAAGTAAACGCATTTTACACAACCGTTTCTATTGTTATATTTCAGGAGGCTGGTGGTCATGTATATTGATTTCAGTCATGTAGCCCATTTCTAATTGGTTTAACTGGTCGATGTTACTTACACAGACTAACAACAAATTAGCAACGGCGAACTCAAAATCGTGCCATAAAGGTGAATTGTTTGCACGGCAGAAAAGACTGGAGCTATGCGCGTGACTGTTTATAACAAACACAACAACAACAACACATGCATGCCCAAACTGATGCTCTTAAGCAGACTGGCTCTCCATGGCTCACCTGTTTCTTCAGTGTTCAGCTCGCATGTTCGGATTCCTCGCGTCGCGCAGAGCTGCCTCCCATGTGCTTGATGTGAAGCTGTAAGAATTCCTTTAATCTCCCTCTCTCTCTTTCACAGAGAAATGACACCCATGCCAGGCACCAGCGCTGGTACCCATGCCATCTGCCACTGACGTTTTGTTGGTCACGTGACGCGGTCTCAGGGGACCTTCATTCGGCTCTCATCATCTGGTGCGCGCGGTAATGGGCACCGGGAGGCTCTCATTTACCGTCAAAAAACTCCCGAGTTAAAAAAAAGAGAGATTAATGCCAGTTCTGCTGCAGCAATAGCGGTGTAGAGACGGCTAAATGATTTAGACTTTAAAGCGAAGCGTGTATTTGATTGTAGGGCGACGAATGCTGCAGGCAAGAGCAAATCAGTTCACGAATGCGTGTTATAGAGTCGTCTGATGGATAATAAATGCTCAGATATTACATAAAATCTCTGCACACTTACATATGAATAACAGCCTGCTCGCATAAACATGTTGAAGAGCATTCAGTTGATAAACAGAGCAAAGAATGAATTCTGTCGTGATGTACTGAATCAGTCAAACTCTCACTTAACAGTGCTGGTAATTATGATACTTAGATATTTCAAGGAGA
Organism: Enteromius thamalakanensis; assembly: GCA_032357475.1. Taxonomy (NCBI): domain Eukaryota; kingdom Metazoa; phylum Chordata; class Actinopteri; order Cypriniformes; family Cyprinidae; genus Enteromius; species Enteromius thamalakanensis. The sequence goes on along the minus strand of JAUCMT010000047.1, from coordinate 20,694,185 downwards.
ACGGGCTAGTGGCTATATTGCAGGAAGGTTTTGAGTCTACAGTCCAATTAAGATCATTTTTGTAAATTCTGTATAACTGTATGACTATTCTGTATTATTTCCAAATATCACAAATACTTTTGCCATATTTCTAGGTTAAACAAATGAACACAATAAAACTGAGAAAACAAAACACTGATAAACAAGAATCATATGATGAAAGCGGGTTTAAATAAGATATTCTCAGTTTAAGTTTGTGTGTGTGTTTTAAATGTTTGTTTCAAACATTATGGTTTCATATAGGCCCAAAGTTTCTGTTTTCTTTTTGCGGTTTAATGGATTGCTTTGTCTTTCAGAATTGCTTTAATGTTATGAAATTGTTGAAAAATGTTATCAATTCAGAAATTTTAATCTTGTCAGACCGGGGCAAGTTGTCACACATTGTAAATGTTACATTCATTAGTCAAAAACCTTTGTTTTTTAATATTATATAGTTATAGTTGATTTATTGCTTTAAATGTTAGAAATTCTATATGCAAACCTTATGCATTTCAAAAAGTAATGTTTTACTATATATATATATATATATATAATTACTTTGTTTGTTTGTTTGTCTGGTGGGAGAGGCGTACATAAACCGTGTATGAAAACCATGCTCCACTATTGCTCTATACACTTCTTTTAGCTTGTTTAATTTTGTATATTTTTAAATTACATTTGGTTAAAGTTGCCCTGGTCTCTTCTATTCTGTGCATACATTTACCATAGTAATTACTCCGTGGTACTTTCAAGAACACCAAGCTAAACCTCTCTAAAATATTTGTGCTGGTGTTAGAGACTTGTGTTAAGTGCTCCTGTAGTTTGGGCCCACAGTGTATGACAACTATGAATCTCTGTAGTGCAGTCTTGCGAGAAGACTGTTAGAAGTGCAGCTGTGTTTAGTTTACGCTTCATCGTTCTTAAATCATATAGCAGACAAACTACTACTTTTCCAGTAAGTATTTCTCTGTGCAGCAGAGGGCAGTCCCCAAAACACCAACATTTGGACACACACACACACACTTACATTCACGCACACTCTGCCCCCCAAAACGCCTCAGCTGGCATTCTGCACGTTCTGGTCCAGTTCACACCAGCATCTGATGAGTCAAACTCCTCATTTCAGACTAATCAGTTGACTGCACTAATTGCAAATGCAAATATGCAAATTTAAATTAATTAATTACTCCACTAATTAGTTCTCTGGTCTTTTCAGGTAATAAATCATTGTGTAGTTGAAAGAAAGAGATGGAGAGAGGAAGGGGAAATGCATTTATCTGCCACCTAATACTCTTATAGTGATTCACACATGCTCAACATGAGTCCAGTTACACGCCGAGGTGAAGGTTTGGAGGAATTCCAACGGGAATGACTTTTGAATATGCCTTCTGACAATTTGAATCACATAAGACTAATTTAATAACAAAAACCCAACTAACAAAAATATGTTCTTAGAAAGTTTTGCTAATGTTCTCATTAAATTATGAAAACATTGCCTCTGCATGTTCTGTGAATGTCCAAAATGCCCAGTTTTATAAGGTAAAGAAAGCACTCTTTTTTTTTTATTTTGCAACTAAAATTTGAATGTTCTCTAAAGATTCTAAAACAAATAAAATTTAAAGTGGATTATGGATATTTAAGAAATGACCTTCATGCGGTGTGTAAGACAGCTCTGTGTGAATAAAGACATCCTGCAAAGTTTAAAATCTAAAATCAGTGCATAAAGTGTATATGTATTGTCTCTCAAAAGAAAGACGACACAGAATCGTTGAAATGAGTTGTTTTTAAAACGAGGCCCAAGCCGTTTCATCTTGACATCAAAATTAATCATTAGCATATTGCCGCCCAATTATTGATCTTTTCTGTTGGTCTAAATGAAAATGCAAATTCGTTCTTAGCCACTACCTGCCACTCTTAAAGCATTAAAAGCTCACCAACACTGCGTTAAATGAAATTGACCAGTCACCGGAGGGGTGGGTAAAAATAAATACAGATTTGAAACGCACTGACCTTGCATGCATGGCAACCTGTTGTTTGGGAATCCAAAAACCAAACTTTCATAACCCAAAACTAGACCAAAATCCAACTAAAACAGAACATTATTAGAGACCAGATTACTTTGCATGAAGACTGTATTTACAGAAGAACGTTTGTTTATAACCTTACCAAAATGTTCTGAAAACATAACTGGAAAAGTACAGTGCCATTGTTTTCTGGAGGTCAGTCAGTCTTTTTTATAAAGAAATAATCCTTTTAATCAGCAAGGACACATTAAATAGATCAAAAGCAACCCCAATGACATGCTAAATGTTTCTATTTCATATGAATGTTTGCTTTTTAATCTTTCTGTACATGAAAGTATTATAGAACAAACTATCATCGTTTTCCACAAAAATATAAGGCAGAACTGCTGACGTACTTCTATCCAACAGGATTATTATCCAACTATGGTAGAAGTTTCACTTCTTTTGAACTTTAGTATATCATCTACACTGCCCATCCAAATTAAAAGTCTCTTCTCACATCTCAAAGATTCTCAATGGGGTTAAGGTCTGGACTTTGTTGTGACCAATCCAGCTTTGAAAATTATGTCTCATGCTTCCTGAACCATTCTTTTACAAATTGAGCCTGATTAATTATGGCATAGCCATCTCGTGCATGGAATAACATGGTCATTCAGTATAGCCAGCTAACTTCATGCTTATAGACCTAGACCTGAGGTCTGCAGCATCCCCAGATCATAGCACCTATTTGCTTAGTTAAATCCATGTGGTGATTTTGTTTGGACTTCAATGCTATATTACATCTGAGTTAATAACGGTACCACCCAGTATTTTTCCTCAGGTTTTTAGCAGCTATATGATAGCTATAAACCTGGATGATGCTTTGCTATTCTTCCACCTGTAAATGAGGCTTTTTGTTGCCACAGCGATGACAGCTCGTGCTCGTCAGCTGTTTTAATTATCACATTATCAGCGTTTAAAGGCAGTGTGACGAGCCGAGTTGCTAATGAAGGTGCTGGAACTCTCACAATGAGAAGGAGATGAGACAAACCGCCTGCCAGAATCACAGGTGACACACCGCTGCTGGTCCGATCCAGAGCTATCTATGCAGGCGGAAAAGAAGGATGTGTCAGAGAAAGATGCGTGTACCTTTCCTTGAGTAAACCACTTAAAAATAGACCCTTTTCTCCCCGCAGATGTTTCTTGCTGTGGCATTAACTAACACCTAAACTACTGACAGGCGCACCCTCGCCTCACTTTTCATAATCACACCTTTACCGTGCTGCAAAAGCAAAAAGCACCCGGATTTCCAACACACACACACACACACACACGATCAATCAAAACACGATTGTTACACAGAGATTCCATCATAACAGGTGCATCTGTTGGATTTCAGTCTTCCTGTTCAAGGTGTGTTTTAAGTTCTTCCTGTGATCTTTGCTTCAGAATTATCGACTTATCAAGAGACATCACTAAGAAAAAACATTTCTGGGATTTCTAAATCTCATTTTCGTTGTATTTGCGTTACTATTGTTTTATTCAACCCAGTCGCACAGCAGTTCGTGACAATATCACGAAATTAGCCAAAAATCTATTCATATTTCATTATTTTCGTGACTCCAGCACGAATGTAATACTACGATCCCATTGGATGCATCCTTCCATGCTGGACTTACGAAAGTCGAGTAAGAAATGTGTCCGTGCCACGAAAAAAAAAAAAACGTGCGAGTGGGCTGTTTTATTCTTTTAAATTCTATATTAAATTCCTGGCTTTAGCTCTAGGCCATTCCAGGCATTTATTCCCCTATTACTGTTTCAAACCCATATATCTTAAAAAAGGACAAAACATTCTAAAATATGAGATAATTCCTAAAATCAAATCTGATAATCTACAGCTTTGAATGAAGAATAGACCAAAGAGTAAAGGTTAAATGCGTTGAAAACTGTTAATTTCAGTATCAGTTAGTATTTATTACAGTACTTGCTAATGTTTTGAACTACAAAACTTTTTTATATATTTCAAATTTGTTTTATGCAGTTTTAGTCATTTAAAGTATCTTCAAGGCAACTAAAGATGTTAAAGTTAGTTGCAAGGCAACATTTCTCATTTTTAAGCTTTTCGAACGTTTTGGAACCAGTGTTAATTTAGTATTTATTATATGCTGTTATAGTATATTATATAACATTTCTAAATTAGCTTTTATTTGTATATTTCTGTATTTAATTTTAAAGTAATTTATGTGATTTTGTCTATTATTATTTTTAGTATTATTATCATTTTTTTATCAACAAAAATATAAACACAACACCTTTGTTTCTGCTGTTTTTCAGGAGATGGACTTAAAGATCTAAAATTCATTCCAGATACAAAATATTACCATTTCTCTCAAACCAAACATTGTTCATAAATCAATCTAAATGTGTGATAGTGAGCACTTCTGCTTTGCCACATCAAGATGCTGATCTGACATCATGAGTAGTGCACAGCTGTACCTTATACTGCCCACAATAAAAGACCACC
>JAUCMT010000047.1:20679094-20689540 GCA_032357475.1 Enteromius thamalakanensis | reverse complement strand
ACTCAAATGAAGGTGTAGAACCATCTCAAGGATGATCAGAAGAAATGGACAGCACCTGAGTTAAATATATGAGTGTCGCAGCAAAGGGTCTGAATACTAAGGACCATGTGATATTTAAATTTTTATTTTTTAATAAATCTGCAAAAACGTCAACAATTCTATGTTTTTCTGTCAAAATGGGGTGCTGTGTGTACATTAATGAGGAAAAAAATTTGATGATTTTAGATGGCTTTTTCTATTATGCCAAAAATCATTATGATATCAAGTAAAGATCATGTTCCAGGACGATATTTAAAAGATTTCCTACCGCATACAGATTAAAACTTTTGTTAAGAACATAATTTGGACAAATTTAAAGCAATTTTTTCAATACTTAGATTTTTTCTCACCCCCAGATTTGTTGTATCTCAGCCAAATATTTTCCTATTAAACCATACATAAATAAAATACATAATATTTACTCAGCTTTTAGATGATGTATCACTGATCTATAATAGAAAATAGTCTAGATTAGTTTGAATATACATCTCAATTTTTTTTTTAAATATTACACAATTGACTTGTTGTGCAGGATCACAAATATGCCTATATTTGTTTTTTTTAGATTTGTTTTATTATAATTGTTACATTTTTTTAATCAGGTGTAGTTTTAGTTATTTTAAAATATAAAGTTAAAACTAAATAAAAATAAGGAAGTCAGCCTTGGCAACTAGACAAAGTAAAGTAAGTGGGTAAATTAAGTAAGTTTTACATTTTGTATTTAAGATATTACAAATAATGAAAATGTTTAACTGTTTTGATGGTTTAATGTTATAATACTGTTTGAAACAACATCACTTGTTTCCATGTCTGAGTGAACTAAACTGTTCAGTACGTTTGCACAATAATAAACGTGATTTCTTTTGTAAGATTTTCAAAATGGCTATTTTGAACTATATATATGAATACAGCATAACTATATATACAGAATACCAAATGTGGAGAAATAATCAGATTGACACACACACACACACACACACTCACAGTGACTAGCAGGTTGGCTGGCCACTGCTATTCTGCCATGATTAGAGGACTTTGGGTCTCAGAACCACCATCTACAGCTGTGCTGTTTCTACCAATTACATGGCCCATATGCCAGCAGCCCACTCCGCCCAGGTGGAACCTCAGATGGAGAGAAAGGTGTGAGCCGAACACAGAGATGGTCACACACAAACACACACACACATATGCATGGAGGTGTCTTATTTCCTGAAAGACATGCACACACGCTTAGGGTGTTAAATATAGAAAGGTTGATTTTTTTATGTGTGTCGTTCAATTAAGAAGTTGTTTCTCCTTGCGAGAAGTTTGTCGCTACATTCTGCTTTAAACAAGAGTTGCTATGAGAAATGAAATACTTAAAATATTCAGCGGGGCCTAAAAACATGAAAACACAGATGGAGAAAACCAGCACTAATTAACATGAAATCTGAAATCATGAATAATTTATTTGTTTTTAAAATGTACAATGTAAATATATCGGAGAGGTGAAAGGGATTCATATGTTCTGCCGCAGGGCAAATATCACATGTTAACAAGAGCTAAAGATTCAGAATAACAGGAGAAATAAGGCATCGGCATTTGAGATAAAGGAGAAACAGCTGCTTCATACATTTTTAGATTTCAAATACATAGCATTTATCTTTCATTAACATGAAAGATGTTTTTTTCATGACACTATCACATGCATATCACTTCACTTATAGATTTTACCTGCAGATGTTCATTTTTGTGTGTTTACAAATATGGTAACCTGATAGCGCCTCATGAATCATCTATTACGTCCATTTCAAGAGCTCTCAACATAATTTGATCAAACTACCACTTATATTTTAAAAGATCCGTCTCAGAGTAATCCTGCGCAGGCTATGCATTTCATAAATTTAATTTAAAATAAAAGTAAGGCTATATAAATATTTACGTATGTGGTTTTAATTAATTAATGTTATTTATATGCATTTATGTAGTTATTAGTACAATTTCTTATAGTTTTAAAAGACAAGTGCAATATAATACATAATTATTTTAACTAAAATATTTCAGTTTTTTGTGTTTAATAGGAATTAATAATTTTATAGAATCGTGTATTTTGGAAATTATAAATAAGGCATACAATTTCTCAGTTATTTATTTATTCAGTTTCAGTTTTAATAATAAACAATATAATATAATTTAATATAATATAATCAAACGGCTCAATATAATGTTTATTACTTTAAAAGAAGAAAAAATTAAACTTATGAAATGCTCATTATTATTTTAAGTACAGAATGACAATATTTACTTTTTTAATTTGTTAAATGCTAAAAAGAAAATATAAATAATATTGATTATTATTTATATATATTAACTAGATGTTATTTTCTGCATGATTATGTGTAATATTTGTCATTCTAGTTTTTGAGACAACAACAATCATTAAATATAAAAAAATATGTAGTTATTATTTTAGAATGTTACAATTAATTTGTATTATTTTGTTATTAGCAAAGTATTTATTTTCTTGCTAGCACGCAGGTGGTATAGCATGACAGTGATGACTGTATGATGTTTGGGAGGGTTAAATGCTCTGCTCTCTGCGTGCTGAGAACTCTGGGCTGCTCGTCCTGCTCTCAGCAGCTCAATAATCCGACCCTTCTTATCAGGTCGTGTGTATTGGCAGGCTCAGCTTCTCTCTCTGACTCACTGCCAGCAAATGATGCCACCAGAGCTGCTTTGGAACAGGAAATGCTGTTTCATCAGTGGCTGGGTGGAGTCCAGGCACTGACATCAGCTGTCAATCATACCAGAGCGTCTGTACTTTAGTTTGCTGAATTCACTCATTATGAGAACAAATCTCTTGAGGCAGCGCTTCGTTTGATGCAGACTCATTCATTCCACTACTAATTCTGTTTATTACTAAAGTAATTGTTACATGTTCAAGACAAATCAATTCATTTAAAGGAACTGTTTGGATGCTATACAAGTACAACACACAGTCTGTGGGTCAAGACTGCAATAGAATATTATGTTACAATACTCACTGTTGCTGAAGTCTGGCTGCAAAGCTTGAAGACTAAAATGAGGCTTTAATGAAATCGCCTATCTCGCATGTACAGTACAATCTTAATAACAATGGGATAGACCAAAAGGTAAATATTTTAAAGAACGTGGTTCAAACAACACTGAACCACACTGACTTATTATATCGAGGGGGAAAATTATTAAATAAGAAAATAAAGTCAAACATATTGAAACAACATGAGTGAGTAAATGAAAAGGTTTTTTTTTTTTTAAGTAACATTTCTGTATGGAAATATTAGAGTACAGTATATGTATTTACTATAATCGTTTTTATTCATATATATATATATATATAAATTTTTTATTTACCCATTGACACTTTTTTTAAGTTTTAGTAATTCTGTTGTACGTATTTTCTTATATTTGTAATGTCTATAATTTTTTACATTTAAATGATATTTGGATTTTTAAACGTTTTTTTTTTTTAAAAGGGTTAGTAATTTTTGTTTTTGTCACTTTCTTTAATTTTTATTGTCTATAGTTTTAAAAAAGCTTATTCTATTTTTAATTTTAGCACATTTATTTCAACTAAATAAAAATAATAACTTATTTTATTTACAATATAAAAAAATATATTATTCACATTTAAATATGGTTATGAAAATGTTATTTATGCTTTTATTTAATTAGTCTAGCTTTATAATACAACGTTGTACATTATGAATATTATTGACTCAATTTGCTTATGTTCCTCTGTTTTAAGTACTTTTGGATAAAAGCATCTGCTATAGACGCATGTGTAAATACTACTATAAATAAAAAGAAAGACTAAATTGCTGTCTGTGGTAATTGACAGCAGGCAGCACATCACTTGTTCTTGTTTTGAAGTAAATGACCAAATAAAACCTTTCCAATCTCACGACAAATATTATTCATTTCACTGACAAATGTGATTTAATGCAAGAAAGAAAGAAAAAATTCCACGCATCACTCGAACCTTCCGGGCAACACTTACTCTGACACCTCCATTACTGCAATATTCCTCAGATAACACAGCATATGGCCTGTTGCTACGGCGACTCCTTCTTAATTACAATATTCCTCTTCGAAAAGTCGCTTTCAACGCGCTGACCTTTAGGAAACAAGAGAGATATATGAAACACAGAAAGTCTAAACTAAGATCTCACTTTCTGCTCACAATATGCTCAGCAGAAGCTGTTAATCCTTAATTAAGAGCAAGTAATTGTGTTGCTGTGTGTGAACGTATGAATGTGATACATGTATACATCGCTGTAACAGCTATGAAATAGATATAAGCACTTACTGTCCATAACTATTTCATGCATGTGTCTCATACATCATTTACTAGGCTATCCAAACAAATATATATTCTTATAATACAGAGGTGAATGGGGACCCTTAAAACACAGATGTATGAACACACAAGCATCTGCTTTGATGCCCTGATGATCATTTTCACTTCGACATGTTTGCTGTGTGAAAATTGAATATGGTGTAAGCGAGGTGTTATGCTGCTATGTCAAGTTTTTGTTAGTGCTGTTTTTAATCTGTTAAAAGTTTTGTTCTGACAAGCCCCAAACTGCTACAACACCTCTCATAAACACAACATATAGCCTATATGATGGACTAGTCTTAAGCTAAAAGTAAAGTAACACAATAACTTCGCAGAGGCAACTGTAACGTTACACTTCCATTAGACGTTTTTGCATCATATTTCTGTTTATAGATGCTGTAAGATGATGAGAGGAACCAGGTGAACAAGAAGAAGAAGAAGAGTGTGGATATCGCTACAACTATTTGCGTTGCAGTGTGTTCATGAATGCTTAAAATAACTAAAACAACATGATATCAAATACCTCTTCGCCCTTTCAAGGTACTGCTAAAACGACCGGAAACGAGTGACACCGGAAGCCTCGTCCATTTCTGTTACGAATGGCCACGCCCGCTCGAACATATGTAAACGTTGATTTGAAATGACATTAAAAAGGCACACAAAACATGTATACAATTACGGTTTTTCCGAAATCGTACAGTGGCATCTAGTAACAACTGGCTTTCTTTCACTTTACGGTAGCAAAAAATGTGTAACGTCACAGCTATCCAGTGTATTTACGACTCATATTAAAATAATACATTGCATTTGCAATATCATGTAATTGTTTTAATACTCCTAAAAAGACCTGAATAACAAGGAAAACCTCGCACATTCAAATTCAAATTACAAATGCCCACTATACAATATGACCGTTTGAATTAAACCAAAGAGTACTTCTATACTCTTTGAATTAAACTAAAGTTAAAAGATATACATTAAAACATATGTCTGCCATTGTTTGTTTCTTATTGTTGTTGTTGTTTTTTAGCTTGAGTTTCAAAATCACTCCGCAATCACGTAGCCTATACGCCGATACGTTCTTTTTTTTCTTCTTCTTCTTTAATTTCTTAGTTTGATGAGCAGGTACAAAATTCCCTTATGTCAATGTCATTGCCTTAGATGCATAAAAAAGCAAGTGGCATTTATTTGAAAGATGGAACAAAAAACCATGACAAAGCATCTGACAAAAATAAATTGTTGCTTGCAAATAAAAGATATAGCCTACTTGTTAAAATCAGTGTAAAAACCTATCAAACACTAGCTGATTAAAAGTCATTAAACAAAAATGATGAGGACAAGTTATTTGAAGAAAAAATAAAGATAAATGTAATGCAAAGAAATGTAATACTGTCTAGATTCGATGTAGGGTCATCCATGCTACTTTCCTTCATTTACCAGTGCCACCTAGTGGCAGATTTTGTGTTTAGTACTATGTATAATTATAATAATAATAATTAAAGGATTCAATTTTTCCTCCCATCATCATTTACTCACCAAATAATCCCAAACTCTGTATTAGTATCTTTTTTTCTGATGAACACAATAATAGAGTTGCTGTTCTTCTACACAAACTGAAAGAATAATTTAGCAGTGTATATATCTGCGCATTGTAGATAGTAAGCACCATGCTTCATAATAACAGTGACACCTAGTGGCAGTATTTGCCGCAATCGTCACTTATTTCCATTTCAACACTTTAAAAGGAATAATTCCTCATCAACTGCTCAACCTCACGCCCCCTCATATGACCTCATTTATTCAATTTAACACAAAAGGAGAAATTTATCAGAAAGCACATGCTGCTCTTGTCCATGAAATAAAAGCACTTAGATCAAATAAGGACCAAAACCCACAATTAACTCATCATAAAGTAGATCGTATGCACTAGGCTATATTTCAAGTCTTCTGAATCCATACAGTATATCTGCAAAAGGTACGCTTGCACATCTTGCCACTTGCATTCAATTATGATTTTGCTTGGCATATACAATATCCACGCATTTGGATTGCACATAAACTAATAAACTAAATATGATGCATAATTGCCAGGTTGCCAGTGGTTAATATAATAATATACTATATGACAAAAATCTTACCTGTTTTTTATTAAATTTTTATTCATGTATGACTGATAAATATCACATGAAGGTTATTAGTTTATGTTTGAAGTGTGTGATCCAAATGGGTGGAAATTTAATATGCAATTCAAACATGTGAGCGTGAACCACAAAACCAGTCGTAAGGGTCGATTTTTCAAAAGTTTTATGCATCATCTGAAAGCTGAATAAATAGCTTTTCATTAGGACAATATCTGGTCGAGATATTTGAAAATCTGAGGATGCAAGAAAAAATAAATATTGAGGAAATCAATTTTAAAGTTGTACTAAAGTTGCTACAAATATACTAGTGGTACTTATGACTAGTTTTGTGCTCCAGGGTCACATATACAAACTTTAAATTTAGCCCATATGAAAGTCAAATAGGTTTGTAAATAATAACCAACTTGGATTCATGGAGGAATTATGCCTTTTTTCTTCCTGAATCACACACACACACACACACACACACACACACTTCAGTTCCAAAAACAGCAGCACGTTTGTTCTGAGCCCTTTAAGTTAATGTTTATTGTGAATCACGCGTGTGTAGACACAGAGCAATTTCTCTTTTTCTGCATCCTGCTCAAAAACAGACAACATGGGGATGGCTAGACGCTAAAGATCACAGTGTCAACTTTTACTAACTGAACATGATCACACACACACACAGTCTCACGCAAACACACACATGCTGTTTAAGCATCATCCCAGCACATACCGTCACATTCATCTGCCACATGATCTCTGGTGATAGTCTGAATCTACAGGAAGCTTTACTGTAAACCACAAGATGGCAAACTACATCATGTGACCCATATAATCAAATTACAATTAGCTTCATCTCAGAACAAATGCATATCTATTACTTACTCTCATTTTTTCAGGGTAAACAGTGCTGTGTAAAAATATGGAAGGGGGTAGAAAAAAAAACCTTTTACATTAATAACTCTGGATACAGAATTTGACAGATTTTGTATTAATAAAATACAATTCAGAAGCTCAACTTGACTCACGTCACACCCTCAATAAACTGTGAATGCATGCGTTTATCCAGTCACACATCCCATCTCAGACACACTCATTCAGAACAAACCATATTTACAACAAAACAGATGAAACAAATAGAAGTTCAATGTTTCAGTTAACAGACTAGTTCCTAAATGCTAAACATAATAATGGATAAACCTCAGGAAAGCTGTCAGGAACATATACAGGTCACACTTAACCCTGAAACCAATCAATTAAACTACAACCTATATATACACTACATAGTACACTAGCTTTTAAAAGTGTGAGGTGTTTTTTTTTAAGAAATGAATTTTTCTCCTGCAGGAACACTGAAAAAATGATTGACTGAAAAGAACATTGCCTTTTAAGGTAAGTGGCTGCAATCAGTTTCTTTTAGTTGACTAACTTTGAAGTAAATGTATTTATGTGTAGCTAAAATAAATCGATTGCAACCACTGACCTTAAAATAACTTCATGTGAATGCATTAAACTGTTAGAAAATAAGAATTCTGTTTCAAATGTTGCTTTTAAATGATTTCTGAAAAATCACGTGACACAACAGACAGAAGTATGATGCTGAAAAACTGCTAAAATAGAAAGCAGTTATTTTGAATTGAAATAATATTTCACAATATTCCTGTTTTTACTGTATTCTGGGGAGCGTTATAGACTTCTATTGTATTAAAAACTTTACTGTTAACTATAGAGTGTTAACTTATTTTTGCTCATTTATATGATGCAATTATTGCATTTCAGCATTTTTGACAATCTCTTCTATGTTTTTTATAGTCCTAAAAGTAACAAAATGTCATTTGTTGATGTTTGAGGTGACATATGACCTGGATATGTTCTCTTTAGGTTTCTTGAGATGACCTGCTAAAAGGACAGAGAAAAGCTTGTTACAAACCCCCAGGAAACCAGTAAAAATGACATACGGCGTAATATGCAGATATTGCGGAGCGAGCACAGTGATATGGTTATGACTTACACACTACTACGGTCAGACTTACATAGTCTACAGTGACTGCTAGTTTGTGTGTTCCTGTAGAAGACGTTTCAGTTCGGTTGGCTTTCAGAAAAACTACATGAAGAAAGGCATCCAAAGGTAAGCGAGAGAAGGAAAAATCTTAGGTTGAATCAGGCGTTTTCTACTCCACAGCTGCACACAGACGTGCTCGAATTGGAAATACTGCCACTTCTTACGGATTTCCGCAAGTTATAAAAGCTCTGATCTAAACGCAGCCATTTACAATAGTAATACATACATATATATTCAGGGTTTCATATACGCGACCTCTATCAGCAGATGAGGCGAACAAACGTGTGTCGGAGGCAGATGTTATATTCTGAGCATGTTTGCTGAAATACATCAGTCCATGTCAGGTAAAGCGCATTTACAATAGCTGAACACAACATCGCTGTGGTCAAAAGCCGAATATTGTTCACAGGTGCAACTGCAGCTAAAATGAGTTATTTACAGTTATTTACTGCAGGCCACATATTACATGTATATTTAGATAGAAATCACAGTTTGAGCTTTACCACACATACCAAGTCATCCGACTGCAAGGCTGTTCAAATGCGGGAAAACATAGAAAGCATTTGAAATGGAGGTTTTAATGAGAATCCTTGCGTTCAGCTGCTGCATGCTTTTCTTAGTGGATGCAACCATTGCACTTTAAAGGTTTGGGAAGGATATCTGGTTCTGTAGATAAAACAGACCAGAAAAAGCAGCTGTTGCCTCTTGAACATTTTGTCCTTCCTTATTCTGAGAGATCAGTCTTATTAAAAGTCTGGAGATTTGGAGGGGATAGAGGACGAACACAAAGAGATGTAAGCATTAGCCGTGTCCTCTAGAGGGCGCTGTGGTCCTTCAGAACCGAGAGTTCTCCTGATGTAAGTTCACCGCTCTGTGATTGACATCGGACTTTAAGACGCCTTTGGAAGTCACTCTAGGCATTTGCAGCTTCTGTAAAAAGCAGATTGAAAACCAGACATGAAAAAAAGCTAAGAAATCACACTGAAAAATGTCTGAATCACACTTTTAAGTAATTGCATGCCTTGGGTGCGCCTTTGCTTTTCTTCATGACTTTTGAAATCTCAATGTTTTTTGTTAGTCTCTCACCAGGGCTACATTTGTTTAATGAAAAATGCTGTAAAAACTGTAATATTGGGACACATTATTAACATTTAAAATAACCGTTTTCAGTTTTAACTAAATGAATAATAATAATATTAAATTGATAATAAAAAAATAATAAGAGTCATTTTTTTATTGGGATGCAAAGCATCATTACACCAGAAACTATTCCTGCTGCTCAAGAGTTTGTCTTATTATTACCAATGCTTTATATATTTGTATATATATATTTTAAGAAACGTATTAATATAAAATTTAAATGAACATCATTTACATGAAATAAAAATCTTTGCTAAAATCATTTATTATTATTATTTATTTATTATAGTTATTATTAACGATTTATTAATTTTTAATAATTAATGTTTTTATTTTATTTTACTGACCCCAAATGTTATTTTATATTTGGGTCAAAGACAAAAAAGGGTTTAACTAAAAAAGTTATATGTGCAATACTGCTTAAAATTGTTCTTGTCCCCTGCCCACCCTGCAAAAGAAATCTCTTAATGGCATTAATGGCAATTTTGTTTTTATTTTTCTGAACCAATCTTGTCAGGCATATTTACAACAAAAATCTATTGATGACACATTAAAAGATGAATTACTTTCACCTAAATACTAATTCATTGTAATTTTACACTTAAAAACAAAATGACATTTCATGGCTTTCTTATTCTTTTATATATTTTAATATGTACAAGTCAGAATAAGCATGTTGTATGAATTTTTTTTACATAAATATTGTGTTACACTGAAAGACA
>JAUCMT010000047.1:20660665-20678994 GCA_032357475.1 Enteromius thamalakanensis | reverse complement strand
TTTTCACGCGTAATACACCGGTGTCACGCGAGATCACTTTCCTTCCGGCGCGCATTTTTAATGGCCAGATCTGTACAAGTCAGAATAAGCATGTTGTATGAATTTTTTTACATAAATATTGTGTTACACTGAAAGACAATGTAACATTAATTCAACCATCAGACATTTTGCTCTCCAAAAACACATTAAAAACCTTAAAAAAGTAGATCATTTAATTACATTCAAAGTGCTTTCTACACTGTCCGAAATAAAGGTACAAAAGCTGTCACTGGGGCACTTTTCAAAAGGTACACTTTAGTACATATTATATGTTAACTTTAAGTACTAATATGTACCTAATATGTCATAAAGTGAATTCTTTATATACAAACATGTACCTTTTGAAAAGGTACCACCCCAGTGACAGCTTTTGTACCTTTATTTTGGACATAAAAGATATGGACATAAAGCCACTTTTATGAATTACTATTGATGCAGACATCTTAACATCTTTGACCTATTTTATCATATGCATTAAGTGTCTAATATGTTGTTAGTGTCACTGCTAGTAGATGCAGTATTTTATTGAAGCAACAGAAATCTTTGTTACAGAATAAACATGTGTGTTTACCATCGAGTGTTCTCTTGTCTTCATCTGCTGGTGATTCTGCCTCTTCAGACACTTCTCCTGTTCACAGAAATCAGATTATTAAGAGACAAACAGACAACAAAAACATCACAACAAATGTAAAACATTTTCAAAACAGCAGACTACAAATCTACTTTTTTGACTACTTTTGCAAAATATAGAGAAGTGTCGGCGGTGATAGCCTCGTGTAAATAATCAGCGCTACTGCATTTGGGTGTCCCGACTCACAGACCTTTCCCGAGCCCGCCCCCCTCTCTCTCCTGATTCACTTCCTGTCTACTGACTGTCCTAGTAAAATAGAGGTAATAAACGGCAAAAATAAGTCTCAAAATAGAGAATTTATTTGGAAAAAAACAGATAAGCCCTATTGTTTTACATTTTGAAAAACTATGTTTTTTTTTTTGTGGTGTTTTATTTTGTTATTTAGCTGTTTTTTTATTATTTGTTTAACCTAATCAAAATAAAGCAACTGCAGTTTGAGTGAGATTAATTGGAATGTACAATTAAAAAAGAAATTGTTAGTTTGTTTTAAAAATAAGTTATCTGTTTTTGCGAATGAATTAATATATAGACACACAAGTATGCATATTCTCAGGATGTACTGGACCACATGCACACCAAAATACAATGCACCAAGTGATCTATTTATAATGTGACTTTTTTAGATAGATAGATCGCTAGATAGATAGGCAGGTAGATAGAGACAGATCGCTAGATAGGTCATGTTCACAGAATAAAATTCAAATAGCATGCAGTACTGAGTATATAATGCACAGTATGCACTAAGCAGTTTTCTTTTACTCTATTCTGCACATAGCCTTAGTATTATTATTCCTCTGATTATCCACCTTGCAAACAGAAAGAGCATCAAAGTGGAGTCACTCTGACATTTATTCTAACATTCTGCATTTATTCACATTCACTTGTTGTCTCTGAATGATGAAACTGAGGTATTCTTTTACCCTATTCTGCACATAGCCTTACTATTGCTTTGCTTATCCACCAGAGGGCAGTCAATACAAAAGTTACACCGGAACAACATTAGCAATTACACTATTTGAACACAATACCGTTCTGTAATTTCTGATGCACCACTTTATTATTTGATTTGTCATGGGGGCTTTCTTCAGGGGGTCCATTTACCCCCCCTGGCTCCGGGTCGTCCTCTCCCACCCGGTCTTTCTCTGGTCCCAACAGCTCTGGGTCTTTTTTGTGCTCCTGGTTTTCTGCAGACGCCTCCTGCTGTTCCTCCTGATCTCGTTTAGCCTTCTCCTCCGTCTCTGATAGCAGACACAGCAGGAGGTGCATTATTCACTTTTTGCTTACACAGAATGCATCAAATGAGCAAAATGCTGCATAAGTTCGGATGTAAAATACCAATAATATTTCCCAGTTTAAGTTTTGTGTTTCTCATCTCAATATATTCACACCCAAATTTACAAGGTGCATCCTGGGGTTTTTAAACAGTATTGAAGGATTTTACATGCATCATGGACACTCAATGGACAGCACTAACTGAATGAAAACATCCTGCAAAGTTTTTAATCTGAAATCTGTGCACGAGTATAAAGTTGTCTCACAAAAGAATGAGTCGACTAAATGAATGAAACGGGTCAATTTTTAAAATGAGTCCCAAGCCATTTCATGTTGGTCTGAATGAACATGTGAATTTCTTCTTCTGTTTTTGTCATGTATAGAAGCATAGGTACAATTAATACATTTGTCAAAAACTAATTTAAAGCATAAGCTTTTACTGTATATCAAAAGATTGTTCAGCTCCATGAGAAGGTTTATTTTATACTAATTTACTCGCTGCATTTCATTAAAGAGACATTAAAACGGTAATACTGTAAAATTGTTGTACAACTTAAAGCATTGATTTTTAATTTAATTATATTTTTTAAATAAGCTGATTTTTCAGCTTCATTAATCCAGCCTTCAGTTTCACATGATCCTTCAAAAATCACACAGATTTGCAGCTCAATAAATATTTTGTATTCGTGCACAATTATCTTACATTCACTTTAATTCTGTGTTGCCACTGAGTTCCAGTGTGCAAACGATTCTGTTTGAGGATGTATTATTTTGCATACCAATGCATAATGGACAGTTTTTTCTGCACCTTTAGCTGCCTGCATCTTCCAGCGCTCTCTGTTCTGAGAAACCTGCTCGTTCCAGATGTCCTTGAAGTTCTTCAGGTCCACAGTGAGCAGCGAGCAGCTATGAGATCCACTGCCATCAGAACCAGAGCTATTCACACTGCTCCGCTTCGTATCTCCTGCAGTAACGCTGTTTGAGATGATGGGGACACAAATCACATTACAAATGCATCAGCAGCAATCACATCACATCCACTAAGCTTCTGTAACATCTCCACATCTACCTAAATTGTATTTAATATTCCATCTATTCATTCAGTTCTGTTGTTTTCCTGCTCTGTTGATCATTAATATGCTGCTACTGCTGCTCTGTCCCTTCTATGAACCTTTGATCTGTTTTAGTTCACTATATAGTCCAAATGGAAGGGATATAAGTATGCAGAAGACGTTATTTGCTATGAAAAGAGAGAAGATGCTCAACAGCAGCAATTCAACGTCTATACCTAGAAAATCTAAAGTAACCTGCAAACTAAGTGGGGTCACTCGGACTTCTGTCTGAACTGATGGATCGTTTTGCAATGAATTACAGGGATGAAAAAGATCAGCACATTCATTCACATTGACTTTTTGTCTCTGAATGATGAAACTGAGGTATCTGAGCAGGACTGAATTGGATTTGCAGTCATGATTGTTATAGCATCAGTGAACTGAGTTTCGATAAAAAGACAAGCTTTGCCACGAGGCACTATTAGAGTGGCCTGAGCTCTAATTTGTCTGTCTTAATGTCCATTCATTATCTCTATTCCTGTACTGCAGAAGCAAAAAACGCAAGACAGACTTCCAGACCTGCGGAAACCAGCCAGGCCTGAACTTGTGGCCTCTTCGATGAGCGGCGTGACGATCTTCTCGGTCATGTCCGTCAGAACCGTAAACGTGGGAACGACGATGAAGTCAATGAAACCTGCAGCAAAAGGTTAAAAAATGGCTTGATTTTTAAAGAAGCGTTTTGAGTAAAGTATCCCCATAAGCGTGATCTTCAAGAAAGCAATGTGTTTCAACTATAAACAAGTTTAAACCTAAAATGCCTAATTTTTTCCTGTTAAGAAGTGTCTGCCAAAATACCAGCTGAAGATTTATTAATCCTTGGGAAATTCAAGATGTACCTGAGTTTGTTTCTTCATGGAAATAGATTTGGAGAATTAAGCATTACTAGTTGTTCACCAGTGGATCCTCTGCAGTGAAAAACATCCCGATAATCCACTCCAGTCCAACAATTAACATCTTGTGAAGAAAAAAGCTGCACGTTTGTAAAAACAAATCCATTGATAAGAGGTTTTTAACTTCAAACACTTGCTTGCAGCTAAAATACAAGCCCTCTATTCATAATATTTCATATCTATAATATATAAGATTAAAGATAACATAAGATCATATTATATTTTTAAAGATAAAATTGAGATTCAAAGTATACAACATCTGAAAGCTGAATAAATTATCTTTCCAATTATGTATGGATAGCTAGGACAATATTTGAAAATCTGTGGCGCAAAAAATAGAACAAAAAAGGAAAATCAGCAACACTTTACAAAAAGGTATCATTTTTTAATGCATTAATTAACATGAACAAACAATGGAAACTGTATTTGCTACACTGTTTATTCATCTTTATTAATGTTAGTTAAATAAAATACAGTCACTGATTCATTTTCATGTTAGTTCAACTAATGCTAACAAACACCACTTGTGATTTTAATGCATTAATAAATGCTGAACTTAAAATTAACTAAGATAAATAAATACTGTAGAAGTTTTGTTCTTTCTTAGTTCATGTTAACTAATGTAGTTGACTGTCACGGTTCATGGGTTCACGATCTCATTCATGCCTGTTGTGTGTATGAATGAGTAGGTGGGGCTGAGTGTGGGTAACAAGCTAACTAGTTCCAGCTGTGGCTCGTTACCCAACACTATTTAATGTGTGCTAACCTGTCCTGTCTTCGTCAGTTCCTCTGATTTGCTGGTTCACTGTGCCAAGCTCTGCTCCGGATTCCTGTCTTCTCTAACCAACTTAATATCAACTCTCTCTGGAGATTCTGCCTTCGTCCAGGATTGCCGCTGTGGTCCCTGCGCTATCAACCAGCATGTCCTGACAGCTATCACACTGTTTTGCCTTCACAGACGCTTGATTGGATTGACATTGTAACATTTTAAATGCAATCTGCAACTGTTTTCTCAATTTTTCATTCTTCACAGTTGACTAAAATTAACTGATGAAGCATATTGTAAAGTGTTACCAAAAAATCTATCATTTTGACCCATACAATGTATTTTGGGCTATTGCTATAAATATACCAGCGACTTAAGACTGGAAAAAAACAGTTTGTCAGGTAGGCTATATTTTGATGTAAGAGAACAACAGAGGATGGAGTCGTACACTAGAGAAAGCATTATTATGGCTGATGGACGCTTGATGGATTTGTTTCTTACAAACATTAAGCTTTTCACAAGATGTTAATTGTTGAACTGGAGCGGTGTGGATTATTGTGATGTTTTTATCAGCTATTTGGACTCTCATTTTGACAGCACCCATTCAATGCAGAGGATGAATTAGTGAGATTCATCCAAATCTGTTCCAATGAAGAAACAAACTCATCTACATCTTGGATGGCCTGTGGTGGGTTATTTTTCTGCAAATTCCTTTAATATGAGTATTACAATTTACATTGCAATTTAATTGCAAGCATTTGTGTCTTCATACTTGAAGTGTGTTTGTGTCACTCACCGATCTGAGATTGAGCCACCATTGTGGACTTACGGTCACACAGAGGCGAGAACGGTAGACCAAGTTCTGCCTCCTTATCGCCCTGCAAACACAAACACATCATGCAGCTGCATTGCTATAACAACACATTACACAGTATTATCTGGGCATTTCTAAATATAATTCAGAATTATTAAAGGGTTAGTCCACCCCAAATTGTCCTTAATCACTTACCCCCATGTTGTTCCAAACCCGTAAAAGCTTTGTTAGCCTTTGAACACAATTTATATTTTTGATGAAAACCGGGAGTCTTGTGACTGTCCCATTGACTGCCAAACAACTACCACTGTCAGGGTGCGGAAAAGTATGAAAGACGTCTGAATGCTCCATCTGCCATCAGCGGTTCAACCATAACGTTATGAAGCCATAGTGCCATCTTGGGCAGCATCTGATGGACACATATTACGTACTACAGGAATTACGAGTCTGGAACAACATGGAGGTAAGTGATTAATGACCAAATTTTCCCTTTAATAAAGGTTTAATATAGGTTCCAATATGAAATGGAAAGACTAATGGGCAGTTGCTGCACTGGATCTGGTTTATAAAGATTTGTTTCGTATATGAAATATTCGCAAAACGTTTCTTGAAGGCAGACTAAAATAAACTGTCACGCTTTCATGTTGGGCCTGTCACGATTGATCTGCCTCCTGGAGTGTTCAGCTGCTGGAACAATACTAGACACACACACAGGAATAGCTCCAGTCCTCTAATCTGTCAATCAATCAAAGCATATTTATGTAGCCCACTCTATGGAAAATAGAGCTGTGAATGTGCTTTATAACAGTCACTTTAGTAAGGGATAAACAGACACATGATGGCTAAGAACAGGAGGTAATACAGAGAATGCAATTCCCTTCTTTTGTTCACTATACAAAGCAACAGAAACAGGTAGAAGCTATTAGTGCATTGGGCTTGTGATGACAATCAATAACATTCAACCAAAAAAATATCAATGCATACCTACATTTTATATATTTATGTATATGAATTCTCTGTAGTGAATAAGCGCCGTCGGAATGAGTGGTAAAACAGCCCATGAAAACATCATAGTAATCCACATGTAAGCTGCATATTTGCAATATTCTAATCCATTATACTTCCTCCCCTGTTGTCCCCTCACATCAAAATCTACCAACATATTTGTTTAGAACTGTTTTTGCTTGTAAACAGTGATTGATCTGTATATATTTCTCACCTGATTCAGACAAGATGACTCTTTCACTGGAGGAAGCAATATTATGGATATAGAGATTTTCTCTCTAGCAGCAGTTGTTTGGACTCTTAAACTGACGGCACCCATTCACTACAGAGGATCCATTGGTGCACAAGTGCAATGTAGGCTACATTTCTTTAAGTCTGTTCCCATTATAAATCTTGGAGTAAATTTTCAGCTAATGTTATTTATTAATTTGTGAACTATTTAAGTTGCGAAACAGGCTTGAATGAAGGATCAATAGTATTTCCATAACCGATTTTAACATTTTAAGGACTTTATGTTCTACTGAAGAAAATTAAAACTTTTTCAAAGACAGGACATTTAGGACAATTAGGATATTTAAGTAATTTTTATAAACATGCCTCAGAAAAAAACATTACTAAGGTGCACTTTAAGTTTTAAGATCACTCAGTGAAAGTTTCTTTCACTTGAAACAGCTCAGCTCTAGGCTTAAGCCTTGTCTGTGAAACTGGGGGTAAATGTCCTCAAAAAGTGATTTTTTTTAAAAGACTTTTCTGAAAAATAATAATAATTTTGTATTTAGTATACTTTGCTTACTCCTTTTGGAAACAGGTTTTCTTGCTTTAAGCATAAACAATTTGGCGAGGTTTTCACACAAATACACAACGTGAACAATCAAGGTATGTGAAATGAGTAATATTGCCAAATATATGCATGCACTGCTGTGATGTTTAAAAGAAGAGCAAAGTGCTGTCACGATTGATAAGTCACATAATCATGCCAAAGCGTAATTTTGGGACCTGCATTCGATAGGGCCGTGAAAGCCAGTTATTTTCAGAGGTTTACGTTCAGGTGTAAACAAGCTCGAATGACACGCTTCTCCAAGTGCTCTCATTTCTGCGGCCTGTGATAATCCTGGCGCAGGCTTACGTGTGATTGGATGAAAGGGCAATCAGAAGAGAACAGGAAGAGAGAGGATTACAATACATGGAAGAAGATGAGATTTTTCTGGCGGTGTTTTGCTCTTCTTTCACATACATGCAAGCGCAAACACTCGTCGAACACGTCTAAACAACAAAACGTGGCGGACCTGTAGAAAAAACTCCTCCAGCAGTGATGTAGTCCAGCGGTGGTGTAGATCCCAGTTCTTGGCTGGATGACTGATGTCAGCCGTGTGTAACAGCAGAGACAGAGCCTTGGGTTTGTCAATTCTGAGGAAAACACACATCAATCTAATACAATACAATATAGTACAATATTATATCATTTATTTAATTAACATTGCTTTCTTGTTTTTCTGTTAAAAAAAAAAGTAATTTTTATGGGGAGTCCAATAAATCAAAGGAGAAAAAAAAAAAAAAATATATATATATATATATATATATATATATAATTCAAACAACTATTCTTAGATTTATTGGAAATAGAATTATATTTAAATAGGACAATTTTCTCGATTAGTATTTGTTTCTACTTTTTCTGGGAAAATAGTCTGAAAAAATTACCATAAATAATAAACCATTTAGAAGCAACATAGTGTAAGAAATTCTGAATGTGAGAGAATAAAATCCAATCAAAAGACCTCAATAGGATCTCAACAGGAACCTCTCAATAAGTTGAGCTGTATTAAATTTATTTTCTTTTATTGCAAGTATCATTTGTCTTTTTTCTCTCTCCCCAGGAATAGAAGAAACATCTTGAGAAACATCCATCTCCATTAAATCTCTCCAGCGATGAAAGAGCAAACTCTAAGCAATAACATCTTGCTCTGGGGAGACAGTAGGTGACAGACCACAGTGAAGCATATCTGATGCTTGCTGTAAAGGTTTCTCACCCCTCGGGCTGCTGGAGGAAATTCTTCATGGCTTTGACCTGCTGGAAGTGGCAGGACATGTCAGTGGCCAAAACCATCTCGACCACGAGCGCCCTGAGCTCTCTAAAAACACAAGCACACAAAACAACTGCACTCAGTCTCTGTTCCGCTTCAAAGTGTGAGGTTAATAGTTTGCTTTCTGAATGAGAAACTAATCGTTTTCGTCTGTGTTGCAGTAAAACTTCATCAGACTATTGTATTTTGTTGAGAATAGCACAGTGTATGGGGCTAAAACACTTCTTTCAGCATTTTCTGCAAGGTGTTTCTTCAACTACGAAAACTGAACAGCATAACAGTTACACTCATACTTCTTTATATTTGTCATTTTTCTAATATGGAAAGAGTAGCCTTTTACATCTTAAACACGCAGTTCAATATTTTTGGCTTGAATGGAAACGGATCTATCATGTACAAAAATACATAAATAAAGAAAGAAAGAAATGACTCCCAAGAGATTAAAAAGTGATGCTTTTGTGATGATTTTTTGTGTTACAGGTTTTCAAAATGTTATATTTAAGAGGCGTTAACTAATAAAACATGGGCTAATTTGCTTAAGTTTTTAGTGCAAAAATCTGAACACCGGATGAAGTCAGTTTCAAAACTTTTGTATAATTTTTTGTGCTACTTGCTTTGTAAGTGCTACTAAAGTAGAGATTTACTGCTCAGTGTACTTTGAGTTTCACTTTGTTACTAACTTTGGATAGATCTAGTCTGCATAACTCATGAAAATAGACTGAATGTACTATCTAGCAGATTGTGATGAGACTTCTTTCCCCATGCATAGCTTATTCGATGCCCATGTGGTTATGTGCGAAAAACATCTCAACCACTGAAACAATGGATCAGTTTGAACAGAAAAAGTTTACCCAAAATTTAAATTCTGTCATCAAGTACTCATGTACCCTCAAGTAGTTTCAAACCTGTATGAATTCTTTGTTCTGCTCAACCCAAAAGAAGATATTTAAACCCATTACCCTTGGGATTAAACGATGAAGCATTATTTAATGTAATGTTGTACGTTGTAATGTAATGTTGTTTATAATGTAGTGTGTGTTTGATTATGAGGAAAATATGTGGTGTAACCTTGTGTAGATATGAATTGTTTTGACATTGTGATTTGTGATTGTGAACATAATTGTATTTGTGTGAATGGTGGAACATCTTTTATTGGTAATGTGATAAATGCTGTTAGCCATGACATATGAGTTGGTGATTGGTCCATATTTAGTTTCGATCAAATACATTGGTGGAGACGGTCTTTTAAAATCTGTATGCCTGATGAAGATCAGTAGACCAAAACGTTGCTTTTTCCAATAATACATTTCTATATTTAGCATGAGCTGATAGTGTGCAGGATTATTATTTTGTACAGTTTGGATTCGACACCTTTGTTAGAATTTTTCCTATGCAATCTATTTCTCAGGTTGTGCTGAGTGTGTGTTGATTGAGAAAACAGCCTTTAAAAATATGTATTGGAATTAAAATCTATTGACACTGTCCACTAGTCTAAAAAAACAAAAAGCCCAAAATCTCAAACTTGACAGGTGCATGAAAAAACTGTGTTTTTGCCTCAGTATTGTAATTGGAGAAAATCTATTTTCAGTTAGCATTTGTTTCTGTTCTCTGGAAACAAAAGAAATGAGACAATGATGGAGATGATGAGATGCTGTACCTCCAGTCATCTTTGGTGAGGTTGTAGAGGATGTTCATCTCGTCGTCGTCCTGCAGCAGTCGATACGCCGCACTGACGTGATGACTCTCCAGTACAGAACGGTCGTTGTACAGGATGGCCGTGTCTGACCTGCAGGGTATAGTAAACTCACTACATGGCTTTCCTATGGAATCTGGTCTAACAGAGTCTGATTTATTTTTTGCATTTTCAAAGTTAAGACGGCATGCAGTGTCCTCCAATGTGACACTATATTCTACTGTAATTATTGTATTCTGATTTGAGGAACACATGAATTGCACAGGGCGTTGTAAGAGGTTGTTGCTTAGTGTGTTGCTTGAGTATGTTTAAGTGCAGTTTGCTTACTGGACCAAGTCAAAGAAATGTACGTCTCCATGATATAATTTAGTGTCGCTAGTGCTATTTATACTTTCAATTATTAAGGATACAAGCCAAGATCTTTAGTAAAGATCATGTTACATGAGGATATTCTGTAAATTTATTAACCGTAAATATATTGAAACTTAATTTTTTTATTAGTAATGCTTATCTGCTAAGAACCTCATTTGGACAATTTTAAAGGTGATTTTCTCAATATTTAGATTTTTTGCACCCTTAGATTCCTTTATCTCTGCCAAATACTGTCTGATCCTGACAATCATACATCAGTGGAAAGCTTATGAATTCTGCCTCCCAGATCATGTATAAATCTCAATTTAAAAACAATTGACAATTAAGAAAATAAAAGTTGGTTTTGTGATCCAAGGTCACGCATGAAATTGATCAAAATTGGCATTTATATGTTAAAAAAAAATTCTGTTTCAAAGAAACGGTGCTCTTGTACTTCCTATTCACCCAAGAATTAAAAAATACTGCATGTATCATGCCTTCCACAAAACCATTAAAAAGTATTAACACTGCCAGAAAATCAGCACATTAGAATATTTCCTTTAGAATTCTGCGACACTGAACACTGAAGTAATGATTTATTGGAATAAACATTCAAATAGAACACATTTATTTTAAATTGTAATAATATATCACAGTATTAGAGTTTTTACTGCACTTTTAAAAATAAATGCCGCCTTGGGTAGCATGAGTGATCCTTACAGAGCAAAACTGAACAGTATTGCATACACACCGATGTTTTATTCCCCTTTGCCTATTCTTCTCATTTGTCCCAAGTCATGTTTTGGTCAGTTTGACTGTTGTGGATGTGGGCTGTGTGTGTGTTTGTCAGTGCAGGAGTCTGATGGATGACTCAGCCAGAGGCTCTCATACGTTACCTGGTCTGGATGTGAAAGTTGTTTGTAGTCCCGGTGTGTTCGTAGTCGTGGATGGCAGCAGCAAAAAGCATTGCAAAAATCTCCAACTCTGTCATCCAGTGCTGGAGAGAGAAAACAATGTCACATGAGAAATCTTTTACATCTAAATGAAGTTCAATTGAGAGCAGTTAAAG
This sequence comes from Enteromius thamalakanensis, assembly GCA_032357475.1. NCBI lineage: Eukaryota > Metazoa > Chordata > Actinopteri > Cypriniformes > Cyprinidae > Enteromius > Enteromius thamalakanensis. Next base: position 20,667,268 of record JAUCMT010000047.1, on the reverse strand, counting down.
CTTTAAGGAAATCTACACTTTCTAAATTGTTTCTCTGAATAAAAAGTAATCCCATGCGTATGTTTAAGATCTCAATAATGCCACGGAAACATCTAGACTAGATAGATCTCAACACAAAGCCAAATATTTCTACCATATTTCGCTCCGTACACTTACTTTAGGACTACTCAGTTGTCTCAATGAATTTCTTCTCTTTTAGAAGTAACATCAAAATTGGCTTTAATAATACATTACTAAAATAACAAATGTTAAATGGCTAAAATTCCCACCTACTAAGATTTGATAAATAATGCCTCAAAAAGTGCTCAGATTAGCCATGACACCAAAGTGAGTCGATACGAATCTCTATATGAACATTTCCCTACATGACAACAATACTGACTTTTCCTTAAGAATTTTAGAAGAAACATCTGAGACAAAGTTGATATTTAATTTATACATAACTGATATCTCAATAAAAAAAATGTATTTCTGAACAATAAAATGAAATAAATCAAATAAATACAAGTATTACGTGGTTTCAAATTAAAAGTCAGCTCTATACTCTTACATTATGACCGCTATTGACTCATCTTTATCTATTTTTCACAGTGCACTTTCACATTTAATACTTTACATGGTGTTTTCATTACACTGCATGAAAGATCAGTTTCAAAAATTCACAGTAGTGGCACTTTAAATTAAACATGAACTCAATTAAATCTTTATTTTGCAACAATAAGAAACTGTGGCTCAATTCTTCGAAAGAAAAGCAAAGCAGCAGTAGAATAATCAACACATGTTGACAGACAGGCTCTGAAGGACACCGAGGTCTCAGCTGCTCGCTGCATTCCCACAGGACTGCATCTTAATATTTAATCACCTATTAGAAAGACTCAGTCCATTTCACTTTGGTGTAAAATGACACCATCTCACCTCATTTGTCCTGAGTCAAGCGTGCAGAACAAACAGTGAAGTGCACTGTGATGAGAGAAGTGGCTCTCTGTGAGCAAGCATTAATTTTGTGAAACGCTAGTCAGATGGAAGATGAAGTGATTTGGGTCAATGGCATGTTAAGAGTCTTAAATGAGTAAACAGTGAGAGGATTCTGTCTGTTTCTCTTCAGGAACTGCTGCTTTATTATTGGCCTGCTGATTGTTCATTAGAAAGCTGAAGGTGTGTGTGTTTGTCAGCAAAATTAATGATTACGCCGCTGGCTTTCTGTGCAGTTACTCTTGAGTTCTTGAGTAATCTTGAGCTTTGACATTTTGTAACATTATCAAGATGATTAACACCGTATCTGCATTGAGAGCGAGTGGAACAACGCAATATTCGATCATTATAATCAACAATATGCAGCAAGAGTGTTGTTATATTGTGCCGCTGTAAACACCAGATAAGAATTTACTAAACCCTCATATAACTTCAACTAAAAAAAAAAGAATAAAAACAGTTTTGGTAGTTGAAATAAAATGTTAAATTAAAAATTTAGTAATAAAAAAATTTCAAAAAATTGGGCTGAAGTACTTAAATTACTAAAATAACAGGTTGAAGTAAAACATAAATAAATACAATTACAAATAATTAATACTATAAACTATACAGAAATACACAAAAGCAAACCAACAAAAATATCAAAAGAGCATAACCAAATTACTAAAACCAGTGAAAAAATAAAAGCTAAAAAATGCATTTAAATAATACTAAGACAAGAAAAAAAGTACATACTATAACTAATTAATAAATAAATATAATTTGTAAATATTTGTAAGTATTTGTGCATTTAATTTGATAAATTAATATATAATATGATAATATGTACAAATATGGCAAATGTGTGGCATTATTGAAACACCAGGCTACAATGAACGAATGTGTAACAATGCAGCATTTATTCAGGGTCAAGCAGCAAAGCAAAGAAAGGAGAAAGGAAGGAGACGCTCAGAAGTGTATCCAGGGGAAATACAAGACTTCGCAATGTGGTGAATGTGAGTGTGACTTAAATACTTAACCTAAAATACTTCAATAGGAACCAGATGTGTGTGCAATCAGTTCCTAGGCATGGGGTGTTGAAATCTATCTGAGACTGATGGAGATGTTCTCTGGGATCAGGCCGGACGCTGAGCTCTGTCCAACTCTCGCCACCCCGGGGGTTAAAATCCCTTGTGCTCGGAGTCTGCTGAGCTCCCGGCCCTCTCCCCAGACAGCACGCCAAACATGCTCATTCTATTCGATTATTAATGAGGAAGTGGAACTCATGAAATGTAAGATTTTACATTGAAATTATTTGCTATTTCAGAAATTACACTTTCTTTAATTGTATTAATGTTTTTGATATAATTCATTGCATTGCATACTGTACATATTCGCACACGCATATATATTTAAATTTCTATATAATACAATAAACACCCATGTAATTTCACCTCTCATCCTGGATAGACTATTTTACTGTTTTTTGCAGAGCATTGTGGGAATGCCTTCCTCATGAAGAATTTTCACAAAAAATCTTAGAAGAGGGTATAATTATTATTATTATAATATTAGCCAAGTTCTGACCTCTTGAGCTATTTAAGTGCAGTCTTGGCCCTCTGATGTGATTTCTCTGTGTTTGTGTGTTTTATCTTACCACCATCCCAGTCTTGAGGAGCAGGTAGTGCACAGTCTGTGTGACGTCAGCGGCATGCATCAGGTTGTGGTACGGGTTTTTATGTTTGCTGTATCCCACCTCCAGAGCCTCCACAAATGAGACCAGCGCTGAGACGGGGATCTGCCAGAGAAACAGAGTTAATAACTCTGAAAAAGACCATTACGGCCCTCAACTATCTCTTCCACAAAAGCTGTTTTCACCTTGAAGCGGCTGATGAGGTCGTATCGGGTAAGGAGCTCGTAAAAGATGAATTTTAGAGCATGGTCACCGCTCGACTCGTTCAGAGCAAATACATCAAAAGACCACTTATCCACATGCTGAGGAAACACAGAAACAATCACAGATGTTGAGTGAACCATTTCTTTAAGAGTAAATACTATTTTGGGCACTTTTATGTCCCTATAACTTTGTTGTTACATTAAAACTGCATAGGAAACACTGTATCCTGACTTTATTTATTACGTTTTTTCTTCTTTACATTACATTCTTTGTATCATCATCTATTACGGTGTGAAAATAGTATATATATATATATATGTGTGTGTGTGTGTGTGTGTGTGTGGTCGAAAAAATGTTGACTTTCAGGATGAAGCATTAACAAACTAATAAAAAGTGCATGGAAAACTACAAGAGAAAAAATATCTTTTGAAAGTTTTCGGAAGTCTGCATGGCCAAAAGTAGTCGAAGAAACATTTTTCTTGTTTTTTATTTTTTTGTGAAAAACAAAGAAAAAAAAAAGAGAGAGAAGCGTCTGTTTCTAGGAATGCAGGAGTGCATGTGTTTTACCTTAAGCACTGCTATGACAGATGAAGGGTAACTCAGTCCCACCATGTTAGAGGTTCTCCGGTACATTCTGTTAGAACGAGATAAAAACATCAAGTGAATGCAGCAGCACAGACCACAGGCTCTCCAAATCTTCACCTACAAAACATCAAATGTAGAGGACAACCTGCACTTTCTTTAAGGAAATGCTTTGTCAAAGCAATTTATTTGTTCAGTGTTGCCTGAAATGCATTAGAATTTAATGAAATTATGCTAAAGAGAGAGAGAGAGAGAGAGAAGTGTGGCAAAGTGATTGTAGTTATTCAGACTTGTCAGGAGGATGATGTATCTGCACAGGCTGACTCACTCTGAGCTCAACACATAGATTTATAATCATTTCACTGAAGAAAAAAAAAACTGAAGAGGAAGCAGATCGATTCATGTGCACTGGAAGATTTTGTCTTGTGTTCTTGGTGTAAAAGTAAAAAATGAGAAATAAAAATGAGAAATGTTGCCTAACTCAATTAAATAAAGCGTTCAGTTTGAAGTACTAAAACTACAACGGAAATAAACAAATTATAGCTATATGGAAAGTAAAAGTTAAGCTAGTAAAAAGTAGGGTATGTATGTATGTCTGTAAAAAGTTAAAGCACAAAACCAGTCTCAAGAAGGACAGGTGTATTCATAGCAACAGCCAAAATACATTGTATTTAACATTTTTTTTTTCTTTTATGCCAAAATTCAATAGGATATTAAGTGAAGATCATGTGCCATAAAGATATTTTGTACATGTCCTACTATAAATATTAATAAAATATAAAATATACAAATTTAAATAAATTATATTTTTTATAATTTATAATAATAAATAAATAAATGTATTTTTTTGCATCTGTAGATTCCAAATTTTTAAATCGTTGTATGCCTGTCAAATATTGTCAAACACCATACATCAATGCAAAGATTATTTAATCAAATTCATTCAAAACATTTATGTTTAAACATTTATGGTTGTGTTATCCAGTTCACATGCTTCATTATATCTATATATATATATACACAGAAATATTTTTACATTTACTTTAATAAAGTTTTCTATTATATAATTGAATAACTAAAAACTTATAGAAAAAAACAAAAGCACAAATCAAAAAATTGCTGACTAAAAATATAAAAATACTAAAAATATAAAAATAAAAAGTTAATTATATAGGCTATTGAAGATTTACATCTATATATTAATAAATATTATAATAAAATAACATTAATATAACATTGTTATATTCATTAATTTTATTGACATAAAAAAAAGAATTAAAAAGATTTGTGACATTATAATGCATACTTATTTCAGATAAAAGAGGCAATGACCTGTTTAAATTGTAAGGGTAAACGAAAAGGAAAACTAAACTATATTTAAAAAATATATATATGCTATATTTTAGCATACTGCTTTGTGTTTAACCCCACCTCTCCACGAATATCCCAGCCTGCACTGCGTGTACGATGCTGCGAAATCGTGGCTTCTCTTCGGTCCGCCGAAGCATCAGGCCCATCTGCCGCGTGAAGGTGGAGGCCAGCCAATCACGGACCTCTGATGGCACGGAATCTGATTGGATATCGCTGAGCTCATCCTCGGTATCGACCAACCGCCTTAGAGAAAGAGAAAGAGGGATGGAGAGAAAGACACTTTATACATGTCATCACCACTTACACCCAAAATATCATCTGTTACAGGTAATATTGTTAAGCACATAAGGAGGATTAACAACTATTTTTATTTATTCTAAACTGTGATTGATGCTCGAGCCAAAAACTACTTGTTTAGGACTAATTCATTACTCATTCGCATAATTATGGTAATACCAAGTGCATTGTAAATAAGGAAAAAATCTATTTGCTTTGGAATGGCACTGGATTGACATTTAATGATTTTACACCACTATCAACTTCTTCACAGTAACTGTGCCATAAACATCTGTGTATCCAGACATAAGCTGTTCTGACAGATTTAACAGTCATAAATCACAGTGAATATGAATCTGATCAGGCCGGACGAGAGGGTCTCTGTGGTTTGGCATGTGAGCGGGTTTGCTGTAATCCTGGGCCGCAATGACGTTACATAATTCCATAATCTTTTATCATTTCTGCCATCTAGATGTTAACAGCTGTTCACATTCTTCACTCTGCTCGTCAAAATAAAAAAGAAATTAGTGGCACCGGAGAGCTGCATCGCCACGAAAAGATATTTAATACGGTCATTGAGCGGGAATGAAATGGCACTGATAAGCAGGGAGTTTTTCAGCTCGTTTCATACCGCAGGTGTTCATTTATGTGCTCTCAATGAGGCGTGTTCTCATGTCTGCATTTATTTATTCATTCAATTATTCATTTAGCAGTCATTTTTATCCTGATATAAACATGTCTGGGTGACATTTTTAACTCGGAATTCACACTGTAACATTATTTTGATGTAAACACGATTTCTAGCCAAAATCTCTTGTAATATATTTGTATTGTTTGATGTATATTTTATTTTTTGTTTTATTTTATTTGTTTGTTTAATTCACATTATTTCCAATAGTGATCATGACTACAAAATGTAATACACTGCACTTAAATTAGCTTCAATCAATATGAATGTAAATATAATTTAAACCAACATAAATTTGCAGTAAAGCAAAATTATCTACATATATTTGTTTACGTGTGTGTGTGTGTGTGTGTTTGTGTGTGTGTGTGTGTGTATTATTATTATATGTTAAATATATTTATATTAGGGGTGGGCATAGATTAATTTTGAAATTAATCTAGATTAATCTAGATTAAAATTGCTCATTTGAGATCTGCCGAAGGCATTCAGAATTTGTGTGATATTTATTATATTTGAGATATCTGTGTGTCAGTTCTGCCATCTTAAAAGTAGGGTTGTGAATCTTGGTTTCACAATTCAATGCAATAAGATTATTATCAACACAATGGTCCAGTTTCACAAACATGGCTTAGTTTAAACCATGTCTAGGCCTAAATTAAGATATTAATGCATCTTTTACTAAATGTTAGGATATGTCAGAGCAAGATATTTTGAGTAGAAGCAGTTCAAACATGCATTTTAGTCTGCGACTAGCTCAAGCCTTGTCTGTGAAACCAGGAGAATATCACATTCTCATTCAGTATTACTGCACATGGCTACATTTTAAATCAAATTTATT
>JAUCMT010000047.1:20631403-20658081 GCA_032357475.1 Enteromius thamalakanensis | reverse complement strand
GTACTGACCAGGCTCAACCCTGCTTAGCTTCAGTGGGCAACCAGGCTTGGGCTGCAGGGTGATATGGCTGTGGCTTAAAGGTGTAGTGGGAACCTTGGGCATGTATCCAGGCCAGGGTCTCAAGACAATGTGAGAGTTAACTGGCCCAAACACAAGGCACTCTTTGCTTACTGAAAATGCTTGGAGGTCCACGGCCATCTTGAAGGAAGTGAGCGTGAAGTGAGTAATGTATGCTCATCTGACTTGAGCAGCTCAAAGGGACACCTCTGAAGGCCAGCTAGGAACACAGAGAGAACCCTGGAGGGTACCAGGGGCAACCTAGGGTGATTTAACCTCCTTGCGCCTCTCAGGAACCTCACAATGAGATTGTGCCTCCTGAGGGACTGGCCACTCACTGCATTGTGATATGCCGCATCATGACGAACAGCCTACGCTCCTTGGTGGCATTAATCTAAGAAAAATGTTTTTCAAATCTTTCGCATTTTCTTGCAAAACGTTTGCATTTCCCTGAGAAACTTTGCTTTCTCTTTCAAAGATATTTGCATTCTCTCGCAAACGTTTTGCATTCTCTTTCCAATCTTGTTGTGTTCTTGAGTGTTCTTGATACATGTAAAAGTTTTGCGAGGGAACACAAATATCTTTGAGAGGGAACGCAACTATCTTTGCAAGAGAATGCAAATATCGTTCAGAACTATATGTACTTACTGTATGATTAGGGTTAGAACTAAGGCCTGTTTATACCAAGCTTGATAACTATATTCTAATACTATATTTGTGTCCACACCAGTGTACGATATTATTATTCTGCTTATTCTAAACTCAAGCGGGTCAATGTTTCTATTGTTCATCAGCTGGAAAAAAATATTCTGAAAATGATTCCAACTATATAGTTTCACTGTGCCTTTATCATCATGCTGCTATTCTTTAATAATGAGAATGATTTTTTTTAACTATATCTTTAAATTTATCATGCTCGATGTGAATGGTGCTAGATGTGAATTACTTGCATGTAATTAAGCATAATTTATTGCTACTATAGTAAGTATAGTATAGTACATGTAAAATGTAACAGGGACACCTTAAAAAAAGTGTACAACAAAAAAATCCTATACCCTCTCATGACAAACTGACTGAAACCTTTATTTGCTGTAGGTGCTCTGAAGTGTCTGTCAGAAGCTTGTGTTTGTATAACTGAGCTTGATTAATTGAGCTTTTAAGACCGATTGATTAACTGAAGCTGTTAGTCTTATCAAACCCATCTCCATTTGCCCTCTTCCAGGAAAGACTTTCAAGACAAACCACTCAAATGCTCTCTGGTACTTGACATGTCTGTTAAAACAATTAGACTGTCTGAGGATATTTTAATGGAGAGCAAAAACTATATAATTACAACGAATGGCTACATTTTTAATTACAGTTCTGGGGTCACATCATGAGAGGTCAGATTATTGAAATCTCTGGAAAGATGCACTGTGATTTATTGATGGGCGCTAAAAGGTCAGAGACTGTCAAGAGTCGATTTATTGGTTTGAGATTTGTTTATGTTGCTCACAGATGAAACATTATCGCACTGATTTGATCTCTCTGTGATCCTACAGGGACTGAGGCAGAGTGGTAATTTCCCTCAGGGTAACTAGCACCTATTTGGATTAGGCATTAAAGAAGCACAAGAAGCTGCGTGCCACCTGCGTCCACTGGCACAGGTAGTGTTTTCTAGCATAAAACTGATTTCACAGCAGTAATGCGGTTGGACGGCTGTCACATTGACAATCACACGGTGACGACGCACCATCGATGCTTCGGGGTCAATGCAATCACAGAGGACGATTAACATTTTCCACTAAACACTTTAACAGCTGCCTGCAGATAAAAGGGAAAGCCCAAACCCCAACGGTCCTGTTCATTCTGACACCTGATCTCAGATCACACTCTTAAACCTCAATCAAACATGACTAGTTTGGTATGTAATGCGAAATTAAACCGCTAGCGTCACAGTTGTGTCAGATTACAAGACTACTTTTTTTGCAATTATATTGAGACCTAAATGACATCTTTCGTAGGTCTTTTTCTGCCGAGCCTCTTTTGCTCTTAATTTAATCTAGAGAAAAAAGCTGAAACAATTTCAAATTAAAACATATAAATGTAACTTTGGTATAATTAAGTATTGCAGTTTTTGTTAATATGTTTTGTTTAATTTTTGTACATTTCCATTTTTTCATTAAATAAAGTTTAAGAGAATTAATAATTTTGTTGTTTTGCTGTCATTTTTATGTGCTTTAATTTATTTGTTGCAAAATATATTAAAATATATCTAGGCATATTTTGTTTTTACTTGAATTGTAAAGTTTAATTAATTTTTTTGTATTATTTTTATTTATTTTTCATTTGCATTATTTTTTTATAATTTGATTTTATGATTAATTATTTTATTTTAAAAAATGTCCACATAGTACATAGCTTTAGTTTAATTAGTCTTTATTATTTTAGTAACTAAATAAAAATGAGAATTGTTGCTCTGGCAACTAGCTTAAATTAAACGAATAAATTAAATTACTAAATTCTATATAGACATAACTAATTAAACTTTCACTAAAATCAATAAGAAAAAAAACAAACAAAAATCTAAAACTTATTTTAAATGTTTTTTCTTCATACATCAGTTTAAACGACATAAACTATTTTGGCAACTAGCCAAGTAAAGTAAGTTTAATTTTTTTGTATTTAATTTTATTTCAATAACACAAATTTTATTTTGAATTATGAAAACACTGTTTTATGGTTAAAGTCGTAGTTAACAATAACTGCCGTATAGAGATCTATTTATCTAGGGAGTTTGTTCCACACACTTTTTCTGCATGTAAACTGTTATAGAAAGATTTAAGATGAAAAAAACATAGCAGGCTTGTGTTTGAGAACCAGAGAGATAATGCCATCCATCAGAAGCATGGCAACAATAGCAGTCCTTAATGCTCTGCACACAAAGCTTGTTTTTGCCTGAATTGACAGATGTCTCAAGACATGTGGGTGGAAGATGACATTTGATTGGATGAGCACAGCCGCACGTGTCAGCGGCTGCCAATCAAGTTCAAGAAAGCAAAATCATTTCAAGAGAAACTTCAGGAGATTATTTTTGCCACAAGAGAATAACTGCTGCCTCAACCCAGATGCACGCCTCAAATACTGTACGGGGAAAAACCTGCTCATTCGGAAGATGTATATTCACCCTTACAAAGTCAATCCAAGTCAGGCAGCAAACATTCATCAAGCTTCACTTAGAAAAAAATGCTCTCCCAGGTAACCTAAAATGTTACTTTAAGTTGTAACCTACCTGGTATCATGGAATAAATTTACCTTGGTGCACTTTTTAGCAAGACACGAAATACGTACCAACAAGTACATATTACTGCAGTTTCCAAAAGAAATAACACTAGAGGCAGTAAAACTCTGATGCCTTTCATTTCCTTTTTTACACAAATTTCCATAAAGCATAATTTTCACACAATTGCTTAAAGAATATTATGTTATAAATCCCTTGGAACTACGGTTCAACAAAACAGCTCAAATCTGCATAGAAAGGAGTTGAAATGGAACATTTTCATCAACAAATGCAGTCTTATATCAGTTTAGCATTTGTTAAAACTATCGGTAGGTTTGGGGTTGGATTTGGTACAGGGCATGTTTCTAACATGACAGCGAAAGTCAGTGGATATTTAAATTCTGAACCGCAACAATTACATACCTAGATCAACATAATAAAAATGTGCCAAAGGTTCACGTGAACTGTAAAAATGTGTTTTAGTACCACTCAGTAAAGCACATAAAAATGGTGTTGCACAAAAAGTACATATTTTGATAAGACCAGGGTTGTGGTGACATCTAAACAAACTAATAATACTGTATTCCAATCATTATTATCTAATTATCTTAATCAAGTTAAACACACCAGATTACGCTTCTACAAACTGAAGACATTTTTTTTTTGCTCTGTACAATTCTCTAAACTTTGTGAGTACTCTTAACTCTTGTATACTATAAAACATATTGTTGCAATTAGCTATCACAACCTAAAATTAAGCATTAATGAAAACAAGCTTTTTCCACTATGGAGAACCTTAAGTGGAATAGAAAGATCAACGTTACAGGCTCTTCATGGAAGCCAAATTAAAGAACCTTTTTAAAAGGAAAAACCAAGCTGATCTCACAGGAAAATGTGACTATTTGAGGAGAAGACCTCATATGAATTCATACAATGTGAAAAAAATGTTATTTAAAGGTCGAATTAGCTTTTAATTTGCTAAATAGCAAAATAGTTAGCACTAGTCATGAGACTGTGAGGTCTATTGGGATGCTCAACGAGGCTCAGGTTGGATGCCTAGAGCTAAAATCCTTGAGCATTTATGAGCATTAGAATTATTATGTTAAACATCAACCCCATTCATCCATCATATAAGCTTTTATAGCTGTGGAAAAGAGATTTCTGCCAGAGAGAGCAAGAGTGGTTAGAGCCCAGTGTTGCTTTCATTTTGAATGTGAATTGATCCAAAGGGGCTATAAATTCAGTCTCCCAAGCAAAGTCACCATTCACCCTGACTGGTCATGAGATATTCATGCAGAACTGCTCGATCGCTTTGAGGCAGGCCATGTTTTCATGGCTAATGAATCTCTGATTGAAGTTGCATCAATGTGAAAAAATTCACAGTTGCTGCGGTTTTTGGCTGTGATGAATACTGGGAGAATACTGGGAGATGATTTGTTCATGTGAAGAGTTCATCTAAAAGATAGTGCATGTGCACACAGAGCAGAGTGTGCCTCGTCTGAAATAAACTTTAACTGAAATATTAAAACATAAAATAAAGACACGTCATGTTGTGCCTAACAGCTGTTATAAATTCCCTGTAAACAACAGCTTTTTCAGATGTATTGCTTTTTGAGTAGTTACACAGGATTCTGATTGGTTGAGCCAGAAGAGAGGAAGGCTTATAGAAGATATATAGAAGAAAGGGATTACAAAACAAAGGGGTTACAATTAAAAATTGCATTTCCATTATACTCAAATAACATCGACAATATCACTCCTCTATGTGAAGAAGCTACCAATCATTCATTGTTGCTGATCGAGTTGCAGGCGTAATTTTTTTATACTGCACATGGGTTGGTTCAAATCGCCAGCCCTATATGAGCAATACTAAGAGAAAGCAGCACTAACAGGGGAGAGCTAAACTGAGATTTCAGATTGATTCAAACCACAGGCATCATAAGACCCACTTCAAGCTTTGTTTAATCCTTGATCTGTTATTTTTCTTCCTAGAAACAGTTCGAAATGCAGAGAAGATGTGATGGCCAAACAATCCAACAGCTTATTAGAGCGCTGATCTCTGAGCGGGGCAGCGGAGGGCAGAGCCACCGCCACCAAACTGAGATTAAAAACACACAGACGCACACACAGAGAACATGCACGCTAATGCTCATTTATGCAGATGTGTGCAGTGTGGAAATCACATGTGCACTGAAAGGAAATTGTGTAGGGATAACAATTTTCACAAATAATTAGAGAGAAAAGGCAAGTAATATGTAATGAAATATAGTGTTTTCTCCAATTATATTTGAAAGATCAGTTTTCAATGTGGCATTATAGCCGTTTATAACACGCTGCATGCTTGATGCAAAGACTCAAAAAGTGATATGAAACCTTTAAAACGAGGGAAAATAGAGAGAGAGAAATACAGAGAATATTAAAATAAAAGTATGCAAAATCAGTTATAAATTAAAATAATTATAAATTTATCTATACAGTATATTCACTTATTCAATTAACACTTATTTTTAAAGACTTAAACAACTGTACTCATTTAACTGAGCATTTTTGAATAATAAAATACATAATAACATTTTAGCATAATTTGTTAAAAAGAATTCTTTTAACTTCTGAATGTGTGCTTTATTTTAAGCCCGATGGAAAATAAAGAAGGATAAAACCACAGACTCATATTAAAAAAGGGACCCAAGCCATACCACCATACCAACCACCAGAGCAATCTACAGTAGCAGCCACATAAAAGTCTTTTAACACACTGCATGATTTTAGCAATCCTACAAGGTCGTTGCAAATCACACTGTCTAATAAAGTTGCATACGACATACATCTGATGACAATGCTACGTTGCACATTTCTATAAAAGAACAAAACATCACCAGCATGAGCTAGTGATAAACAAAGAGAGCATGATGAAACACTTTAGCAGTTGTATCTTTCTGTGTGTTGAAAAAACTAGAAGAGGAAGGAATAAGAGCTGAAGGTAAGCACTGGTATGTTTTAGCGCCATGTCGTATTGATTTCATGTCGCTTTTTTATTGGCTGTTCAGTAAACGTGAGTCACAGAAGCAAACACTGTGCAATTATCATGTTGAATTTGTGACTTCTGAAAATTATCTTTAATCGTCTCTTAATCATGCTAACTGCCATTCATTGGATACTGCCCATTCAAAGCATGTTTCCTGAAAAGTATTCAGACCGTTTACCACTTAAAGGTTTATGACTCTAAAAACATTACTGAAAGAACAACACGCTAATTCACTCAGCCTCTCTCTCAGTGTGTGAAGGGTCAGACTGGGCAGGAAATCAATTAATGACGAACGATCTGAAATAATGATGGAACACCGTGTTCCTGGGGTCTATAGAAATGTCAGCGCATTGTTTTACCGTGTAATTAGACGGTTAATGAGAGCCTTAATGAACAACATGCTCTCCATCTCCAAGGACAGACAGAGAGACAAAGTAGATATTTCTGTTTCATAATCACAGAAAACTGCAGCTACAGTCAAAAACATGTTTCTGTTGGAAGAAAAGAGTTGTGATGCAGCAGCTGGTTTTAAACGAACAGTAATAGAGAGTTAAGTACTCTTCTGGTTAGCTCTTTGCTCTAACTAAAGCCAAGTTGTTCAAAGAAAGCATTTAAAGTGATAAATTAGCATCTTAATGGGTGACTGTGGCACTATTCCAATACATAGTGAGCTAAACAGACTGCTACCTAGACTGCATATTAAATAAAATCAAACTCATTGATATGAAACACTCTATGTGAGCAAAAATACATAGTACACACACAAAGCAATGCAAACGCTGTTCAGAACTGAATATATTTATAGTCAACATTTGTCTCATTTAGATGATTTATAGATCAAATTCACTTGATAAAGCATATAGCCCTTGAGGCAAATAAGTTGACCTTACGTCCTCTTTTCCCAAAATGTGACCAGGACACCATGTGACATCTAAATCGGCTAAAATGTTTGTATTTTGGTTTGCTTTGCTGCTGTCTTTCTCTCTGCACTCCTCATACGTTATATGTATGTGTATTTGCACTGCTTTGGTCATTCTCTGTAGATCTCACCTTCTTGCGCTCAACGATTGGTCGATCATGAACAAAGCCTGCATGCTATTGTGGTCAAACCACTTTTCAGTCTTCACCATCAGCAAGTATGAAAAACAAAAGCAAGGAAAACAAAAGGAAAAACCAATCTAAATACCAGACATTTTTGGCAATTTAGAAATCCCAGCATTCTACCTATACAATCACCTTCATTTATTCTCAAACACACAGGAAAAATGAGGGGGAAAGGCTGCTAAAAGAGCATTTGTACAAAATCTAGATCCAGTCTTCCTCTCTCGGGTATCCACACAAACTGGAAGTAAATGACACAATCACATAAACAAACACTGCAAGAAATCAGCAGGCGCTGATGGGTTGTGTTGACATGTGTCGGTTAAAAGAAAACAGAGGAGTAATCTGGATTAAACAGACGAGGACAGTTACAGAGGGATCCAGATGGCATGATAGAGATGCTCGGGAAGAAAAAATGGCAGAAGATTCTTGAATCTACATACAATATATCTTACTAACTGTATCTGTAACTGAAAGATTTTGTTTAACTGCTTGTCATGTGACCATTAACCAACACTTAGAGAACCATGAACATGGAAATTAATTATTAAATACTGAAATCTTAGTAATTCCTGATGTGGAGGAAAAAAACATCTAATAAGATCACTTTCTTTTGGGTGCTGCTATAGTGTTACATTTAATAACAAAAAATAAATATATAAAGACTGTTTTCAATCACGTGGAGCTTATTTTGTAGAGGTTTAGAGTTGGATTGTTAAGTATGAAATGATTTTGAACCCAGCGCATAATTGGATCAACAGATTTTGCACATATGTAATTTGAGGTTACGAAACATGGTTGGATTTTTGGAAATCCATAAGAGTTAAACTGCACTGTAACTAACAACATTTTGGAGTGTCATGTAGCCTGGGGATAGATGTGGACTGGCACTCAGGGTATAAAGATTTCTGTCTTTATTATCAGAACAAAAGGTCAGTTAGTCACACTGTAGCCTGCTGTAATCCAATAAAAGCAATCCAGTTACTGAAAGGTCACTAAATCTACATATTACTCCATCAGATGAAAACATCATGGGTTTCTTTGGTAGACTGACCTGACAGTACTTCAAATGTATACAGTACTCAACAGGTATATAACTTAATATATTTCACAGAGTATTTTATTCCTTCTTATTTTTACTGATGTTGAAAACACTATTTTAATGCTTGCGGAACATTTGTAAAGATATACCATTCAAGTTTAGGCAAAAATAAATAAATTAAAACTTTGATGCAGCAAGAACACATTAAATTCATTACAAGTGACAGCAAATGTATGTGTAAATGCAAATGTGTATTGTTTTTAAAACGAGTACCAAGCTCGTATTCATATTGATAGCATATTGCCCTTTATTGCTTTGTATTGCAATGGTCTAATTGAAAATGCAAAATCATTCTTTGCCACTAGGAATCTTTCCTTGCCTACAGGGGTACTTTAAAAATCTCTAAAAATAA
This sequence comes from Enteromius thamalakanensis, assembly GCA_032357475.1. Taxonomy (NCBI): domain Eukaryota; kingdom Metazoa; phylum Chordata; class Actinopteri; order Cypriniformes; family Cyprinidae; genus Enteromius; species Enteromius thamalakanensis. The sequence continues at coordinate 20,649,185 of JAUCMT010000047.1, read as the reverse complement.
CTACACTTTTCTGGAATAGTTTATTTTATGGAAGAGGATTAGAGCCAAACAATTATAATAAAAAAAACAATAATTTAGAGATTAAAGTCATTAAATTTTGAGAAAAAAGTTGTTAAATAACGAGAAAAAAGTCGTTAAAAAAGTCGTAAAAAAGCCCTCATGTTCGAGAAGTAAAAGTGCAGAACAAAAGACTTGTTTTGGAGCGTGCCCGTCATCATCTCCAGAGGCAGAGTTCGTAAAGTAATACGCTTGAGTAAAACATGCCCGATTGATTGAAACTATTTCTTGCCGAACTCTCTTTCCTTTCTTTTTCATCACACGACGGATCAGAAAAGTGGATTTTAACTGCCTTAATTATAACATTATATCACATCCAACATATACAACAATACTGGTATCTGTCACCATTTATAAGTAGGCTATGAATCTAATTAGCTAGCTACTCTCTATACTTTGAGCTGATTTCATTTACAATGTAAATAGCATCTATGGCAGAGGATTGTTCTCACAGTGCTGTTCAGCGCGTTTGATCTGAGCTCGCGCAGCTGTCTTTAGTCAGAATTACAGTCCGTGCAGCGCACTTCACGCGAGTCAGCGCTCTTTCGCATTTGCTGCGTTCAGGAAATCTCGTGTGCATATAAAACAACTCAATTGAAAGCTGTGGGCAGAGTGTTTGAAATTATTCACTTTGTATTCACTTTGGACACGACAATTAACGACTTTAATCTCGTTATTTAACGAGTTTATTCTCAACATTTTATTTAGACTTTTTTCTCATAATTTAACAATTTTTTTCTTGTGATTTAACTAATTTAATCTCGAAATTATGTATTTTTTGTTTATTATTGCTTGGCCCTAATCCTCCTTCGTATTATTTGCACAATATACTGTATTGCTAACTTTTATATTTACATTTAACGTATATTTAAAGATTTAAGTTTCTGAAGGAGTTTGTGATTTGTGTAGTCCTCCTCATACCTCTGAGTCATACTGATGAATTTCCTTTTGTGGCTGTGTGACAGCTGACATTGTCAAGGGAAGTTTAACTGACCTGCGACCTGTACAGCAATTCATTCTTAATGGAGTTTCTTTGTTGACCCAAGAGTAGAAGGACCAAATCACTCAACCGAGGTGATGAACACAGGTGACAACACTGGAAAAATATATTGTGTCAGAAAAACACGTACATCTATGCACTTTTTGTGCAACACTGGTTTTATGTACCTTACTGCAAGTTTCCTGCAGTAGTGTGTTAGTGGTGTTAAAATACGGGAAACCTGGCATGTTTTTATTACTGTAGTGCATCACATTGAATCAGACACGTAAGATTCGATCAGAACATGGAAACATGAGGAGCCGAATTCCACAACCACACAGGATGTCGTAAAATTAACCCCTTTTGGATACTTTTTACAAGCAGACCAACAGACAGAACGGCCTTGCAACATTACAACAAAAGAACACATATTGAGAATCCCAACTCTCACAACACCCCAAGCAAGAATCAAATCTATTGGTTAAAACACGATTTTGGGATGTGTCCAAAGAGGAGTTTAAATCTCAGGACACAATTCAAATCTCCCTCTTACCCTTTTACTCTCTTACACTCTTACCTCTACACTTGGCTCTTAGCTCTCAGCTAAAGCTATGCATTTTACCATCTGCTACGTTCTTTAAGAGACATGCCACGTGCTCCATTGAGCACTGCTCCAGCAATAAAGCCTGCTGCTGCCAGCCACGATGAGAAGAAAACCACTCTAGTCTCATTTCTTTATTTCTTATTACTTTCTTTCTTTCCGTGAGAGTTCGTGTAAGGTAAGTTTTCCCTGCCGTGCCTTTAAGACCGCACTGCATCAACTCCAAACGGACAGCTACTCGCTCTTCTTCAGCCACTGCCCGCTTTCCAAGGCTTCCACAATAACTGACTTCCACCAATCAACAACTTCGGGCAAACCCCTTTCAGCAACAAGGACCACAGAGGCAATCCCGCAGCGCACAAAAGCAACACAGGTACAAACCTCCAAATTTAAGCTGAACTGGTAAACTTGCTAAAAATGTTCACCTCATTGACGAACTCAATGCGAGAGTTAATCTTTTGATTGATGGTTGTTCAAGTCGATCCAATAGCCCCTATTGCTGTAGAATTGGGATTTCACATTTTCATTCTCTTAAACTCACTCTTTCCTTACTTTCTCTCTTCTTGCAACTTGTATGAATGCGTGTGTTTGTGTTAGTTTAGTCTATATGTTTTAGGCTTATCCAATAAAGCCATATTTATAATTGAAAAGAGAAGTATCTGTGTTTTGTGCTTACAAGTAAATGACTCCGACTCCGTGATCCGCCGTAAAACAGTGTTCCTGTTCAAATTCCCTATAGAATCTTAAATTATTCTTTCATTCTTTTATAATTTTATTCTTAAATTATTCTTTTACTTTTATTTGTATATTTGAGCTAATTTTGTCCTTTACATTACTTTGATATGGGTACATATTACTGTGTTTATATTACATTCCCTTTGAAAAGCTACACTAGATGCTGCATATAAACGCTATTGAGAATGCTCTTTGTTCGACCGGTTGTTGAAGCATGTGTGTCAAACATGCCTAAGATTGCCTTATATAACCTCGGTCAGGTTACGTCATTATGTGCACCTGGAGGTTATAAATAGGCATGAACCGGAAACATCCTCATGTTATTTGTCTTCAAGGACCACACTGTGTGTTGCTTGTGTGCAAAAAAAAATGTGTGTGTTAAATACTGCGCGGCAGTAAAAAAAAATTAAAAAGAAGAAACCAGAGAGCGAAAGTAAGACATATAGTACTTACTATGGCGGAGTTTAAAAGTAGATGTTTGCCTCTGAGTGAGAGACTTTTCTCTGATGACGATCACCACACATTATGCTTTGAGTGTTTGGGGGAAGAGAACGCTATCCCCGAACTCGAGGGAGAATATGAGCACTGCGATCTCCTAGGTAGTAACTTGGGCAGTCAAAGATTTACCCCTCCACTGGCCGCAGGAGCAAGAGACCCCCAAACGCTTAAAACTAGATGACAGGTTTCTGTCGGGTGGCCTGGGGGAGGGGCCTCAGCAACAGTCTCTCCCCTTCTTTGGTGACCTCCATGACGAGGTGACTTGTTCATGGAGTAAACCTTATTCGTCCCGTGTCTTTGTGCCACCAACGTCGATTTATTAGATTATTGTTGATGCAAAGGCACGGGGCTATATGATGATGCCCCAGATCGAAGAGATGCTTGCGTACTATCTGCGATTATGGAGGCGTACCTGGCTGACCTGCTGAAAGACTTGAGCACTGGCGGGTCCATCAATGAAGAGGCATTTTTAGAGAGTCGAGCCCCGGATTTCTCTCGATGCAACCAAGCAGATGGCCCATGCCATGTCATCCTAGCTCATCTCGAATCTCTAGGGTTGAGACTCAACGCCAAGAAGAGCATTCTCTCTCCTGCTCAGAAGACAATGTATTTGGGGGTCATATGGGGTTTGATCGTTATGCAGGCACAGCTGTCTCAGGCATGTATGGAATCCATTTTCAGTGACTTAAAGAAGATCAAGCTAGGCCAGAAAGTGACTGTTCGTTACTTTCAGAGAATCCTACAGTAGGTCTCATGGCAGCTGCATCCACGGTGATACCCTTGCACATGAGGCCATTTCAGTTGTGGCTGAGAGCCAGGGGATTTCATCCAAGGGCCAATCCCCAGAGGCAAATAAGGGTTAGGTGCCAGGGGCTTTGTAGCCTTTCTATGTGGTTCAGACCTTGGTTTTTGATTTTTGGTCCCACTCTAGGTCTGTGTGGTCGTCACAAGATGCTAACAACAGACGCTTCCCTCATGGGTTGGGTCTTAGATGGCCGTCCAGCCCAAGGGATCTGGAGAGGTCATCTTCTCACATGGCACATCAATTGCCTCGAAATTATGGCTTTATTTCAGGCCCTGAAATACTCTCTCCAGCAGTTGAGAGATTACCATGTCCTAGTGCAGGTGGACAACACTACAGTAGTCTCTTAAATAAATCGCCTGGGTGGACTGAATTTGTGCTGCTTGAACAAGATAGCGTAGCAGATTCTGCTTTGGGCACAGGAGAAATTCCTGTCCCTCGGGGCGATTTACATTCTGGGGCATATAAATGGGCCCCGTAAATATGGTTCAACGGTTCAGAATTCCAATATATACGGAGACTGTCACTAAAATTTAATGCTCTATCATGTTGGATTTATGCCCTACACTAAATCCAACACCAAACGTACCCGATACTGTTAACAAATGCAAAACTGATATAAAAACACACTCGTTAATGCAACCATGCCATTTCAACTTGTACCGAAACTACACTGTACCGAACAAACCTACCGTCTATCACCGTGTCCTAACTACACACAACGCACAGCATGACACACAATAAAAGGTATCTTTTCCATGTTAATCAGAGGTTCTGTCCTAATTAGCTGCGATGGCGACACAAAATTTCGAATCTAGAAACTGTTTCTATTTCCACAACATTGCAGCTGGAACAACAGCATACAAAATGGAACAGTTTATAATCTCAGGTGATTATGTAGCCTGTGCCCGCCCATACCGCCGTCACTCCTGTGACGCTACATTAAATTTTGCGAACAAATTCAGATGGCAAAGCTGCCGTTTTAGAGAATTTCTGTTCCCAAAAAAGTGGGAACCAATGAGAAACGATATTTTCCTACTGCTTTAATCACGGTTACGGTGGCTTCAGGTTCTGTCACTACACATTGGTCTGATTGGTTGTAGCTTTATAGTCGCGGAAGTCAGGCTAGTGATTATGTGCTTTATTCAAAGTTTAACATGTCCAATATGAGTTTAAATATCATATTACATGACCTTATAGCCATACTGAAAGTAACGACCAACAGTTTACCTGAGAAAAGATGATTGTTAAAACTGGGAACACTGCAAACCAATGAGTGTTATCCGTAACAGAGATGTTATCAGTCACTCAGTATTTACATCTGATGTTAAAAAGATTTAATGACCCTTTTTAGGTCAGTTTATTGCACATAGATATGAAGCTGCATACAGTATGTGTGATGCTAATCTATCAATATTGTTTTGAAGTCATAACATAATATTCTTCAAGTAATTGTGCAACAATAATGCTTTAATAATCAAAACTTTGTACATTTGTGTGAAAAGGATTAAAAGCTAGTTTTACTGCCTCTAGTGTTAATTTCTTTTGGAAACTGCAGTGATATGTACTTATTGGTACATATTTTGTGTCTAGCTAAAAGTTGCACCCAGGTACGTCAGTATATACTGCCTGTGTTCTTCTCCTCACATTTTACCTTCTTATTGCTATTCATCTTCAACAAATGTGATGTGAGTGGTGCTCGCATGTGCCAAATACGCCACCACAGTGCTAGGGTGATGTGGGTGGTTGTCAGGGTTTTGTGGGTGGTTGCCAGGGTTTTGCTGCGGTTGTTAAGGTGCATGGTTGTTTACTTGCCGGAGTCAAAAAGCCCACCCCCAAGTCTCTATTCTGGTCTACTCAATGCACATCCAAGTAAGAAAAGTAGCAGCTCACCTCTCTTCAACATATCATATGACTTGAAGTAATAAATGATGATCTGTAAAATAAATTTAGCGGAAGAATTAATAGATTAGCAAGCAAGCAATTGAAAGTGATAGTAACTCCCTCGGCATGCAAGATAAATAGGAAGTTATGTCAGAGTAAATTACCCTGGTCATATTTTGCTCAAGAGAACAAACATACTATATTGGAGAATAAAATATTCATAAGTCAACATGCCAAAGTTAATAAGCCAGCTATGTTGAGACACTGCATGATAAGACACAATGCATAAAAATAATTTGTACTTTTGCTATTTGTTCAGATTAAAGTCCTCTGCATACAGTACAAACAAGTTGTGTCCTCAGTTCACTATTTATTTACTGTATGAGCAGTTCTTGACCAGACACTAATACGCATGCTAATGTCTTAAGCACAGACAAGATTACTGCCTTAACGTTCACTAACAATTTAATACTCCAAACCGTGGCTAACTGCATGAAGGTCTGTTCAGAGCATTTTAGAGATTGGTTTCTTTGTGAAATGCAGGCTGTAGGGGCACTGATTAACATTCCATTAACAGCTCAATTAAGCAATGGTTCATTAGGAGAAGAATAGCAGACCAGCACTAATGCAGAAGTCCAGCAGTGAGTGAGGAGGACTTTAATATATCCTACACAGGTTACAATGTCACAAACCCAGCTATATTTTCAGTTGTCAGTATTTGTCACCTTTTTCTTCAGTAGATGTTCTGGAAAATCCAGATACTGCTTTTCTATACAATGAAATAATATCATCAAGTTACTAAAGTAACTGTAATTTGATTTGGTCTTCCAACAAAGCTACGTTCTAAGTATCTCCAGTGTTTGTATTAAAATACATTGCTTTTTATTTTGAATCTCCTGCATTCCTTTCTCCGCACGGCAAAGCCGTAACACTTACGTAGTTTTACATTTATCACATAAATCAATTCCAGTTAGTCAGGTGTGTGAGTGTCAGGTTAAGTTATTTATAAAAAAAGATTTCTACAGGGAGAAAACACATATGAAAAATTAATAAAATCTTGAAGTGCCTTAAAGACATTTATAAGAATAGACTGTAAAAAAATTTGGTTTCACTTTATTTTGATGGTCCCTATTCTATTCTGTTGATTCTGTTGATTCCTATTCTGTTGATTATAAGTAATGTTGCACCTACATATATACTAACTCTCAATAGAGTACTAGCAGAGTATTAGTAGACTGGCAGGGTTAAAATAAGTTGATATGTACTTGCAAAATTACTTATAGTCAGTAGTGTGTCTTTATTTGTGTCACAATAAAGAGTTAGCAGATATTAATTAGAGATTGTACTAATATTCTAAAGAGAGTTAGTTGCAAAGCTACTTATTGTCAACAGATTGTTTAAAAGGAACCATCAAAATGAAGTGTTACCAAAATGTTAAGTTGAGAAAACTTAAACATTTGAAGTTGGACTTTGCAGTGATCTCAGCTTGATTTTTACTGTAAATGGTGTATAAGTTTCTAGTTTCTGTTAATGTGTGAGTTGCGTTTGTTGTTTAGTGCGCTTTACAGGTGTGTTAACTTACATTTAACGTATATTTTCTGTAAAAGTTATGAATATTTCCATATTTCCATACCAGAACATTTCCATTTTTCTCAAAGGCTTGTTGGGACAAGTGAAACCGATTAACTTTATAATTCTCAAAGGAAGAACTTGTAAGAAAGCAGCGCAGTAATGTTGACCAAAATATTTATTTAATTAAAATATTTTTTTAATATTTGTTGTTGTGCACTAAATTTGGCTTTGGAAGTTACCATAGTTGACTTAAATCCTACATGCAAACACAGGCCTAACGCAATTAATATACAATTTTAGAAATTTAAATCTGTTAACAATAACAGATTTAAATTTCTAAAATTGTATATTAATTGCTACAAAGACTACAAAGTCTGATCAGAACAAAAGTGTTTTACTTTATCTGATGTTTGTGGTTAAGTTGTTTACTCAACATTTATAGACCTAATTGTAAAAGTACAAACATTATTATTACTATTATTATTATTTTTAGTTATTAAAATTTTTGGGCTGTGAAATCGTGATTAATCACAAAATAAAAATCTGTGTTTGCATTTTATTTGTATTTTTATTATGCACATATTTAAATATGCACACATATATATTTAAGGAAAATATGTTTTATAAATATATATATTTATATATATTTTTGTGGTGGGAATCCCGAAGGACAATCAGCGTCGCCCTGGCAACCAACAACCCACTCCTGGATTTACTCAGCATGGACTAATCGGTCAGGGTTGGGATCCACATATAAGCTGGCTCCCCAGCACAGAAGACTGAGAACTACAGCCCTGCATTTACGCAACTCGGGCCAGGCATTCCGGCCAATTTTGATGTCATAGTTCAGACGCGGGTCGGGTCTTGGGCCCGTTTTAAGCTTCTCCTTATTTTTATATTTTAGACATCCGCCAAATGATTAAGAAGATTGTCATGTGGCGCTGGTGAATACAACACGAGGCCGCGCTCTGCAGCTAAAAGTTTTATTGCCATAATCTTGCTACAATGCCCCAGCAAAGGTAATTATCATGTCAATGGAAAACAATAGTAAGACATTTGAATTATTTACTCGTGAACAACTGTTTTCTGAGTCCGTGTCGCACAGATGAATTTCCTGATCCTCCATCTTCGCATAGACGCGCCTTTAAAGAGAAGTCATCTTTACCAATTATTTGATTTAATAAATTTTATGAAAGTTCTTGTTTTTTTCTACATTTATTTTGTAAAGTGGTAATTTAATGCTTTCTTTAGATATATTTATCATGTCTTTTTTGCTCGGTTTTGGTTCTTTTCTGATGGATAGCTGCTAAAGACAAGAAAGACTGGGACAAACTCCTATCTTATGTGCTGTTCGGCATCCAAGAGGTGCCCCAAGCATCCACGGGGTTCACCCTCTTTAAACTCCCTTTTGGCTGACAACCCTGTGGCCTCCTCGACGTAGCCCAAGAAGCCTGGGAGCAGCAGCTGGCAGCCTACCGGACCTCTATCGAGCATGAGAAGAACCAAGATTGACAGCGTCATGCCATTAGTTTGGGAACATCTGGTGAAGTCTCAACAGGCCCAGCAACATCTTTACAACCAGGCGGCCCAACCACGCGAGTTACAGCCTGGCGACAAGGTAATGGTCCTGGTCCCCAATGCCACCTACACCGTAGAGGAGCGGGTAGGCCCTGAGAACTAAATTGTTAAAAAAATGGGTCGGGGACCGGGACAAGGTAGCCGCTCCGGATCCTGTGGATGTGGATACAAACCCCAACCTGTCTGCCGCCCAGAAGACGGAGCTGTGGCACCTGGTCGGTCAGTTCCAGGACATCTTCTCCGACGTCCCCGGCCAGACTAATGTCCTCTCCCACGACGTCTGCACTCCTCAAGGCGTCATCGTCCAGCAACAGCCCCAGCGAGTCCCTGAGGCCTGCCGGCAGGCTATAGAGGAGGAAATACAAAAGATGCTCAAGCTGGGGGTAACAGAAACATCCAGCCCGATCATGCTGGTACCCAAGCTGAATGGCACCCTACTCTTCTGTAATGATTACCAGCGCCTGAATGAAGTGTCCGACTTCAACAGCTTTCCCTTCCCCCGAGTAGATGAACTCCTGGAGCACATGGGAAGGGCCTGGTACATCACAACACTCTACCTTACTACTGAAGAGGCGAAACCCAAAACAGACTTCTCCATGCCCTCTGGCTACTGGCATCCTGGACGCCCCGAAGCCATCCACAAAAACCCAGGTACAAGCATTCTTGGGGTTGGCGGGCTATTACCTTTGTTTTATCCCCAGCTGCCCCCCTGACAGACATGACCAGGAAGGGGCAACCCGACAGGATTCGCTGGACAGAGTTGACCACGGAGCCAGTCCTCCGCGCCCCGGACTTCAGTTGCCCCTTCCTGCTCCACAGGGATGGTTCTGGCACAGGACTGGGGGCCGTGCTCTCCCAAGTCCAGGAGGGAGAGGAGCATCCGGTGGTCTACATCAGTCGCAAGCTGACCCAGGCCGAGAGAAACTATGCAGCCGTGGAGAAAATAGCTCTCGCCATCAAGTGGGCAGTCCTGGAGCTGAAGTATTATCTGTTGGGGCGTAAATTAAATCTCTTCACAGATCACGTCCCGCTCCAGTGGATGGCCCAGGCCAAGAATACCAATGCAATGTCATGAGGTGGTTTCTCTCGCTCCAGGACTTCCACTTCAATGTGCGCCACCAGGCCGGTTCCTGTAACACCAACGCCGACTGACTCTCTCGGACCTGGGCAGCATACACAGGTCTGTCAGGGGTCACTCCCCTCCCACCCTCTACATCCCCCTTTGTTTCTGCCACCAGGACCAGGACGTCGCATAGAAAGGGTGAGTGTGGCGGGCATCCCGAAGGACAATCAGCATAGCCCTGGCAACCAACAACCCACACCTGGATTCACTCAGCACGGCCAATTGGTCACGGTTGGGATCCACATATAAGTTGGCTCCTCAGCACAAAAGACTGAGAACTATCTCCGATGGAGTGTGAACTTACCTGCTGTCTCTTCAATTGCCTCCACAGACTCGCTGTGAGTCTTCCTGGTTCCTTTCACTCGGGGTAAAAGCACGTCCGTGCACTTACCCGTCACTGTCTTTCACTGGATTTGCACAAGGAGAAGAGGAGTAACCACTGCACCGAGCACCGAAGACGTCATCACCACCTGCACTACTGTTTGTTTGCACTCTGTTAATAAACATCACCCTCTGGGGCACTTCCAAGTCTTGCTCCCGCGTGTAGTTCCTCTCCGGCCCCAATATACATATACATATACATATATATATATATATATAATTAGATGTATAGAATAGAGATTGTTGAATATTAGGCAAGATGTGGAAAAACATGCCTTTCAATAAAGCGAATCAAATAAATAATTAGCAGGTTAATTGATTATCCATACAATTGTTGCAGCAATACAAAATCTTGGAAAAGAATGGCAAAAACACTGGTTCAGTATCAGGTTTTTAGGAAACCATTTCTTTAAAAATGTTCCACCATTAGCCACTGATACACACAAACATTTGAAGACAAACATCAGGCAGAGTAAATAATGAATAGTTGGTCCAGAGCCAGTTCAATATCAATCCTGTTAGTCAGACCGAGCAGCTGATGTATTGCCGAAGCCTGGCACCATGTCGAAGGAGGCCAGAGGTAATAAAGTGGCATGAATGGTTCATTAACCTCAGGAGAGATACTCAGCAGTGAATGAAGCCATCATCTGTGTAAATCTGAGTGTTGACAGTATATGAAGTCTGCTGCAAAGTTGATACGAGTGGGAATTGAGGACTGCGCAGGCATTTGATCTATGGTGTCGGTGCAGACGATATAGAGGCCTGTAATTACTAGTGCAAGGAACCGCCGGCACTGCTTTTTTTATTTCGTTCACAGAGGAAAAATCCATTTACAACTGCCAAAACAAAACAACATGAAAGTAAATGCTTTAAAGAGACCGGCAAGAAAGATCGTTTTTGTTCTTTTAAAATTTAAAAGTACAAAATACTATACAAACTTACTAAAAACATACACTACTTATAACAAACACCCTTCTCAATTAAAAGAAAAAAAGTAAGTGAAGCTAGATTCATACTGAATCACATGCAAAAACCTTTAGCCTGATGCTAAGGCATCTGTTTGATGGTCAAATGAGACCAAAATGAGTCCAATAATGATGCAATTCCATTTGCTGTATAACAAATGAAGAGTTTAGATGCAAAAGCCAAAAAGTGCCATTTGAATTTTTTATCTAAAATAAGCATTTTTATCAGGCTCCTATGTTTAGATTTTTAATGCCAATAAATAGCTACTTTTCAATGCAATTAAAGTGAAATTAATTATCAAAATATAGGAGCCAGATAAAAAAAATCGTAATTTTAGAAAAAAATCGTAGATGGCACTTAAAGGCTTGTGCATCTGAACTGTTTAAATATCTTACACTATTAACTAAGACGCAAAATTATTTTAGAATCTGTGACTTAACAGATGAACACCTGGCGATCCACTTTTAAAGTTTATTCTGAGTTATGAAATCATTGTGAAGCATTAAAATAAAAAAAAATTAATCTTAAAATTAAGCTGGTCTGAGCTGTGAGATTGCTGGTCAGTGTTCTGTCTGTAGGGGGCACTCTGAAAAAGATAAACGGAAAGAGGAAGAGTATTATGAGAGGACGGACTCACATCTGCTCCAACAAAGCCACTCATGACAATTACACAGAGCCCTGCGCACACATGCAAATCAACTCCAAGAAACACCTGACAGGAAGAGAAGGGAAGGAGGAGAGAACGAGATGATAAAAGAATGGGGCGGAGAAAGAGAAAGGAATGTAAGCAGAGGAATGTAATTAGCATGAATCTGAATAAGTCACCCCTCTCATTATCAAGATTGTGTAGCTGTGGAAAGACAGCAGGAAACTAATACTATTTTCCTGCAGCCACATGTTGTATGTTTAGAATATACAAATGACATAGTGCAGCAGTTTATTAAACACATCACTCCTCACAGAACAGAATGTCCCACAAAGCAAAGCACAAAAAATCTAAATTGGACTTTTTTAAATTTTTAAATTGATTTTGACAATATTCTCATAATTAATTGATTAGCTGTAAACATGTTGCATATTTATAGTTCTCATAACTGATTTTGTTTTGAATTTTTGTGCATCGATTATGTTTTTGAAAGAAGTCATGTTCACCGAAGATCAAAAATACAGCAAACACAATTATATTGTGAAATATTATTGCAATTTACAATAACTATTTTTTATGTGAATTTATGTTAAAATTGTATTAATTCCCTTTGATGCAAAGCCAAATTTCCAGACATTCTTCCCTTCCAGAATCCTTCTAAAATGCTGATTTGCCACTCAAGAAACATTAATTATTATTATTATTATTAGTGTTGAAAGCATTTGCGCTGCTTTAGTTTTTTGTGGAAAACATGCTAAGATCTTTAAGATTTCTTTAGGAATAGAAAGTTTCTAAACAAATTTAGACAATGAAAATAAAATGGATGCAAAACACTAAAAAACATTTATGACTTATAACTGGGTGAGTAACTTGCTACATGAAAGTCAATGACATACACCATATGCAGGCCGTAAACACATAAACACTTAAATTAAAGATAAGTTGCATTTCAGTACATTTTAAGAGAAATCTGTCTGCTTGTGTCACACACACGCACTCAGTCAACGTTCAGGACTCAGTCTTATATCATCAGGGAGGATGTGGAGTGGTTTTGAAGAGCGTGTGTGATTGCTGGTGTCATTTACATGCAGGTGTTTCAGTACTGAATTAGCCCAACGCTCCTCTCTTTACCTTCGGTGAGTGTCTGCAGCCAGCACTCCAAAATTCTGCATCAATTAATCCTGCATTGATTCAGCCTGTATTTACCTAAAGTGGCTATCTCCAGGTGCAAGAGCTCTCAGACCTTCTGTCACTGCAGGTCCCCAGCGCATTCAGAAATTAAGATGACTACTAGAGCCAGAAAAAGTATAGATCGATAACTTTTGAGATGTTAAACTGATGATTTTTAACAACTGAAGTCAAAATACCATAACATTTGATAACTCAGAAGAATGTTAGTAAATTATATTAGAAAGAGTTTTGTAATGAGACAGTTTATTTAAAAATGAAACTTCCTGTCAATTTATATAGCCTTATGTTGTTCTTTGTTTTCAATCATTAAAAGTGATTGAAAAGTGTACAAACAGGCTCCAAATAAGAACCATAAATGTATCATATATAGTACTGCATGTGTGAGAAACACTGGCAAAATTTTTTATTGTACTTAGATAATAAAATGTTATATATTTACATTTTATATCATTTAAAAATTATTTAAATGATTAAAATTGTATATAATTTTATTTATTATATATATTTATTTTATTTATTATAATAATGTAAATATACAAAAATATTTTTAACATTTTGAAAATATCTATAGTAAATATGTAATTTATTCATTTATTTATTTATTTAATGATGAAAAAATTATTCATATTTAAAAAGTATTTTACTTTACATAATTAATATATATATATACAGTATATACTATAGATATATTCAAAATAGGTGGCTTGTGCTCGCCAAGGCTACATTTATTTGATCAAAAAATATTATTACAGTTTAAAACTGATTTCTTTAAAAGTCTATTTTAAAATATCATATATTTTTGTGATGCAAAGCTGAATTTTCAGTATCATTACTCCTGTCTTACTCCAAATCCCTTAGAAATAATTTATCAGAAACATTTCTGATGACTATCAATGTTGTAAACAGTTTTTCTGCTTAATATTTTTTGCAATATATTGTTTTAGATTCTTTAAACAGAAAGTTAAAAAAAGAAACATTTTTAAACATAAAACACGCCATTTTAAAGGTGGCTAATATTGCTTTATAAGTCTCTTAAAACAGGTTTACATGTATGCAAGGTCAAAAAAAAACTTTAGTTTTCTCCAAAAATAGATTTAATTTTACCCCATTTCTAAATGATTCGTAAATGACTCGTATGAAGCAGTTCGAAGACTCAGTTTCTGTAAACCCCTCCCTCCCGTGAGCCCTTACTGTGATTGGTCAGATGGTGCAGTCCTTTATGATTGGTCTACTGCTACAGCGTTCCACAGAGCTTGTACCAAGCTTGTTTGTGACGTGTGGCCGTAACAGAGAAAGATTCAAATTGCTGACGACTCATTTAGGCGAATGTGAGCCGACACTTTTTTTTTTTTATAGACAATAACTTTATCGTGCACTGTCGGCACCACAACTTTGCAGATAGTTTATGTTCACATACAGCTTACATAACACACTGTGTGAGCGATCATGTTTGAAAAAGCATAATAGGGGCACTTTAAAAAAAAATATATATATATATTGTAATTAAATATGAACAAAAAATTTTTGATTATCGCTCAGTTCATTTAATACAAAGTGAATGAAAGCTCCTTAAGTCCTCCTAGTGTACTGCATGCATGTGTGTTCGTGTGAATGCTCTCACGCACACGTGTTTGTAACTGTCCTGTTGCGTCTGTAATGACAGAGTCCCAGAATGCTCTGCAGCCAATTAGCCTGCCATAATTACCCAGACTCCCATTGAGCTGTCAATCAGAGAGGAACTGCACAGGAAGTCATCCCTCCCTCTGTTAGCGGAGGAAAGTCTCCGCTGAGCCCTCCCCAATTAAACCCACTCTGGCTCTAATATTAGACCCGGCTTCAGCATCTCTCTCTCTTACGCTACGCTTTAGCACGGGCTCTCCTGACATCTTTCTTTCTCTGTTATTGTCTCTCCACCTCTTCTCACTCATAATTGCAGAGTGCTCAGCGCAGGCCGAAGTGCATTAGTTTCAACAGATGTTTTCAGAGAGCCACATACTGTTGTCGCCTTTCTGGGCTCTGTGTTGCCATGTAATTCTGATGAATGCACAAGGTAACTCTACTCAATCATACGCTTTCTCTATAATCACATGCAGACAGTTCTTATGATGGAAGCTTGTTTCTGTAATTGACTTTTGGTCTCACAGTTAAGACTTTTTCTCTTGGATGTATATCGCACAATTCAGTAGGAAAAACGTCAGAATTGCAATTTAACTCACAATTCCAAGTCTTAGCATTTTTTTTTTTTTTTTTCTATCCCTTTATTCAAAGTCTACATCTCACAGTTCTGAGTTTAGATCTCCCAATTTTGCATTTAAAGCAAACTTGAGTTCCTCTCACAATCCTAGCTTGCAATTGGGCATTTATAAATCACAATTTTCTATTTATGTCACAAATCTGAGCTTATGTCCCACAATTCTGCTTTTATGTCTTCCAAATCTGAGATTATATCTTGCAGTTCTTCTTTTATATCTAACAATATTGTCTATATCTTGCAATATGTAATCAAAGTTTATATTCCACAATTCTACCCTAGCAAGCAATTCTATTTCCTTCAATTTTGCATTTTTATATCTCACAAATCTGAGTTTACATTTTGCAATTCTACAAGTCTACATCTCATCACATATTGAATTTATATCTTCCAATTCTAGCTTGTAATTCTGTTTATTTCTCGCAATTCTGTTTATTTTTTTGCTATTTTTGCCACAAATTTGAGCTTATATCACACATTTTCGCATTTATATCTTACAAATCTATATATATATAGTATATATCTTACCATTCTGAGTTTGTATTCCACAATTCTGCTTTTATATTACAATTTTGAGTTTATATAGCTTGCAATTCTGCTCTTTTTTGCAATTCTGTATTTATAACTTGAATTTTTGCATTTATATCCCACAATTCCATATTTATATCGCAAACTTGAGTTTATATCTCGCAATTACGCATTTACTGTATATCTTTCAATTCAGACTAATAAATAAATAAATAAAAATGTGCTGGTTTTCTAGCTAGTTCTAGCCAGGCTAGTTTTTTTGTGAGATGCTGGTATACTAACTTGGCTTAAATCATATTACTTCTAAGCTGGTTAGTCCTGTTAGACCACCTCGGACCAGCAAAAAAGCACTTATTATGTTCCCAAAACTAATAAGTAAGTCTACTGCATCACAAGTTTACAACAGATATCACTTCTTTTTTTCAGAAACCACAATCAATTTTGGACATTAGCTCCTTCTGGAAAAACCCAGCTCAAAAAAAATCAACAAGAAGTCAAAATTGAGCCCATTTGCAATAAATGCTTCTGGTCACACTACATCATTTTTATACCAGCCCCTGCTGGAAAATCCAGTTTGACCAACTTGAAGTCAACAGGAAGTAGTCATAACAGACCCCATTTATTTTCCTAATGCATGCTTCTGGAGCCTTTTGTGGAATGGAAATGTTCCATGCATGTTAATAGCTCTTAACGGAGTCATTCCAAAAAACAACAACAACAGCCTGACCATTAGAAAGGAGGTCATCCACATACACCAGTTTGGACCGGCAACTTTCAGGTGGTTTTAGCTGGATTCGTCCATGCTAGAGTGAATGTTACTGAATCTTGCTAATACATACAAGGAATACAAGTGTTAGAGTAATCATATTTATTGCTAAAAGTGGTTTTCACAGTGGATGGTGATAAGTTCAGCACTCCTGAGATCTTCACTGCCTTACCTCTGAGATGTTTTCTTGTACTTCCTCCTATAACAAAACAAACACAATGTTAAAACCTGCATTCATCTAATGTGCACAATTATATTGGATTTATTTCACAAACACACACACAGATCACAAGTTTATCAGTGATGTATTTATGTTAACTGTTATGTTCATTTTATTTATTATTTATAAGTTTTATTATTTTGTCATTTATTTTAGGTTGTTTTAATGGTCCGGTAAGTTGTAAAAGTTTTTATATTCTAAAAAAAAATAATACAAGTTTACTTTATTTTCAGACAGGTATTACATGAGAAGAATTTTAATTTTATTTGCTTAAATTTCTTCACATACTGTATAACACATGTGTAACGTAGCGGTGCGGTGCGAGGTGCGGTGTGTAAACTGATCCTCAGTGGAGCACAAAACGAAGGACACGACAGAATCACTGTGCAATATTTTAATTAAACAAAACTCCAGAAAAGGCAAAAGCAGGCAAAATCCACCATGGGCTCTGGAGGGTCGGGCCATTGCAGCAGGTCCTCCGCTACGGGCTCTGGAGGGTCGGGCCATTTCAGCAGGTCCTCCGCTACGGGCTCTGGAGGGTCGGGCCATTTCAGCAGGTCCTCCGCTACGGGCTCTGGAGAGTCGGGCCATTGCAGCAGGTCATCCGCTACGGGCTTAGGAACTGCCCGGACTGGAACGGGCACTGGAACTGGAACAGGCTCAGGAACCACCCGGACTGGAACGGGCATTGGAACTGGAACGGGCTCTGGAACTACCCGTACTGGAACAGCCTCTGGAACTACCCGGACTGGGACGGGCACTGGAACTGGAATAGGCTCAGGAACCACCCGGACTGGAACGGGCATTGGAACTGGAACGGGCTCTGGAACTACCCAGACTGGAGCGGGCTCTGAGACTGCCCGGACTGGAACGGGCACTGGAACTGGAGCGGGCTCTGAGACTGCCCGGACTGGAGAGAGCACTGGAACTGGAGCGGGCTCTGAGACTGCCCGGACTGGAACGGGCACTGGAACTGGAGCGGGCTCTGAGACTGCCCGGACTGG
>JAUCMT010000047.1:20599565-20619096 GCA_032357475.1 Enteromius thamalakanensis | reverse complement strand
CTGATCTAGGATCAGTGATCCATAGCATTTGTATTTCCGATTTGTGCTTAAGCGTCAGAAATGCTTGGGAAAATGTAGCGTTAGCTTGTGTGGATGCTACCGCACTACTTGACCAATAAAAGAGCTTCGCTACTGAAAAGCTATTTGATTCGGAAAACAGTGATGCTGCTAAACAGGAAATAGTTATTTTAAATTCTCTTTTAAAAAAGTTTAAATAACATAATTTTACTGATCTCAGATGTTTTATACGGAGGGCCAAATTATTAAAAATGTAATAATTAAATAAATGTTGAAATATATAAATAATGAACACATAATGAAATAATAAATAAATTATTGATTAAATGAAGGAATGCATAAATAAATGATTGAATGATTCAGTAAGTACACAAATAAAAAAACAAATTAATAGATAACTTATTTAATAAATAAATACATGAATAAATATGCATTTCTGTGTTTATTTATATCTTTAATTATTTCATATTTAACAATTTATTCATAAATTTAAACAATAATTTAATTAATTAATTTTGAATAATTTGGCTACACAACTACACAATTTCATGGCAAATTAGAATATAGTATTTCTCCAATTTCCAAACATTTAGTCCTTTTTCCTGCAAATGCTTGAATAAGCATTTATAGTCTCCTAATTATTGCTGTTCTCGTTATTTCTCTATAGCATTACCTGAGAGGGTGCCAAACACCATAATATGCATAAAAACCATATGAAATACTTTTAATTTGTTTCAATCAATATTTTTCAGTGAATTAAACCATTTTTTGTAAAAGAGGTTCTACCATCTTGGATTACTTTCAACAAATGCAACCTCTTTTATAGGTGCATGTGCTGCTTACAATTTGTCCAGAATGAGATGAGACGAGTCTTTAAAGGCATAATTATATTTTAAGCCTTTAAGCCAATTAAGCCTTAAAATAAACCACAATAAATCAGCCATTTATTTTATGGGGCTATACTACAATTCACCAGGACACTAAAAATGTATTATTCATTACACCACCACTACTTAATGCCATCTAGGTTTGCAGCTCTCTAGGTTTTGGAACAGAAGTTTCCATTTGAACCATACATTTGCACCAGAATGTCAACCCAGATATTAAAAAAACAACAAAAACATCAAAACCACAACTTCAGATGCTAATGAGCAACACTAAACCGTTTGCACTACACTTTGGACCTGAAGAAAGGCTGTCTAGATGCTCGCCACCAACAAGTGGTTCTTTAAACGGCTTTAAAAGTCTTTGGAGTTCAACCGAATCCAGCAGACATCACAGCCCACAAAGGTGAAACTCTCTCAAATGTCACAGGTCAATCCCAGCGGCCATGTTGACAGACGAAAGGTCTCACAGGAGGACATTAGAAGGTCTCTCTCCAATGAAGCCAGAGAGAAAGCACAAACCATTCGTCTGATGCATACTGCACACAAAAATGCTAGAACTTTTTACAAAAATATATAAGATTCAGCAAAAAAGAGCTGACTGAGGCATAACATGAAGGTCTGAGATGCTAAGTGAGTCCCAGATGAGTTTAGGATGAGTCTGAGGTTCCAGTCAATGATTTAAATTTGGACATTTTTCATTGGTTTCCTGCATTTATTTTCCAGGAAGCTTGCCTACAGATGAACGGTTATTTTAAGGTGTATTCTGTCCTACTGAAGAATGATGCTTTTATTCGTTTAATCATGTGGGCCAGACGCTTTAATGAGAATATAACAGTGCTGCACATCTTTGCTAAGCAATATTAAGAACATGCTGAACAAATTGAGATATCTCGTCTGTGAATGTTACAAATGGTTTGCGTCACAGTAAATGGGTCTGAAAAGGCATGTTGTCAGCAGATCGCTATTAAGAGAGCACTTGCTAATTGAGTGCCGTCTAAAGGAGTGATTTTAGCGTACTCATGGAAGCCTTATGAAAAAGTCATTCTGAAGTGCTAAAAAGATTCAGATTTGATTTTGCCCACTTAATGACCAAAATCTAATTAAAAATTTAAGAACAATGGGCCTGGCTGAAAAGATGGACCTATTCCTAGAGAAAAATGTTGTATAGGTGGTCAGATGATCAGGATTTTTAACTGTTCTAAAGAGCATTGCCATTTATTTGGATATTTTCTTATTGCAAATTATTTATATTTATTTAGCCATTTTTAGTGTCATTTATTTAGGCTTTTTTTATTTATTTATTTTTGATCGGTCTGGTTAGAGCTGGTAAACAAGAATGAAAATAAACAAAAGACTAAATAAATGAAAATAAATGGATAAATACATTTAAAAAAAAACTTGTAATGGCTTAATAAATAGTAACTAATAAAAATAAATAATAATAAATAAAATAACAAGAAATCAATTATTACTGGGCAATGGTTAACTGCGATTAACTGCATCCAAAATAAACATTTTTGTGGACATAATATATATATATAGACACACATATACAGTATATATGAAGAAAATATTTACATGTGTATATTTATATCCATATCATTTATTTTATATATAAATATATTTAATATACAAGCAAGACATATACTTATATACTTATATATATATATACACAAACACACACACACACATGCATAATAAATAATAAATATACACAGTACACACGCATACATTATATACACAAAAAAATTATTTTGGATTACTTTGGGTTAGTGATTGTTCAGTGCTAAAATTAATGCTAAATGACTAAATAAACACAAATAAATGTGTTTCATTATAATAAATAATGTATAAATAGATATATAAGTTAAAACAAAAATGTCTGGATGGCTAAATAAATGACAATTAATACTTTTACTTGCCAAAAATAAATGTTTTCTATGAAATGTAATTCTTAAATAAATTGAACTGAATTATATCAAGATTAAGGGGAACAATATGAGATTTGCAAATGTACTGCCGTAGAACAGACTTCACCCTTGACCCTCAACTCAATATATCATTCAAGCTTGTTAGTGTGTTATTGATTGCGTGATGCATAAATTCTAACAACAGGGGATCAATGACAGTTTCACACTGACTGTAATTGAACAAGTATCTCCTGACACACTGACTTTGGCTAAACTTCTGTGTTTTAAATAATAATAAGAGAACAGAGAAAAAACAGACCAGCCCAGATCAGTTTTTGACTTACTCAATGCAATCTCAGAACATTACATACAGTCAGGTTTCCTGATGTGAGCTGTCAGTGATCAATGATGATGGTAAATGATAATGAGGTCTTTCCTTTTGACCTCTTGATGGCCTTCAGCATAAATTGTTTAAGTTCCATCTATGGTTTGCCAAATCGATACACTGTGACATTAGAGCTTTGATGAAGTGACCAGGTCAGCAGCCCCATCAGAAACACCAGCTGTGCAATACTCTTTCTAAATTTACTAAATAATTATTATTATTATCCATCATCATTATTACTCTTATTATTATTACTTTTATTGCAAATAGGCCTTACTTTACAATACACTCTACTGCATGTCAAATGACTGTTCTCTAAACAATTTCTCATGCTAACCTCAAACAATGACATCTAATTAGACTAATAAAAAATGAACAGAAGAGAAGTCAGTGCAAAAACAGTTCCTTGCTTTTCTAAAATTGTGGAACTCTTGAAACATTTGCAAAAGTATTATTCAAGCACAACGTATGGATGTCATGGTTAATTAAATATATCACAACGTAAATTATTGCACTAAATTAGCATGTTAAATTGACAGCCCTGCTAATTATACAATAAATCACATTTATATCACACCCGGCCTGTTTTCTCAGTGTCTTTTCCAGGGTATTGTAATATCGACAGCAGTCAGACAGGTGTCAGCTAATGAGTCTCAGCAATATTCTTCTTATTAATTAACCCTCCGATAACAACCAACATTTCTTACTAACTATGCTGCTAATGAGCATAACTACATCATGACAACAGGCTCAGAAACAAACATGCTATCGATAACAATCATTGTTAGGATGGCATAATGAATATTTCATGAAAATAATCAAATGCCGCTCACTCTAACGAGTAAATACTTAAAAGAAGCATCACTCTTGTTTTGTGAATCGGTTGTTTCAAAGCACTGATTCAGAGCACATATCAAACTGGCAAAGGCAGATAAAAAGGCTTTATGTCGTAACTGTTTCAAAACATTTAGAAATGTCAACGGCCCTCCACAAACCAGTTTCTATATGGATGATCCCAGATCAGTCTTTTCTGCAAGTACCTTGTTTTGACCAGCAGGCGCCACTAGTGTGTCATTTCAAACACACTATTTCACACTCATTTCACAAAGCATGCCATTCAACAGATTCAAGGTATTGTAAAGCTCCTATCTTTATTGCGATAGGAAAAAGGAGACTAGTCTTTTCTAAACTTAAGTAAATCATAGCCAAATTTTAAAGGTAACAAAGTAATCTCTTGTCAATGATGTAGTATAAGCAATCATGTCACACAGAACAGCTCACACACCTTGAACATGAAAGACCTTCTTAAAAACGACTTTTGATATCTGGGCCCATATTCACAAACATTTTATCTTACCACTAAGAGTTCTGCTAAATAGCAGTAAAAGTTTTCTCTTAAAACCTATTCACAAAACTTTTACTAAGAAATAGTCCTGACCTCGTTGCTATGGATGATGTCAGCATGCTTATTAACTATGCACACAGTGATTGGCTGATAGGACAGGGGGGGAGGAGATTTATTCATAGAAATACTGAGTGCAATGTTGCCATATTCAAATAAAGGTCATTTTTTGCCACATTTAAATAAAGATTTTAAAATGCAGACTAAGTGTCACTAATTGAACAATATAATATATATGTATATTAAAGTAATTGTCAGCCTGTATGAATATGAATTAAAAAAAACTTTTAATCAACAGGGTAGAATAATCTTGGCTGATAGTAAGACATACAAATATAAAAGAAAAGCAAACTGGACAGCTGTTACTTCTTGCGCAAATGTTTAATGAAAAAAATATAAAAGGAAACCCTAAAGGTGATACCTTTTTAAAAGCTCATTATCGTATGGTTTTAGCACTAAAACTTCACACGCTTTGTGAAATACTCTTAGAGCAAAAAAATAGGACTGTTTAATTTAGGACTGATATACGTCCCCTATTTTTAAGATTTTCTTCTAAATCAACAAGTTAGGAGCTACTCTTAGCCTTGAGATGTCTCGTGAATACATGTGTGTGTTGTGATATATGTAATGTGACAGCACAGATTGTGGCTGGGACGTGAAGCACATTTTACGACTTATCAAGACAAAAAAAGAAAGATAAAGGAAGAAAAACACAAACAACCCTCCTTATCGCGCTCTTAAAGTGCACCTTTTATGGATTTTTGAAAATGAAAACACTGCAAAGTACCGAGATGGGCATGGTGTAGCGGCAGAATGCAAGGCTCGATGTGTAAACTCTTCAGTGATCCACCAACTACATACGATTTTCAATGATCTGTCTAACTTAACTGCTGCACATGTGAAAAAAAAAAGATTTCTTCTCTGTTCTAAAGTAATTAGACAATAAAACAGTTCAATGCACAATACTAATAGTCTGATTCTACGTTCTTCTGTGGAATCAATGCGAGCACCTTGAGTATTAGTGGCAGCTGTTTTCCACTGTAGCTAAGAGACGCCTCAGGAGAAAACTCCAGATGAAGACATGTTTGCTTCACTTTCTCAGTCCTGTTTTTTGCCTTTTGGTTTTAGTACTAAAACTAAACAGCATTCTGTGGATGTTGGTCGCCAAACCAAAAAACAGTAATGAAAGAGTTTAAAAAGCACTGGATATGTAGAAATGCATATGAGATGCTGCTCAAAAGACCCTTCTGCTTCTCGAATGCTTTTTACTTTCACATATTAGTCCAGATGGAATTTAACCTTGTAAAGCCTACTGTATCAAATTTCCCCCAAATTATTAACATGGTCAAAACTTTACTGAAAAAAACTAATGTGCATGCCTCTAAAAGTGAAGTAAAAGGCTTATTTAATTGTGAAAATGTCCTCCTTCAGGTTGTGGTTCATGAACCATACAAACCAAAACAAAAGGAACAAATTACTGAAAAGTTTTCTTTCTTATGTTTTTAGTACTTAATTTACAACTGCAAAACTGCTTATCTAGAGACCCCATCTGACCCCCAATTGTCTATGCCATAAAAAAAGAAAATAAAAACAGTACTTTTGCTTTAACAGGAGGTTCTGCTAAGTTTCTCCTGCAAAAACAAAGACCCCAGTAATCTCAAATGTGTTATTAAAAGTCAGAGATCTTAATATGGGAGAAAGCTAAACATCGAAAGGATTGAAAGGATGCTGTTCCCAGATCAGTCCAATCTGTCGGTGATCACATGACCTGTAAAGCAACCGTTAACCAGAAGAAAAGGAGAGAGATGAACCTGACAGCAGTTTTCTCTGTAGCTTCTGGGACATCTGTAGAGGGAAGCTCATCCGCCAGGATCTCTTCTATTCTGCGTGGATCGTCTGGAACATCTCTCTGAACTTTGACCTTCTCCTTCTTGTACGTCCCAGCAGTGAGTGTGTTCCACAGTGCGCTTTGAGACTTTGACCCTGGAAATGAGACGAGTCAGAGTCAAAGACTTAAACTCTTTTATAAACAATAAACAAATCCCATTCACACAGGGGTACAGCAGCTTGTCACTGGGGCAGAACCCTCAAAGGGGCAACTTTGTGCCACAAGAGTACCCGTCACAAGCTGTCCTAATATTTTTGCAGTACACTATTATCTTAAAAACAACACATTATGTCTTGGTCTGCTACATTAAGGCAATCTATTATCCCTCTTGCCCCCAATTCCCCTTCATTAATATTGCTAAGATCAGTTTATTTATTTTCTTTTGTCGTTTACTATTTGCTTTATGTGCACACACAGATACGCTGCAAATCTTGTTCCAAATTTAAAATAAAATAAATCCCTCTAATATATTACACATATCACAAATGAACAAATCCCATTCATACCACAATATGACAGTATATAGTATATGAATTTATTTTATGATTTATTTTTGCACCGACTGTGCACACAAAACCATGTTTCTTAAATGCAAATGGTTTGCTGAACCAAAACACTTTTTAATATTTTATGCCATTCCCATTTTTTTTTATTTATTCACTTTTCTTTGCAGTTTTTTTATTTGAAATAACAGTAACGGCTCCGGCGGACCCAAATAATAAGACTAAAACTGTTCTGGAAACCCCTTCTTGAGATCCTAATTGCTCAGTTGTTGTTTCCTATTAAATGATATTGATTTGCTCCCACCAAGCCTGAGCATGTCATTATGATTATGATTATCATCATGAGCTCATGCACTCATAATGTTGTTTTTCTGATGTAATCTGTATGCCACCTCTGAAAAACTCCTTTAGATCCGGTTTTATGCCCAAATGAACTCTTGACTATCTTGATAGATGCTGCCATCTAGTGGCACGCACATGTAAACTGTTATGCCTGTTAAAAAAAGCACAAAAAAACACCTGTCATCTGACAGTTACATGGTAATGAGCAATATTCGAGTGAAAAAACTAGTCCCAGACCAAGGCCAAACAAATTAATTGCTGAATTCATTGCGGCAATACTGTAAGATTTTCAGGTTTACATTTTAGTATACCATACTATATTTAATATCAGTTTTAAAGTATTTTGTTGTGTGTTTTGTCATTTCTGTTAGTTTGCTTTTTTTGTCTTTATGGTTTAGTTATCTATTTTGTGTTTCTTTTACTTATAGATAATATTATTTATTTTTACTGTTTGAAAAAACGGTTTAAGATATTGAACTTTTGTAAGAGTAATAAATTCCCTGATATCCAGACTAAGACCAAATTTATGTATTCTAGAGAGATCTTAAAAGCTTAAGATGAAGACTCCAGCTCCAGTAACGATGTGTCTATGCTTTCAAACTAATGATCCTCAGTCATTTGAGATTACTGTACAATAGTTTTTCATAGGCTTGGAAATCATGCTTAACATTCTCTGATATTTCCATGAAAACCCTGTGGTAGAGACATGCTGTAAGTGTTTCTGTAGCACTTTGCATTATAAAAGCATCTGTTATATTAATAAATGTGCTCTTTCTACTGTGCAAATTACTGTGTCTACTGTGTAAAAAAATAAAAAAATAAAGAAATAAACACATACTTACGTGCAAATCTCGCCAGTGGCCTGCTATTGGTCTCCCCATCCTCATTAGCCACTACACAGAAAAACACAGAGACTGCATTATATTCTGGTATTTCTGTGTATATAAAGTGAAAAGTAAAAAATTTTGAAAGCTTTTTTTCAGTGGCTTAGTAAAACGCATCATTAAAAAAATAATTTTGTGGCTCCTTTTTAATGTGTCTATGCATAATGTGAATATAATGAAGCAAGCTGCTGGAAAAGCGTGGAAGGCTGCTTTAAAATGACTTCAGCCGCTGTTATATGAGCCTTTCATTAGGATTTGAAACGGGTCTCGGTCAGTAGGGGACTGGAAGGGTGTTGTTAGTGTACTGTGAGTCACTTCTAGTTAAAAAATAACATCAGAACAACAACAAAAAAGGCAGAGAAAATCAGCATGATCCACAAGAAAGTCTTCGGAGATGGGCAAGCATTTCTATTGACTTATTTTTCATTTATAATAACAAACTGCTTTTCCAGATAGAGGTGTTTTTGTGGGTTGCAATGGGTGTTCTAGGAGTCTATTGGGGGTTCCAAGTCAAGAAAGAACAACTTTTTGTAGTTATTTTGATTATCCACAAAAATCATAAACCTTTTTTTTTTATCATTCATGGGCTAAACTGTGTGGGATGAGCAGTGTTGTTATCAACACATAAAACTAAAAATGTAAAAAAAATAATTTCTGTAATTAAAAAAGATATATCAAATATTAGACAAATAAAAAAAAAAAATAAAACTGAAAGTTAGTTTGATTTCAAATGTTTATTAATTGTATTGTGTGGTTTTGCCATTTTTAAGTTTTAGTTTTACTTATTTTAGTACTAATAAAATATGTTTATTTCATGTTTATTTGAAATAATGACATTTTTATGGTTTTAGTTTTAGTTAATTGAAGTTATTCTGTTATCTAATATTTTAATTATATTTAAATAGTTGATAATGTATATGTTTAGATTTTATGTTTAAGATACCAAGTTGACATTTACTAAAAAAAAAACTTCACCCTGGATACTGATCTTTATTTATTTGTTTAGTAAAAACAAATAAATAAAAAAATATAAAATAATATATATTTTTATGTAAAAATCATCAAAACAATGAAAACAGAAAACATAACAAAAGTATGATCAAGATATTATATTAATAAATACTATCATGAAAAAACTATATAAATAATACTAAAATAAGACACTGGCTTGGGGTTAGTGAATTGAATAAATGGTCCAATAAATCAAACAAGTACAAGCTATAGTACCAACAATGCATGCATTTGCATCTTATTACACCAGTAAGAGTTCAGACGGTGCAGTACTACAGTATGTGTGTGTGTTAATCTAGTCAGAGCACAGGCAGGTTCAAAGCTGAAGAGATTCTTTAGCTGGTTTGTGAAAGCTGTTTCTGTGCATCAGCAGCAGAGTCAGGAAAACAAAACCAGTCGATGAGTTCTCACTTCAAGCACGTACGTTCGAGCAGGGAAAATCATAACATGCATTAGTGAAGTGAAACACCACACTACCCCCATTAAGAGTCATGACATTTTGTATCGAGACTTAAACACACACACACACAAACAAACGCTATGTTTCTCCAGCACGCAACCCATTAAAAGCCCCCAGAGTGACACAGAGGGCGGAAAGGAAGTGGTCACGCTGCTTCAGCCAATCATCATTACGTTAACAGCGGCTCGTTGTCACGCTCCACTGGACCTGATTGACAACACGTCACACGTAATGAGCTCAAAGCACACTGAGCAATTGATTGCTGGGCTGCGTAGCCATGACGACAGGCAGATGCTTGAAAAAGCCATAAAGCATTATGAAGTGAGATTCCCTGCTGTGAGCTTGTGTGATGATTACAGTATTACTGTATTAAAAGTGCACTAGTTAAACAAACAGTTTCACATGTAAGGAGCCTTCCTCTATAAATGCATCGATACAGACAGTAAAAAAGCATCTCACACCTCTAATGTTTCCATCATAACACCTTTCCTGACCGCTGTCCTCCCACGTGGGTGTGTGTTTCTCAGCTGATTAACAGGACAGTGTGTCTAAGTATGGAAAAATGTACAGTGAGATGTTCATTACCTCAGAATAAACCCTGACAAGGTGATCAGGATCCAGACACGAAGCATTTATTTTGAGATCATAATGAGCAGCTCATGATATAATGATTTGAGATTTAATTATTTTATCTTTCTATGAGATAAAGGTACATTTACAAAAGGTACATATTTGTACCTTTTTGTACCTTAAAGGTACATATTAGTACAAAAGTGTACCAGCTCAGTGACAGCTTTTTTTTTTCTAGTGCAACTGTGATAGACCTAGTTGACAATAGCAATTAAATGGCTAAAATATTAATATTAGATTAATAATTTACAATTTAAAAACTAGCAAAAAAAAGAATTTGCATTCAATGGAATTAAGTTTAAACATTAGAATTTCTAACAATAAAACAGAAATAAAAAAAAAACTAAATAAAGCTTAAACAAATATACGTATATTTTTTAATAAGTTATATGGTTCTGAGCTATTTTTTTTATTTTATTATTATTATCTTTATTATTTATGGCTCAATAGTATGGTAAAGTTAAATAATTGTGTTGTTATTTTATTAAAACTCATTTTCTGTAATTGAAATAAAGCTGAAATAAAAGAAAATAAACATTAGACTAATGAGTCCCACTTTATATTAGGTGGTCTTAACTACTATGTATTTGCATTTAAATGAATAATTTGGTAGAATGCTCTTATTGTGTGTATACATCATTTTACATTATAATTAAAAATTACAACTACCTGGAAACTTCCTGAAATAAATCGAAGCACAATTACTGAAAATAAAATGACAAAAAAATAAAAAATAAAAAACTTATAATAAAAGTGAAATAAAAATAATTAGAAATAAAATGAAATAAAAAGAGAATATAAAAATACAAAAAGCGGTCCCACTTTATATTACAGTAAGTGCACCTAACAGTAACTAGACGTGTGTGTATGTAGTATGTTACTACAGTGTATGCAAAGTATCTATAGCTCTAATGTTTGTGTAACACGTGCACTCACTGAATGGTATGTGAAAGTACAAATGTGTAACAGGACATTGGTAACACTTTTCACCTCACCAAGTACTCATGTAACAGGAATTATATACTAAATTTTGTGACAAAAGTATGTACTGTATAAGAGTAATTGGAACAGGGGCTAGGATAAGGGATATGTAAAGTGGGATCTGGAGTTGGTGCACCACTGTAAAAGCAGCATACTTACATGGTAACTCTTTAGGAGTAACATTCTGGACACCAAACACAATTTATATACGTAATTACACGGTAAAGCCATAACTGTCTACAAAATACTCTTAACCAAAAACTGCTGTTAGTCCTGTTACACATATATATATTTACATATACCATTCAGTGAGTTGTTACATTGTGTACTTACACAAACATTAGAGCTGTAGATGCTATGTACTTACACTGTGGTTACATACTACTGTACATACACATAGTTACTGTGCAAGTAAACGGATATTAGGGACACTGAATATAAAGTCCACCCAAATGGCTTATTTAAAATATAAATAAATGCATAATAAATAAGATAGTAATAGTAATGCATGCATTTTTTTTACATCAACAACATAATGTATACACTTCAGTGTTTTCACAACTGCACTCATAATATGAACTCAAGCATTTCTCTATGAATTATCCCCTATTCTAATTAGATTTACAGGCTACAATTCATTTATTTTAGACTTCTTACGGTAGAAGTACCGCCACAGTAACATCAGAGATGAAGCCAGTTCGTAAATTAGAATTCATTAAATCTTATATGCCATGCAAAAACAACACAGTATGCTCTGAGTTTTGTGTTTGATTGTGTATTTCACATGTGTGTGTGTGTTGTCTGGTGCATTTTACTCTGGTTGCTATGGCACCACGGAGTTGTGCTCACCTGAAAGTCTTTTTTTTTTTTTTAGAAATCAAACACTCACACATCACATCCTGAAATCAAAACATCTGTTTGTCTAAGCACCGATGAACAAAACATCTGCCTCTACTGTACATCTGCAGCCGTGATGCCTTTCCATCAAACCCCGATACCTTCATCTGTTAGTTTCTTACCAATGGTGAAGCTGAAGCCATCGATGCTGAAAGTGGCACTTCTGCCTTTGGTGAAGCCCTTCTTTCTATTGTCCGTCTCTGACATGTTTTCTTTCTCTCGTGCTGGATTCCGCGAGTAAATCCCAAAGTTGTGCACAAAGTCTTTTGTCTCAGGCTCGTCAGATCTTTCTGTCCTGACCTGCTCCTCTCACGCTGTACACTATTTCTCTTTTTCTATCATTCTCTGTCGCTCTCACGGTCTCATTATTTTCTCTCGGCTGAATGCGAGTCCCCTCTCAACACAGCACTTAGTACACAACACACTCTGCCCCTCTCATTTTCAGCAAAGCACATTTGAAAAAAAAAAAAAAAAAAAAAACAGCTTTGCTTTGTCCCCCCACCCCAGCGTGTGAAGATGTGCGCGTGTGATTTTATCATCGAAATGCAATCAAACCTATTTCGAATCGCTGCGGATTTGTTGAACACATTCCCAGAAATGCATCTAGCTGGGCTAAGGCCGTGAGGTTTATATGTATTTTTGGTAAAGCATGAATCAGACTGTTGTTGTTTTTTTTAAGATAGAAAACTATTGAGATGAATAGACAGGTGGAGGCTGAGATGTTATTCAGCTATTATGCTGAAATAAAAGCTGGAGTTCTGGCGTTTGATCTTTTTGTCTGTGTCTAAATACAGTGGGTTGGACGACCTCAGACCCCTGAGGATTCAGTGACGGTTTAATGTGTGACTGTCTCACGTCTGAGGGAATGATTAGAGAGAAGACATTCTTCAGTTAAACAATCATACAGTACAAAACTCTTCATTTTTTGACTGCATAAGCATATACTACATAATGTAAATTATATATAAAAATAATTTAATTAAACCCATAGACTATAGGAGAAAAAGAGTTAAATCTAGAATTTTTGTGGTCTGTCACATTTTGAATTTCTTTCAGATTTAAAAAATCTTTTAGTGTGTACCCAGTCTAATGATAATGTTTTAGAAGTATAACGTATTGTCAACTAAAAAAAAATTGGTATTTTATTTTGTATATTTATTATTATTCTTATTATTATATACACTACATAAACACAAAAAAAATTTCAGTAACAGTTTTTAATCAGAGCATAGCATCAAGTCAGTTAAACTCCTGGGATATTGATCTGGTCAATTAAGCACCAGGAGAGGGTTTTAAATCAGTTTCAGTTGTTTTGGTTTTAATGAAATAAACAACA
Source organism: Enteromius thamalakanensis (assembly GCA_032357475.1). Classification (NCBI taxonomy): domain Eukaryota; kingdom Metazoa; phylum Chordata; class Actinopteri; order Cypriniformes; family Cyprinidae; genus Enteromius; species Enteromius thamalakanensis. The sequence continues at coordinate 20,605,562 of JAUCMT010000047.1, read as the reverse complement.
GGTGCACTAGATGGGCAACCATTAGACGACCCCCTAAAGCAGGAGTGGTTAAACAGGTGGAGGTCACTAACTTATTTTCTAACTGTTTTTTTTTTTTTTGCACTAGTTTTGCATTTGGCTAGGATCAGTTTCACTACTGGTAGCATGAGGCAATACCTAGACCCTACAGAGGATGCACAGGCTGTTCCTGCAGGATAGCACATCAATACGTGCCAGAAAGTTTCAAGAGCATGAAGCAGGCATGTGATTGGCTAAGGACAAAAAAAGCAGGAAAATATACTAAGACCAACCCCCACTCACAATCGATCATCTAATCAATCGACAACAAAGTCAAATTAGTAACTTATAGGTTATATATAGACACAAGCAATAATGCATACCATTCAGATCATTAATAATACAGATCATTCGATCTGGCTATGTTCTTGTCACCAAGGGCGGATTTAGTGAATTTGGGGCCTCAGGCAAATATTGGAATGGGGCCCTACATTTGCACACATTCACTTCAATCAACTTTGAGGTTCCTTTTTTGTTGTCAAAGTTGCTGCTGCACAATGGTGCAGTTACGTCCAGTGTTTCTAGAGTTTTCATATACATATTATAATTTTTTAATTAACATTTCATTTATTTATTTAGCAGACACTTTTATTATGTGGACAACATGTTTGTAGACAACATAGCAATTGACTTACAGTTATTTACATTATTATATTACTTATATTTACTGACACAAACCTGTTTAAATGACACATAGCCTAATGTGTCTATACTGTATTCTGATGCAGCTAAATTCCCAGTAAATGTTTGTATTGATTTATATTTGTGTTTCTGTTATCATATAACGGGATGAATACAAAATAGTGACAGAACAGTGTTTGAGTCGTCGTCTGATAAAATCAAACAGGCTACACATAAGATAATGACAACAGTGGTGATGGCATGTGAAAACAGGCGCAATTAGTAGAAATGTGTACTTCGTTTAGAACTGAGATGTAAATTTGCAGACGCTCCCTAAAGCAGCATATGGGAATCTTTAATCTAAAATGAGACATAACTTTACCGCGCTCTGTTAACACCAGTGTGTTTTCGCTTTAAGATGGCATTTATAATAAGGTTTATAGCGTATTACTGTTTGTTTACACTGGGGTTAAACCTTCCCCGGAGTTTTCAAACTAAAACTTTGGGGTTATTTTTGTGTCTTTATTATTCAAACAAAAATTTTGTAACTAAAAAATAAAGGTTAGCAAAAAAAAAGTCTTCTTAAAACTCAAAAATAAAGAAATTGATAACAAAAGCATTTGTAGTGTGTCACAAGTCGTACCTCTGTGGCACTCTCTGAAAGACAGCAGCGGGAACCTTCACCCGAATTCTAAGTTCCTACGCGGACCCTTTTTCTCCCACGTACCTTGGTCGCTTCCGCTGCCGATCTCCCACCATTTGGCGTCCTATATAAACTGAAACTAGACGCATAGACTTTGCAAAGTTTTGATTTGCCTGTCAATCATTTCCGAGCGTTTTCCCATGTTTGTTTTCTCTGTTTTCGTTTGGACTGCTTATTGGATTTGGATACTCGCTGCCTGCCCCGACCTTCCCGCCAAGATTACTGTTTTGCCCCGTTTGATTCTGTCTGCCTGTGATTTCGACTTCCGCCTGTTTGACCACGATTATAAAACGCCTGCAAATGGATCCCACTGACTCCAGTGATCTGTCACAGAAAACTTCGCCATCACCGGATCCAGCGGTGTTGTACCACACGATGGGTGAGATGAGACGCCAAACATCCATTTTGTCTACCCACCAGACCCAGTTGGAGAAACTTACCAGCTTTACCGACGAGTTAGTTAGCTCCATCCAGGCCCTCACCACCGAGGCCCTCGCTCAAGCCACACCGCCCGCACCCACGCCACCAGTGGTGCCATCGGCCCCGATCGCGGCCGCATTGGCCCACAGCGCAGCCCGGGTTTCGTTCCCCGAGAAGTACAAAGGAGCCGCAGGCAAGTGCGAGGGTTTCTTGCTTCAGTGTGAGATTTATATGACTCGGCAGGCTCATGGATTTACCACCGATGATAGTAAGGTTTCTCTGATATGTTCCTTGCTTACTGGGAAAGCTCTTAACTGGGTGACGGCTCTATGGAATGACCATAACATGAAGTTCCCGTGCTATCGAAGCTTCCTCCTTGAATTCAAAGAGGTGTTTGACCATTCAGTGGACGGTCGGGATGCCAAGGATGAGATTATGATGCTGAAGCAGGGCACGTCGTCAACGGCTAAATACATGCTAACCTTCTGTACGCTCGCGGCCCAGATTGGATGGGATGCGGATCCTCTTCTCACCATTTACCGCCGCGGCTTGAGGGAGGATCTTCAAACTGAACTAGCCAGCTGGGATCAGGGCTGGACGCTCTCAGAGCACATGGATCTGGCCATCAGAACCGACCACCTCATGCGCTCACAGAAACCCCGCCGCTCAACTCCGCTACAGGCTCCAGCCCGGCCTAGCCAGGCCCCAACTGATCTGGGCTAATCTCAAATCTTCCGTGAGAAGCGCGAACGGCGTCTGCAAAATCACCTGTGCCTGTACTGCGGTCTGTCTGGTCACATCCGTGCAACCTGCCCCACAAGGCCTCCTCTAACTAGAGAACTTCGAGTGAGTGCTGTTTCCCTCAACTCAGCCATAAAAATCTATTTCTATATCAAGTTCGAAGACTGTGAGATACATGCTGAGGCCCTCGTTGATTTAGGGGCTGCAGGCAACTTTATTGATGAGAACTTTGTTATTAAGAATCGTCTTCCTCTGCTTCCATGTACCCCCAGCCCTCGCCGGCCGGCCCCTAGGAATCGGACGAATCACCAGTCAGACCGCACCACTAGCCCTGTTCACCAGTTCCCTTCACTCTGAAGAAATCTCCCTGCACGTCATCTATTCACCCGACCATCCACTTATACTGGGCATGCCGTGGCTGCAGCTGCACAACCCCACCATCTGCTGGGATACGCACCAGATCACCCAATGGTCCGAGTTCTTTCACACCTACTGCATCAGTCAGACCACCCAACCAACCCAAGTTGCCCCGGGAGGACATCAACCTTACCAACCTGCTGCCAGCCTACCACGACCTCCAGGTGGCTTTCAGCCAGACCCAAGCTACCCGTTTACCACCCCACAGACCAACCAACTGCGCAATCGATCTCATCCCTGGCAGGCAACCTCCCTGTGGCCGGGTCTTCCCTCTCTCTCAGCCCGAATCAGAAAGCATGGCACAGTACATACAGAAGGAGTTGGCTAAGGGCTTCATCAGAACGTCCACCTCGCCAGCAAGAAGAAAGATGGTGGACTCCGACCCTGCATTGATTATTGAGGCCTCAACAAGATCACTATAAAATATCACTACCCTCTGCCTCTGGTCCCAGCAGCGCTAGAACAGGTAAGGACAGCGAGCTATTTCACCAAATTGGACCTTGGAAGTGCTTACAACCTCGTCCGCATCAGGGAGGGCGACGAGTGGAAAACCGCGTTCTCCACGACCAACGGCCACTACGAATATCTGGTGATGCCCTTCGGCCTATCCAACAGTCCCGCAGTATTCCAATCACTCATCAATGAACTTCAGAGACATGTTGAACAAGTTTGTGATCATCTACATAGACGACATCCTGGTGTACTCCAGCGACTACGAGACCCACGTCCACCAAGTAAGACTGGTCCTGAAAAAACTCATAGAACACCAGCTATACGCTACAATGTTTAAGTGTGAGTTTCACCAGACCAAGATAGAATTCCTGGGGTACGTCATCAGCTCGGAGAGAGTGGCTATGGATGAAGGCAAGGTTACCGCAGACATGCAGTGGCCCCAACCACAGACCCTCAAGGAACTGCAGCGCTTTTTGGGCTTCGCTAATTTCTACCGATGCTTCATCCGAGACTTCAGTAAGGTAGCAGCGCCACTGACCGCCATGACAAAGAAGGGCTACCGCCATCTACCATGATCAGAGGAAAGTCTCCAGGCATTTCAAGAACTCAAGACCCGCTTCACCACAGCCCCCATCGTAAAACACCCGGATCCTGAGAGACAATTCGTAGTGGAGGTAGACGCCTCCAAGATCGGAATCTGGGCCATCCTCTCGCAACGTCAGGGAATCCCGCCCAAGCTCCATCCATGCACCTCCTACTCCCGCAAATTAAATCAGGCAGAACGCAACTATGTCGTGGGAGGCCGCGAACTTCTAGCCCTTAAAGCCGCATTAGAGGAATGGCGACACTGGCTGGAGGGAGCCCGGGAACCCTTTCTTGTGCTAACAGATCACCATAACCTGGAGTACCTGAAAGGGGCCAAGAGACTAAATGTTTGGCAGGCCAGGTGATCACTATTCTTTACCTGCTTTGAGTTCCAGATAACCTACCCTGGTCTACCCTGACAGCGGATGTTACAACCTTCGTCAAGGCCTGTGCTACCTGTCAGGTGTCGAAGACCTCCAAGCAATGCCCCGCAGGTTTACTCTGCCCCTTACCTGTGCCTCAGAGACCCTGGTCCCATCTGGCGGTGGACTTTGTCACTGATCTGCCCCCTCAAACCAATACACCACAGTGCTCACAGTTATCGATCGCTTCTCCAAAGCCTGTCGACTAATTCCTCTCCACAAACTACCCACAGCCTGGGAGATGGCTCAAGTACTGATGGACCAAGTCTTTCGTAATTTCGTTCTGCCTGAAGACATCGTATCTGACCCAGTTCACATCCAGAGTTTGGAGGGCATTCTGCACACACCTAGGAATCAATGTCAGCCTAACTTCTGGTTACCACCCTGAGTCAAATGGACAAGCTGAACGGATGAATCAGAAGCTCATCAGGTTCCTCAGATCATATTGCCACTCTCATCAGAATCTTTGGAGCCAGTACCTCATCTGGGCCGAGTACGCTCAAAATTCCCTCCGGAAAGCCTCCACTCGGATGACACCTTTTCAATGTATACTTGTTCCCCCCTTGTTCCCCTGGTCAGGCGAACCCTCCGACCTACCCACCATCGATCACTGGCTGCACAGAAGCGAGCAGACCTGGGAAGCCACTCATGTCCATCTACAAAGCGCCGTCCGTAGACTTACCAACGAGGCCAATCGCCACCGATGACCCAGTCCACTACTTTTTTTGCTACAGTCAGCTTCAGACAATAATATTTTAGTTTGCTAGAAACAGGATACACACAAAGCACCATCAACTTGTTATAAACACCGTAACCATTCGCGTGTCCAGGCTTAATGCGCATCTCATGAAAAGATTTAGAATTTTTTTTTTTACAGATCTGCATGATAGATGATAGATGCACATAGGTCACATTTTCAGCTCGGAAAATCCGGAATTTGGATTAATCCGGAAAAATCACATCCCTGATGAAGGAGATTTAAGGAGATTCTAGGAGAGCTAGACAGGGCCGCAGAACATTCTTAACCTATCAGCAGGACCGGTATCTGCTCATTTGTGCTCATCTGTGCACTGTGCACCTTTCACAATGACCTTCAGCATGCCACTGGTGTGAATGTCTCTGACCAAGCAATCAATAAGAAACAGACCTCAAAAACAGAAACACCCCTGTGCTTTTCACAGATGAGAGGAAGTTCCCCCTGTGCACATGTGACAGACATGAAAAAGTTGTGGAGAATGTAATGCAACCTGTAACATTGTTTAGCAGGTCTGGTGTTTGTTCAGTGATGGTCCAGGGAGGCATATCTAAGGAGGGACTTCTACAGGCCTAAATCCAGTAGAACACCTTTGGGACATTACGTTGCATCTCAGACTGTCCAATAGCTCAGTGATGCCCTGGTCAATGACATTTCAGCAACATGGACTAGCCTGCTGCATCAATTCACTTTGATTTTTGTGGTGTCTTTGAATTTAGCCCTCTGTAGGGTGCTGATTTTTATTTCCCTTAAAGTGCCCCTATTATGCCATTTTAAGGGTTGCTAATATTGTTTAACAAGTCTCTTAAAACAGGTTTATATGT
>JAUCMT010000047.1:20586089-20599465 GCA_032357475.1 Enteromius thamalakanensis | reverse complement strand
ATAGATAGATAGATAGATAGATAGATAGATAGATAGATAGATAGATAGATAGATAGATAGATAGATAGATAGATCCAGTACCAGTACGTAGATAGAAATATATGAAAAATAAATGACACAATTATGCAAGTATACAAAACTCGGAAAAGTACATAGGAAATTACCAAACCAATTAATGCATTAATAAATAAATGTATAAATGAATACATACTTATCGCACACAACTTTTCTGCAAATTAAGGAAAGTATTAAAATTATAGTAACACACAACACAGAAATAATGGAAAATAAATTCACTTAACAATATGAGATGCAACAAATATTGCAATATTTTTATTTCATTCACATAGTTTTAAATAAAATTGTAAGTGAAAACTTTTTAAAAACTGTAAAATGCGAAAAACTATTTCACTGTGAAAAATACATGAAATGTCCCATTTGATCCATTGCAGTTTGTCATTTTTCCACATGTTACGTGTTTTAATGTTCTTTGTTGTCATTTCCTGCTCTTTGTTTTTTCTCCGTGACCTTTAATTAGCTATTCATGTCAGGTGTGTCCAGTTTGTTATCAGGGATTGTCTCCCCTTTATAAGTTGGTTTTTGTCCTTCAGTTCTTGTCTGTTCTTGTCTATGTGATTCATTCGAATTCGAGTTCTTGTCTATGTGATGCATTCGAATTCCCATATTCATGCTAATGTAAAACATACTTGAAGTAACACGATGGTCACAGAATGTCTGTAGAACAAACAGTTATGCATAAAGTTTAATACAGAACATTAGTGTTTTGTAGTAATGTATGACACTAATTAGTTCATATTACAAGAAGTAGATGGAAAGAAAAAGTTCCCACAGGGATATGTACACAATGCTGTTTACATGAAGTAGAAAGCTGAAATATTTACATTGACTGAATAAATGCAATAAATGCTCTACCCTTCTAGAAAGTTGCAGAATATCTTAGAGTATGAAAGTAATACAAAACCTCCCAGCATCTTTCTGTTCTATCAGAGGTTCAGCAAACTTCTTAGAGGCAGGAAGTTAGTTGTAGCATCGTAGTCGATGGAGTCCGGCTATTGTGTGATTCAGGTCTGTTGCAGAATAAAAAGAAAATGCCATGCGCTTTCCCACAAATTACTGCCGGCACTCGGGTCCGTCGTCATGGCAACCCCCCCATCTACTGGCCTCCTCCCCAGTCATTTAATAACTTCTTCCTGATAAGTATTTGGAGGAGGAGGAAACACCTTTTATTAACATTTATATAATCTATTAAATAAAAAAAGCACATTAGATATTTGAGCATGGAGATTATTTGAGCACTTAGGGTTGCTGCATGGAATAAAAATCTCCGTTCAGCAAACCGGCAGCCAAAAAAGAAAGATTTTCCACAGCACATACCGTGCAATGATGAAATGGGCCACACAAAAACTGCAAGATGCACTAAAATAAACCATCAATCTCCTTTGTGTGTGCACACACACACACGGTCGGTGTAGATAAGAACAGATTGTAACTGTAATACACATATAAGCCTCATGTTTATCTTTCTCTCGTGCACTCACATGCACACTCATACAGAAACTTCTTAGGGCAAATCAGAGTCTCCCAGTTTCCATGGTAACTGTCACAGAAACAGTTTTAAAAGCAGAGCGGCGTTTCGAAAGCAAAGAGTGCCACCCGACGACACAACCGTGCTGAGTCACACACTTAGCCCCGCCCAGTGAAACCTGGCACAACGTGACTGATCCATCATTAACGTCACACTCAAACTTTTCCTGTGTAGATTTTCCTGTCTGTTTGATCATTAAAGAAATAGTTCGGCCAAAATTTACTCCGACCATTTAAGATGAGTTTCTTCATCAGAACAGAATTGGAGAAATATAACATTCACCAACGGATCCTTTGCAGTGAATGGGTCCCGTCAGAATGAGACAACCTTACTGTAGAATGCCATATTAAAATCAACTTTTTGATGGACTGGGGTGGTGTGGATGACTTGTGATGTTTCTATCAGCGGTTTAGTCCATTGGTGATCAAGTATTGTAATGCTAAATGTCTCCAAATCGGTTCCTAAGAAAGAAACAAAACATCTATTGGATTGCCTGAGAGTAAGCAATAATAATTTTGGGGTTAACTTTTCCTACATACATGCATTAGGTAGTTTAACGCACCGACAGTTTCCCTCCACGTGCAAAAACACCCAGGCTGTCAGCCTTAATGGAGATAAATGGCTCTGGTCATGATCAAGCGATAAGACATGTGCCACAGTTATTTGAACACTCTGGAGAAACTCATACAGAAGTAATATGAGTTAGCAATCGCTAAGCACTGTGCTATTAGTGATAAAACACATTAACTCTATAAATTGGCTCTCTATGCACAAATCTGAGGCATTAGCCATTAATGCTGGAGTACTCTAAAGTAATTATAATCGTGCTGGAAACTATTGTCTGGATTTGCAAGTGAAAGTCTTAGTAACTCTACTGCTGACGCAAGTGACAGAAATTTGCTGATATATTAATTTATTATTTTGGCTCTAGAAGTGAGGAAAAGTTAAACTATTTAGCATGTAAGATATTAAATGAACATGAAAGAACATTTGCAACCTATTTTAATATAATGGGGTGTACTCAGCAGGACAAAAAAACTTGAAACTATTGCATTAACCAGCATTAAATTACTGTGCTACAGAGATAGTTTACCCATAAACTGGAAACTTTAAGTCTTGTATGACTTAATTTCAATTTTAAAAAAGTGGTCATTTAAATATTCATATAATATAAAATTGAAATATAAATTGAAAAATAAAATGTCACAGCAGGTTTTTTTTTTGTTTGATTGTTTTTTTCCAATGGTGTACAAAAACAATATATTATGGACCAAAAACACTAAATTTTAAAAAAAAATTATATATTATTTAGCACATAATAAATAATTCCTAAAAATGAACTAATTGGTCAAATAATTACAGAAACAGTCATTCATAATTAATTACTTACAGGTTTGGAGCAACAAAAAAGTTAATGAAGGTTTTCATTACATTGATTGATTGATTGATTGATTGATAATAATTCATAATTTTAGAAAGTCTGAAATATGACTAAGCTATTTAGCATTCTGTAGTGCTACTAGCATGATCCCAGCACTGGGTGTCCAAAAATGTCACCAGGCTTTCCCATAAAGCTCTGGAAAGTGCGAACACACCGGGTTTATGAAACTCTGTCTGCACACGGCGTAAAAAGTATTTTGTGGCGAAAACAAATGAGGTGCCACCACCACAATAGCTAATGCATTTGACCGGCCAGTCAATGCCCATATATTTACAGATGTCAAGATAAGACTCCAATTAGGACCAAACGCTGCTGGAGCAGCAAATCTATAACCATCCATCAAGCGCCGCCAATTCTAACGAACTGGCAGGGAACATCCAGTTCATCTAATGCAAATCTTTTTTTCCTTTTTCACGGCGAGCAGAAAGCCAGCTGCAAATGTGTCTTCCTAAATGGCCGTGAGCGGTAAATCGCATCGGATACGGTAGCCGCGAGAGAAGGAGGGGTAAAATGCACATAATTGACGTCTAGCTTTGAGATATGCGACTACATCATCTGGTACATTAGCGAGAGAATGGCTGATGCCTGTTTGCCTGTGTTCACTCGTAATACTATTCATAGACAAAGCTTTAAATAAAATATAGGAGGTGGTGTCTGAAGGAGCGTTGTGGCTGATGTGAGTGGATTTTCCGTGTAATGAGAAGTCAGGTTTGTGCAGCTGCAAATTGTTGAATGCCCGAGCGTGCCGTGTCTGTTTCTCTCTTTCTCTCTCTTTCCCGCTCTTTCTTCTTCTCTGCACTGGCTGGTGTAATGCGAGCGTTTATTAGCTAACGCGGTCACCCACATGCTTTTAAAAATAGCTGCCTCTTCCCTCTCGCTGTCAAGGCCGATGAGAAATAAAGCGCTCTATTGTGCAGCGAGAGGCAGCTCTAAAACAATAGATGATCTGAATGGGGTTGAGATGGAGGAACGGCTTTGTGCCGGCTCTCAATTAGACGTGAGAGGCGTTAACTCGAGCCCGGCCGGTTCGTATTCCAGAGACACTTAGCATCCTGTTGCATTGTCCAGTGGGGACGCTACCATATGGCAATCCAATGGGCAATCACCATCCAAAATGGCAATCTGCATCCAAGCGCAGTCATGGATGTCAAAAGTGTGAACTGACAATGGAGAGAGTTAGAGAGAGAAAACCGTCTGCCAGATAGATGGCACTCGTTAAAAACAGACTTACGACTATGATCTGGTCCAAGAACAGTCCGCTTAGACACGCATGCAAAGCCATGAGTTTTGGATTTTATGTGCCACGTTAACCTGGAATAAATATCTATATTAACAACAATATTAAGTCTGCATTAAAGAAAGTAATTGAAATAATGATATAGCGGTCTCCGTGAACTGTAAAAATGGTGTACAGTCTGTCAGTCCAAAAGCAATAAGGATTGATTATTTTAAAAAATATGATTCAGGAGACGGAGCCGAATATGTTGTGGATAGTCTCCCGTTGATGGATGTCATAAGGGCAGCTCCATATCTCAGATTATTTGGGCATTTTAGACAGGAAAAGCAATCTAACTGATATGTGCTAATATTGTGCTTTAATAAGCTTTAATATAAAAGTCTATATGCACAGTTTAGAGACTGAGCTATTAAAGAATATTATAAACTTACCTACATGAGGTGCAGCAGAAAACTTGAAAAATATTGGAAAGATCGTTTGTAACTAACTAGAATAGAATAGAATAGAATAGAATAGAATAGAATAGAATAGAATAGAATAGAATGGAATGGAATGGAATGGAATGGAATGGAATGGAATGGAATGGAATGGAATAGAATTTGTGCTTAGCATTAAACCAATAAGCAATAGCCACTATACCAGCACCCACAAAAAACAGCCGAGAGTGAATTCAGGTCACATTCTACCATTGACTGCATCAAAGAGACACAAATCTGGGAAACGCTCCTTCTTCTCCAGATAAAATAAGATATTAGTCATAGTTTTAATGCATGCATATGAAGATGGCTGTTGATTCTGTGAACTGCTTAGATGAGATTCTTATAGTGGCAAGCACATTTCTTCTGGTCTTTCCTGAAAGAGCTTTAATGAGCTTCCAGTCACTGCTGCAAGTTGTGAGTTTGTTTGTGTTTGTGCGTGAGGTCAGCTCATGTATATGATGTCTCTATTGTGAATGCTGGTCACTAGGCAACCAGCCAAGGCTTTTTCCCACAGCATTGAAGAGATCCTGAGGTTAATGTAACACAACGTACTGGACATAAGCTGGAGCTCATGTTCACTGTCAACATATACAATCTACACTATTAGACAGTGAGAAAATAATATATGAAAATACTTATAAATATATATAACAATACATTATTAGTAGTATTTCCTTAGTTTTACTTATTTAAATGTTCTTTCTGTTCCCATGACAGATGTGTAGTTAACAGATACTAAAATACTTGGCGAATAAAAGCTCATTCTATTCTATTCTATTCCAGTGGAATTTGGTTGCTTGTGCATTTGCCTTTTCTAGTCACAAGAGGGCGACAACGCTATTAATTATAGACAATCGAGACTCGTCAGCGTTTGCACATATTGACACACCAGCGCTTCTCAGCGTCTGACAGATATTCAGTATATGTACATAGAGCGTGAATTAGTTCATTGGTGTGAACATCAGTTTGAACAGAGCGATAATTTTCAGACCGCGCGCGCTGTTCCCGTGCCTGTTACCACGGCAACGTACAGCGCGTGCTCTAGGATGCTGCTGAGGCCGGTGATGTCACCGTTAGAGCGGAAATGTGCTGAAATCATGTTAATGTTATTTTAATAGATCAAATGCTTTACTGATGGATGCATGAAATCGCGAACGGGATTCGGTTCTGATTTTCTGAAAAAAGTTATAAAGTAACACAAAATTACAGCCTCCATTCTTTTGTTTTGTCTCATTCTGCTTCACCTTATTTTACTTTTAGCATTTTTATCTTATTGGCTTTCTCTCTCTCTCTCTCTATATAGGATTTCATTTATTTGTTTTACAAGTTAAACTAAATTACCAAATACATTGTAAAATGTAGTGGGACTACAATATGCCACAGTAACATGAAACCTATTTCTACTAAAATCAACAAACTACACAAGGCTCAACTAAATAAGGTCAGTTTAATATCTTTTTGCTGAAATTACTTATTGAACCAGTCAGAGTTCATTTTAATTAATTTGATAAACGCAGTGAGACACCCTACATTATCTGTCTGCTTCATATGCAATTTTATGTACAAACAATGTACCCTAAGTATACTGATATGTATCTACTCACCCAATTTCACACCCATGTTTCATTATAAACTGTATTTAATATTATTTACTATTCATTTTTAGATTACTTGGCTATTTCAATTCTGCCAAACAAAGAGTGCCAATTATATCACTTTCATAAAACATCCTGGATTTATATTACAGATTTTCATTACGAATACTATTTTCTTGATTTTTGATAATGACCTTTCATGGAGTGAGTAACGTAGCTGTAAATGAATAAAAACATCCTGTAGTTTTAAAACTGAAAGTACACCATGTATTGTCTCTTTAAAAGAAAGAGTCTGAATCATTGAAACGAGTCATTTTTTAAACGAATGGCAAGCAGTTTCATGTCAACGTTAACATGAAACATTAGCATGTTGCCCTCCCACGCAGACCTGGAAAAACCTGACCTTTGCGTTGGTCTGAATGAAAATCATTGTCACTAGGCGCCGCTTTCTTAGCATATTCAATAAGCAAATTCTTGAGTTCGACCCCTTTAAACTTTCACAGGCGTATTTAATTAAACTACTGTATTTATTGTTGTATAATTTATTCATGTTCGTATAACGCCATTGCCAGTTTAAGTAATTAAAAAAAGTTTGAAAATGTAAGTCACAATCTGTGTGGCTCTACCTCGTCTGTTCACACACATCACTCATTATTTAAATAACAAAGCCCTAATTATTCATAGCAGGTGTCTGTCTCATCCTCAGACATGCAGAAACAGCATAGACGGCGTTAGTTGAAATGTGACAGGCACTCCTAATAATAAAGCTTTAGTGGAACCATTTTTGAATATTTTTAGCTATAGAATATTTTTTGTATTATTTTTTATAAAGTGAAAAAATAAAGCACATTTTCCAAGGATTTGAAAGGTTTTTGATGGAACCAAAGCTGGCACTGAAGAACCTACGTTTAAGGGTGTACTGTACAATTTGGACTCGGGACACCTTACCACACCTCCAACTCTGACAACATAGCACAGAGTTACTGGTGTTTTGAGTCACTGTGTTGGTTGGTGTCTCCCCGTCTGCGACTCTCTAGAGATGCAACACTGCAGAGGGAGAAAAACCTGAACAACTCAGTGCCCGGGCCTCAGGGATCTCAGTAGGAGACTTTGCTGTCGCTGATTCATGGTAACTATGAAACACAGAGCTACAGGTGATATTTTAGGCACCCTCGAGGGTCGCTTCTTCCTTTAGCTGTCAGGTGAAAAGGGGACAGAGAAGTGGGATATCAAGCATTTCTTAAAAACTTGGAACAGGCCTGAAAAGTCACTTAAAAGACATCTTTTTCTTTATGTATAATATGCATTTTCATATTTTGTTATGACAAGGTCTTCACCTTTGCATACATACTACCATTTAAAGTTTGGGGAAGAAAATATTTATTTTATTGAACTAATAGATATATATATATATATATAACTAATTGAACTCAGTGAGACTGATTAAACTGATTAAAATGTCAGTAAAGACATTTATAATGTTTCAAAAGATACCAAAATGTTCATTTAAGTTTTCCATAAGTTAATGATTCATGGACACAATCAATTTAATAATAATAAGTGTTTCCTGAGCTGCAAATTCAGCTTTGATCACAGGAAAAAATATGTATTTTAAAATGAATTTGAAATTGCAGTAATATTTAATACTATTAATGTAGTTACTGTATTTTTTTTTGTAAATGCAGTCTTGATCAGTATAAAAGACTTAATTTAAAAGCATTAAGAAATCTTAAATTTTTTAAAGGTAGTGTAATATACAGCACTAAATAAGCGTTTATATATACATTTTCAACAGCACACTGAAATCATAAAAATAAGCTTGCATGGTTATGTCCATTTTAGATTTGTGTAAAAATCCCTCTCTGAAAAACACTTGGGCTATATAAAGCATCATGAGGGCTGTTATTCTAACATCAAAGAGTTCAAACATAAAAAACACGGATCTGGACCCTTCAAAAGAATCGCAGCGGCACATCATTGATCATCCCATTATGAAGCGTTTTTCTCATCTGTTCCGCAGAAGTGCCTGAACTCTCTAATGTGGAGATAAATGGTCGCTATCACACCCGTTTTTGACCCAAAATGAGCAGACACCTGTTTCCCACTCGTCTCATGAAGGCATGTGCTTAAATTCCACAATTACCTATTAGAGACAGATGAATAAAGCGAACCCTAAAAGTGGATCACTTAAAAATATAATAATATTGATAAAGAATAAAATAAGACAGACAATCACTTAACATATCTTATTATTTTCACCAAAAACAATACATACCTTTGTATTGTTATTATTATACAAGCATGAATCAGGAATGTTTCGAGTTGTGATTTTCCACACATTTTCATCACATTTAGCTTTTTCAGAAAAGGTCAAAGGTCAAAAACTTACTGACCTTGTCATACAAGGGTCCGAAAGTCTGTATGCACAAAAAGTATGTATCACAGTAGACGAAGAACTCACTTCCTGACCATAAAGTACTCTCTGAAATTATTAATCATCTTTTTTTAATTCATTTTAAATTATTATTTAATATATAAATTATTATTTTTATATAACTTTAAGACTCGAAAGACTAAACCACACACACAAATATAAAAAACTGTATAAATTGTAAAAATTGTATATCTTTAAATAATATTATCAAAAGATTCATCAAGTCAAAGTTTTTTAGTTTTTTTTTTTACATAATATGTGTGTGTATGTGTGTTTTGATTTGTAATACAATTTATTGTTATTTAAGTTACGTCCTACATATAGGACTACATAGTTACAAAGACTAGGTTGTAACAAAAACACCAATTTTCTTTTAAATCCACCTTCACAGGGATATGAATGATGACAGAAACGCACCTGGGGCAGACGCGGGAGCTTCTAGCGTGGAGGCGCCGGTTGTTTTCCGCTCCAGGGATTGTTTGCTAGTTTGCTTTGCGATCACACCGGACCCGCTCCGCAGTTTCCCGTCAGCCTCTTTCTGCGGCTCCGAACCCACTTTAACCAACGTGTTGCGAGACCTGGTGAAAGCTGAGGTCACTGAGCCCATCTCTGCCAAACAGCCTTCAGCTGCCTCACCGTCTGCTCTGGAAACACGGTTACACGCTCCATGACTCGGGTTCAGACTCTGTCATCGCTGTCGCGTCCTCATCAAACTATGATACTAAACCGTGTCCTCTGAGCTGTAAACATGTGCTTCCTTGCATTCGGTTCGGTCTATCTGTAAGTCATTTTGGCAGCTACAAACGACGAAAGCAAGCGGAAATCTCCTGTGCGCTTTCCCGGGAGAAGCGGTCGTCACATGAATAAAGTTAGTTTGGCAAACACGAGTCTCTGGGGTCGCGAGCGTTGAAAACAAGCATCTGTAATTAGTCTGTCAAGTGTATCACAGTAATGAAATCCGACACTGGCGAGCTTCGAATATACAATTACCTTCACAATTAAAATGATAGGAAATAAAAATATTGGAAATCAGCATTCTTCAGCACGTCGCCTACGTTTATAGTCCATGTTTGTTTACAGTTTTGCTTTTTACAAAGAAAAGTAGCAGAAGTAAAATTATGTTTTCATTTCATGACGAAGCAACCAGTGTTTTGGCGGGTAACGCGTTATTATGGTATTGTGAGTTACGTAATCAGAATACACTTTCAAGTAGGCTAACTAAAATAACGATTTGCTTTAACTCTTTTTAAAACACTATCCCCCAAAGACAATGCTTAATTAAGCTAGTCCCAGACTAAATTGCATGTTTGAGCTGTCTCAAAATGTAAGATGCACACCTAATATTTTCTTATAAAGCATTTTTGTAAAAGTTGCTTAAATATCTTAATTAAACGAATGCCTAGTCCTGGCTTAACCTAAGCCCCGTTTGTGAAACCGGGCCTATATTACTTGGTTTTCTCATTTATTGAATGGGCAAGCCTAAATGTGATAGGCTATCATTTCGCTATTTCTTACAGAATCGCTATTTCTCAAAATGAATAAAGACTGTGAAATGCAAACTCAGAATGGCGCTAATGCAATAGGGCTAATGATGCTCAACACCACAATTATCCTGCGGGTATTTAATGTTAATTTATTAGGCCTACCCTGGCTGCTGATCTTCTAATCAGACATACGAATAAGCAAAAATGGCTTTACATTTCTAAACCTTGTGTTTCATTGCTAAAATAAGTTTCTTCTGCTGTGTCCTCTTGTTCTGCAGTCCAGAATGGTTGCACAGCAGAAAGGTTTGTTTGCGGTGCTCTTTACTCATTCACCTATGGTTTGAAAGCACTTTCACATGTGCTGGAAATGAAAGAAAAATAAAACAATCAGGAATCAAGAAAGGGCATGTTATAAGTTATAGCGCACTACTTTTTATATAAGAGTAACTAAATAACAGTTAGTTTTTAGGGAGCAATGCATTATTTCGAAAGTACCTTTCTCCAACACTGGGAGCAACCTTATTTCTTATTTTAATTTTCATCTCGAAAGCGGTTTGTTAGCTGGTTTCTTGTTATAATAGATCAATTTACTAATGTGTAGCTGGTTGATCAATATGTTACTAACCAAGCTGACCACCTTTAATTTGTGTGGTCAGCTAGTTTGTTACTGGCCCAATTTGCATTAACATGCATTTTAAATATATTTTATATATAAATGCTTCTATAAGGATGCACACGGTGTACCTGTGCATGGATATGTGACGACTACTTCAATGACATATGTGATAAAAGTAATAAAAAGCAATAATATAGTAATATTAATAATATAGCATGGAAAATTCTCCTTTTGTATAACACAGAAGAGAGACAGTCATATGCATTTGGAATGAGATGGGGTAAATGATATGAGGTGTGCTATTCCTTTAAAAATGCCACTGGGTTATGACACCAAATGAGCTCTCTGTTATTCCCTGGGAGCGAACTGGAACATGAACACTTGTGTCCAGGGAGTACAAATCTCCGTCACCGGAACAAACAGACAGGAACACACATCCTGTCCCACTTGAACCCAATAGAGGACACGGATGGTCTTCAATGAGAGCAGCACCTTGTTTAGAAAAGATCCATTAA
This sequence comes from Enteromius thamalakanensis, assembly GCA_032357475.1. Lineage (NCBI taxonomy): Eukaryota > Metazoa > Chordata > Actinopteri > Cypriniformes > Cyprinidae > Enteromius > Enteromius thamalakanensis. The sequence goes on along the minus strand of JAUCMT010000047.1, from coordinate 20,588,058 downwards.
AACTTATGTATGCACCTATTTTGTGATCCACAAGATGGCAGTTATGGGCTTCAGGCACAAGACCATTTGTGTTAAATGGAATCATTAAATTTTTTTTTTTAAATAATAATATTCTATTTGAACTGTTTTACTTAGTTTATGGCAAATTTGCCACAATAATAATTAAAATAATAGCCCATGGAAGAACATTCAGATAAAGAAATTAAATTCTTTATTAATACAAACCTTTTCTTTAATTGTTTTTCCTGTAGCATTTTGCTTAAACACAATCAAGTTGGCTCAGAAATGCTATTTAGAAGATAAATGCAGGTTCAGACGATAAAAATATTCAAAGTATGCTAAAGGTCATGCTGTTTCTGTGCTTGTACGCTACATTTTCTACAGGCTCTAATATCTTTTGGCAGATGTAAAGGCACTTTGAAGCAGGTTTTGTGGGTTGTTCACATAGATTGAGTTGATAGGTGGGATACAGAAAGGTGCTGCTGTTGGTTGCTTGCAGTGATGATAACTGCAGAAGGATGATTTCCTTCATCACTCCAGGTCATCGTGGTTCTGAGTGGACTCATTGATCACCTTAATGGAAGAGAAGAGTGGAAGTGCTCATGAGAGACCCGAATGAAATCATAGACTTCAAATTAGATTAGATTTATTTCACGTTCACTGCAGAAACTTACTTAATACTGTGAATTGAGGGATTCATAGAGATCATAGAGTTGTCAATTACAAAATAGATATATTAATAAAACAATATTTCGGGGGAAAGTGCAGAATATGTAGTGCACATTTGCAAAATTCACAATTTGCATAATACAAATAAATAATATGCTTACATTTCTATGTAAAAATATGTATTTTATTTGTTATTTTAGTTTAGTTTAATTTAGTTTAGTTTTTTACATCTTAATAAGCATAACATAACTAGATTTTGGGGGAAATTTGCTTAACTGTTAATAAAATATTGTTACACCGCTAAAACGTGATCTTAGCACATGCTTAATTTAATGAACAATTAAAATAAAAATAGAACATAAAATGAAACAGAAAAATTATTATTAATTTATTCATGTACAGTATGTATGTATATATGTATGTTGTGACTTGGATATGTTTTTTTTGTAAAATACACCCAATAAGTACCACGCTAGTTTCAAATCGTTTTACTAATTAATATTTGTAAGACTGTTTGACCTGTATTGTGGTAGGTCAAACACATACCTGTCCATCTCTGGTCTCAATGGTCTTAATAAGAACCTTCTTAGTAAATGTATTTTCAGTAACAGGTTTGGACTCAAGCATCGTTTCTGTCAAAATGCATGATTATCTTCAATTAATAAGTACAAACTCATTTTATATGTTTCATTATGATATGTACTGGTGACTTACCTCTCAGACTGAAGGAAGAGAAGTTTGGAAGAGGGGTTGAAATTCTACATCCAAGGGAAAAATTTTTTTACAATTATTTGAGAAAACATCGTAACATGTTGCTCAAGCCTAAAATAAAGGATCACTGAAATGGATGAATGAATCGAGCACTCATGCACTGAAAGAGGTTGAAGTGTTCACCTGCTCTCTTCCCCCTCCAGAAGTTTCCTGTAGGTGGCAATCTCGATGTCCAGAGCCATCTTAACATTGAGTAGATCCTGATACTCACGCAGATGTTTTGCCATCTCGTCCTTCATGTTGCATATGTCCTCCTCCAGCCGAGTGTTATTGTCCTGGGAGCTTGACAACTCCATTGAAAAGTTATCCTCCATCTCCCTCATCTGACGCTCTAGAGACTCATTCTGCATTATTTATATTAAGAGTAGGTTTAGAATGCATTGTCCAACTTGTTTCTGATCTGTTCGTTCAAATATCAAATATTAGTTCCAAGCAAAAAGATAAATAAATGTAAAAAATGTAACTTTAAAATTGAAAAAAAAAAAAAAAAATATATATATATATAAACTATATTACCAAAATTTTTAGC
>JAUCMT010000047.1:20575066-20585745 GCA_032357475.1 Enteromius thamalakanensis | reverse complement strand
TATTTCTAAAAATGTATATATACATATAGTTTTTTTTGCTTGTTTGGTTTGGTTTGGGTTTTTTTATTTAGAAAATGAATATAGATAGATTTAAAATAAATGGCAAAAGTCTTAAAAGTGTTTATTTTGAGAATAATTTTGGAAATATTAAATTTGAAGATAGGTAAAATAAATGAATTTTAATGCTCCTAAAATTTTTCTATTTAATTTAATATTTCTGAATATTTGGATATTTATTATTGTTATTATTATATAAATTGGTATTTGTTATTTATAATTTGTTGCTTCGCATGTAATAATAAAATGTGTCTGAGCACACTATATTATTTATTCTAAGCACTGCCACAAAAGGCACTATAGCTGGCATTATTGTAAATTATCTTCTTCTATAATCAGTTTTCTCTTTCAAGTCAACTAATATCATTATAGAGTATCTGTCTGAACAGAAAGGTTAGTTAAACTGTCATTTTGTCATGTTTATAGCTAGCCGCCTGAATAATGACCCATCTGGTTTAGTGGCACAGGAAAACAATATAGTTGAGTGCTGAGGTTTGTTGTTACAGTAACAGTCATCACATTTCTGGCCAAAAAATAAATGTAAGATGCTTACGGATCCCTTGAGGGCGTCCACCTCGCAGGTAAGCGCCTGCACCTGACGCCGGTACTCATTAGACTCCTGCTTGGCTAATCGCAGAGCTTCATTACTCTTAGTGGCCGCTTCTGTTAGGTCAGTAAACTGAAAGTGAGCGGAGACACAGGTTAACACAGGTAACAAACCTAAAAGTAACTTTAATAAACAAGGGCCCGTAATTTCATTCATTACTCGAATGTTTAAAGCAGAATTGCTCATCTCAAAATTAGAAGCAAAACATAGAGATAAATAGGAACCCGAAGAGGACAATAAATGTGGATAAACAGAGGTGAGCCCTTAAGGCTCGTGTTAAATACCTTGGATTTGTACCAATCCTCTGATTCCTGGATGTTTTTGGTTGCCAGGTTCTCATACTGCAGTCGGACATCTCTCAGAGCAGCTGTCAAATCAGGTTTGGCCATGTCCATATCCACCTGCACCTGCTGTCCCTGGATCTGTGCCTGCAGCTCAGCCAGCTCCTGCAGAAAGACCCATGCACTGCTTTGCTTGTGTTGTTATACAAAAAGACCTACATACTGACATTTTAATATATGCAAATAGCTTTTAGCCCACAAACATCTCCAAAAAAAAAAGAAATCCATACTTTTTTTTTTTTTTATTAAAATGTTGGATATCTAAGCCCACCTTAAGGGGTTATGATAATAAACTATAATATGTATTATTAATAATTAATTGTTATGATTATTAATTTATTATATTATTTAGTTTTTGTATGCATATTGCATAGTAAAGTTTTATAATCACAAATTATGTATATATACTTAATACAGTTTTATAAATATATGTAAATATTTTACACATTTTTAATTGTACTTCGTATCATAATTAAATGTTATAATATTTACTTTTTGTGAATTTTATTCAGATAATCTATATGATACAGATTATGATAACAAATAAAGAAACCTGTAGGAAATTTTATGCCGTTTGATACAACATTTAACAAACTGTTATCATAAAAAGGTAATTAAATTTTTTACATTTTGAAAATTCTAAATTGTTTTTCTATGTCAGGCAAAAGCAAAAATCATAAAGAGATCGAGTTCCTACTCTTAATGCCAATGATCAGACTGTTCAGCTCAGTTTGAAACTAACACTAACTGACCATGCAGATTTATTTGATGGCCTTGAAATGGTCAAATATGATTAAGCCATCACTAGTTGAGAGTGTGACAATGGTAATTAGATGCATTGTCTGTCATTATATACCTTTTAATGCACAAAGGAAGCTGTGTATCTTACCTCATCATGGAGCTTTTTGAGGAAGATGAGTTCATCCTGAAGAGAGTCAACCTTCCTCTCCAGATCTACTCGAGCAAGAGCAGCGTTATCCACGTCCTGCAAAACATTAACAACACTGTATGACACAGCACTGCTGTATTGAGCACACATGCACAGAAAGCACACCCTGAAGAGGTCTTTGTGTTTTTAATGAGTATCTGGACCAGGCATAATGCCCTGCAGTCCGTGTGGCACCATTCGGATGTCTGCTGACAGGACTACCCCAGCCCCCATTAAAACCATGAATAAACAGAGGCTTTAACACTCGCACTGTTTTTATGCTTGACACATGCTCTCTCTCTCACACACACACACACACACACACACACACACAAGTATCCAGACATTCCTGCCCTTGGCAGCTAGTTCAGTCACAACAGTTTGCTTTGTCAGGGTCTGCTGATCTGCTGGAAGAGCAATCAGCAGCGATGGAGATTTCCCAGCCAGAAAAAAAAAGACATTCAGCTCTGAGCCTGACATGCCAAACTAAGCCGTTCCTCAAACACTGACCCAAACCAGAACCGCTAGCAGTTCCCAAATTAAACAGAGAAATATAGCTCCAAGCAGATTCTAGTCTGGTCATAGCACCCCCTTTGGTGGTTTTAGGAAATTAAGTCCAATGATTATTAATAGATTTATCATGACTTCTAACTTTATATATTTCTGTTTTCCATTAGAATGTTTGGCTGGTATTTTACAGTGTAACTACCTGCGAAAGTACTGGTAATCGGGTTAGGTTCAGGGTTATAGTATGTACATGAGTTATAGGACTGAAAAAATAAAGTGCTACTGAAAGTTTGGGGTCAGTAAGATTTTTCTATTTGTCTCTAATCCCCACAAAGGCTGCATTTATTTGATCAAAAATGCAGTAAAAACAGTAATATTGCGAAAAAGTATTACAAGTCAAAATAATGTTTTCTATTTGAATATATTTTAAAATATAATTTATTCCTGTGATGCCAAAATGTTTTTTTAGCATCATTGCTCCAGTCTTCAGAGTCACATGATCTTTCAGAAATCCTTCTAATATGTTGGTTTGCAACTCAAGAAGCATTTTGAACTGTTGAATATTTTTGTTATTTATATTATGAATATATGAATATTTATATTTCTTAAAACATTTTTTTTTTTTTTTTCAGGTCAATGTTGATCAAGTCAATGCCTTTTTGCTGAATAAAACTATTGATTTCTTTAAAAATAAAAAATGTTTTAAATAGACAATTACTATTTTAAAAAGGTGAGTTAACTTCTCTTGCATCTCTCTACAGACTCAATCATCCACCTAGATGCAGAAATTACACAATGCTATCAATTCTTATCATCCAATGTTGCTCAAAATTTTTGAACCAACATCCTGGAAACTCCACCCAAGAGTTAAATGTTGCAACGTGTACCTCTGAAACTGTTAACAGCAGTTGCAATATCATCTTTAACCATTTGCATCAGCAAAGGTCTCATGAAACAATTTCCTGCAAAGTTCCTGTTTTTGATCCATGACAGAATAATTTACTCTTACTGCAGATTCTTTGAATACTGCCACATGAAACAAGTTGAGATTATAAGTTTCACAAAACCATTAGTTTTAAAGATGTTTTACCTGTCTGTAACTCCTCATGCTGCTCTCAGCATCTTCTCGCTGAAGAATCTCATCCTGCAGTCTAGAAATGACAGACGTCAACAAAAAAACTCTTCATTTTCAAATATTTTTAAATGCAAAAAAGTTTTTGCCTGATATAATTCTTTAAATTTCACTCAGCATAGTTTATGAATTATTAACTACTCTAGTCCCAAAGACGTAATTAGACACTTGAAATCATTTATTTGCACTATATCACAGATCATAAAAATGGAATGCAAACAAATGATGTCAAACATCCACAAGTTTCCAAATGTGTTTTGTCTTCACTCTACAGGGTGTATCACGGCTAAAGGCCCCTGAGGTAAAAGGGACTATCGATTTTATATTTTCCAAAACACTAAAAAACAAACACAGCCACAACACTTTCCTAAACACTGGTCTGTCACTATACTGCAGTTATCCTGATGCATGAGGTTACCAACAATTAACTGAGGTGAATGAATATATATATAACTTTTAAATGTTTAAAATGTATTAGATATAATAACTTAGTTGTATTGAAATGCTACTAAAATAAGAAAATTCAGAGTTTATTTTACATAAACACTTTTTGTTTGTGTGTGTGTTTATGTGGTTTCTGAGGACACAATTTTCTGAGGACACTTCAGAAAATAGTTGAGTCTCAGAGTGAGAAAACCTTTTAAAAAAATAGTCAAACAGCCCCTACTTTGCCACATGTTGTTCAGGAGGGTTTAAGAAAAATTCTCCTCACTCATCCAAAACAATCTCCAGCATGTTCAGTTGTCAGACAGGACTGGAACTATGCCAGCCGTGTATGTCCAGGTGTCTTGTATTATGTTCTGATTAGTTTGCACGTTTAAACCATGCTCTGTCTAGTGTTGAGTGTCAGTTGGTAAATGTTTCTGGATCGTGTGCGTCAGCCTTTGTCAGCTTCCTTATTTTTTCATTAAATGTTCTATATTAAGAACTTCTGCCTCTGTGTCTCCGTGCCAGCTGAGAAGCCCGATCTCCTCCCTTGTGACAGAACAACTGACCAAACTCAAAGATGGTGTGCGCAACCACAAACGCGCTCATCTTTGTGGACTTCGGTCCACCACCGTGGCCCGACCCACCAGAGCCCATGGTGGAAAAGGACTTGTTATCGTGGCCCGACCCACCAGAGCCCATGGTGGAAAAGGACTTGTTATCGTGGCCCAACCCACCAGAGCCCATGGTGGAAAAGGACTTGTTATCGTGGCCCGACCAACCAGAGCCCATGGTGGAAGTGGACCTGCCGTCATGGCCCGACCCACCAGAGCCGATGGTGGAAGTAGACCTGCCCTCGTGGCTCGACCCTCCTGAACCTGTAGCAGAGGACCTGCTGCTATGGCCCGACCCTCCGGAGCCTGTAGTGGAGGACCTGCTGCTATGGCCCGATCCACCTGAGCCATTAGTGGAGGACCTGCTGCTGTGGCCTGACCCACTGGAGTTCATGGTGGTAGAGGTATTGCTGCAGTGGCCCGACCCCCCAGAGTCTGCTGCGCTGCAAGAGCGCCCTCCAGAGTCTGCTGCCCGACACAGCATCTCGAAAGGACTGTCTAGCCTGTGTGGCCTGCCTGGGCACCTGATCTGCCCTGGAGCACCCACCCACCCCACCCCTACACTGTTGACTTTTTTTTTTCTTTTTCCCCTGTCCCCTTGTCCAGTCCTTTTGGGCGTCTGGAAGCCGCCCTTAGTGGGGAGGCTATGTCAGCTGAGAAGCCCGATCTCCTCCCTTGTGACATTTTGCATGAAGGAGTGGTCTCTTTTCTCTTATCAGGTGTTCTCCAAACTCTTTCTCTTTCACTTTTTCTCAGAGCTGTTATCTTGGGAAAAGGACATAGCAATTGGGTGCCAATAATTTTGGTCAACAAAACATTTATTTCATCACAAGAATTTCTCCCTAGTCTCAATTGTTTTGATACCATCACTCAGCGAGAGGGGCTGGGTGATGCATGGCCGGTTTCCACACGACAGCTGGAGAAGCTGTTAACCACATCGGAGGTTTCCGAGATGCCCGCAGAAGATGCTGGCACCATTACTCAGCGAGAGGGGCTGAGTGATGTTCAGATGAGTTTGGTGCCGCAACTAGGTTACGCAGCCTACCGAGCTCCTGAAGGCCCTCACCATTTATAAACAGTCGGGTCCCAGTCCCGAAACACAATTCAAGGAGTCGTGTCTTGTCCAGTCAGTCCTGGTTCCCCAACCAGCCGAATCGATTGAGACCTGCGACCCAGAGCCACAGTGGCCGGATCTGCCAGACGCCGTCTGTGATCCTGAACCAGAGTGGCCGGATCCGCCAGATCCAATCTGTGATCCAGGACCAGAGTGGCCGGATCCGCCAGATCCAGTCTGTGATCCAGTCTCGCCCAGATGGGCATTCCCAACACCTGCTCCACCCTGGAAGGCGTTCCTGATGTCAGCATCATCCAGAGGGAAGTCTCCACGACCAGTTCCACCCCGTTGGGCTTCTCCTCCGTCTGCCCCTCCCAGAGGGTCGTCTCTACTGCCGGTCCAGCCTCGTTGGGCCTCTCCACCACCTGCTCCGCCCAGATGGACATCTCCGCCGCCCGCTCCGCCCAGAAAGAGGTCTTCGCTGCCTGCTCCGCCCCGGTGGGCCTTTCCGCCGCCAGCTCCGCCCCGTTGAGCTTCAACGTCACCTGCTCCGCCCTGGTGGGTTCCTCCGCCATCTCCCACGCCCTGGTGGGTGTCTCCACTGCCTGCACCACTTTAGTGGGCTTCTCCGCCGTCTTAGGTTACAGCAGATATTTCGAAATGTCATTATATTTATTATTTAAGTAATAATTCTATTATGTATATACATTTCTTTTATTTGGCTTTAACTTTACTAAGTGAAACTTTGGAACTTTTAGGAACTTAAAAATAGATATTTTACCACTCTTATATGTAGGAAAAGTAATAGAGTAATCTATGATAAGAGTGCATCACAACAGGAGTTCAGACCTTTGTCACCAAAAGTCCTATTTGTTGCCTTTTTCTCTATCATGCTTTAAATATCATATGAAATAATATATCAGTTGAAAACTTAAAATCTCAAAATTCATTATATTGGAAACCCATTTTAAAATCAGACATTGCATTGCACATCAAAATAACACCACAAAATGTTTTTTTAGAATTATAGAAATTTAATTTTGTTTAGTGCACCTTAATGTCTATGTTAAAAAAAATCTGAATGACAGTTAATTCAAAAATATATAAGTGCTATGCAAAGACAAAAAAATAAAATAAAATCAACATATTCCAAGAGATATAAATGAACAAATGTTGATTTCCTGAACAAGAAAATTAAGAATAGCACAACCATTCTACAAATACTGAGATTAGATTTAGTGATATTTAAAGGAAATATTAAAGATCTAACCCCTGTAGAAGCTTGGTCCAACCAGAGTTTACAATACAGCAATATGGGTATTTTTGACCTTTTTTTTTATTATTCTTGTACCAGGTCAGTTGGAAACTCTACTGAGAAAAAAAAAAAATTTGTTGGTTGGGAGTTGGAAAATACAAGCTTAAAAAAGAAGCTTTGATCTGACAAGATGAGGCTTTACAAAAGAAAAGAGCTAAGGTAATAATTGTAGAGCTCTGACATCATTCCTCAGAGCAATTCCTTATTGAACTTGGGAAGAGTCTTCTCAATATGTGTCAGGAGAGAAAACCCTGCCAAAGATAATATTGTCTGAAGAGGGAGCAGGATATGCTGCATTATATATAGTACCTGGACACTTCAAAGAAGAATGAGTGAAAAGCCAGAAGTGTAGAGAAGCCCTTTCTGTTTCATCTTTCACATTCAATAACATGCTGCTCTTTTGGTTCACAATATGCAAATACAGAATGTTCAGGATCAATGAGAGATTGTTTAAGTGCATGTTACACAATCAACTTTATTCCATGCAATCTAAATCTTGAATCCTGTTTCTACAGAAGGATCCTCCTCTAATCCTGGTAATGGTGTGATTCATCATGAGCTATCTCTGTGTGCTATGAATAGGAGAGCATCGCAGGTCATTCCTGCAAAAGCAATGGATGAACATGATCAATGTGGCATGGCTGGAATGAACACCGTTACATTTTTTTCACACAGCACTATATTCTGAGGTTAGAGTTTTCTCTGAAAGGGTAGCAAAAGGGAGGGAGGAAAAAAAGTACAGTCAAGGACACTGTCACAACTTTCTAAGCCAACATAAAAGTTTTCAAGGTCTTCTGTATAAAGCTTTTATAGTTTAGTTCCAAGAACAATGGTGCTGTACAGAAATGTGGATTGATTTTAAAGTTAGTGCCACAGTGCTTTGTTACTTTAATTTCATGAATTGCTCAGAAAGCCATTAACATCGTACATCAAACATCAGAGAACATTTCACCTTTACATTATATCCTCTGACCATTTTTAGAATCCTGTCTTCAACAATCTTGTTATATAGAACAGGGAAAAAGCATTGTACATAAGAAAGAGGAATGTTATTATCATGAGAATATGATATTGTTGTAATTTAGATATTTATTTGGATATTAATCGGATATAATTTGAAAGGAACTGTGCACCAAAAAAAAAAAAAATTATCCAACAGCTGATCCTTTGCATTTAATGGGTGGAGTCAGAATGAGAGTCCAAACAGCTAATTAAAACATCACATTAATCCACAATTAATTCACACCCCACTATAACACTTGTGAAGTAAAAACCTGAAAGAAACTAATTCATCATTAACACATTTTAATTTTACACCATCACTTCTGGCCATGTATAATCATCACATCATGTATAAACACTACCCATCCCCTGTTGTCTTTTCACTGTAATTTACCAACATATTGCTGTTCTGGTATGGTTTTCACTTGTAAACAATGCTTTATCTGTGCATATTTATTTATTTATTTTTTTACTGGAGAGGTAACTTTTCAGCGTGCCCTGTCTGTCTGTATGTTGTTATTTCTCATGTCATCTACACACAGTTACATAGTCTCTACAGACGTATTGTAACATTACACATGTAACAACCCTCAGAATGGTATGTGTAAGTCCAAATGTGTAATAGGATATTGGTAACAACACTTATTGGTAATGAAAGTACAAACATGTAACAGGACAAACGGCTTATTTACTTTTTGGTAAATAAAGTGTTACACTTTATATTAAATAGACAATTGCTATGGATTTAGCATGTAATTACTCTGATGTTACACAGCAGTGGGCAGTAAATTAGGCTTTACATATAAATTGTAGTTGGTGTCCAGAATTTTACGCTTTATAATAAGTGGGCAGTTCCTGAAGAGTTACCATTTGTATATACACTGGTATTACAGAGGTTGTGGTTCAAAGCTTGAAATAAATGACTTAAAGAAAAACAGATAAATCAATATAAATATTAGAATATAGAGCCCGATCTCACAGCAAGTCGTACATATTTTACGAGATGGCTAATTTGTACAAATTCGTACACCCTTACTTGTACAAATTCATATGATTTTTGCGAAATCGTATGTATTTTACGAGTTGCCAATTCATATAAATTTGTACGAATGACCTACACCTAACCCTGTCCCTAAACCCACTGGGGTTTAGACAAATCATGCAAAATCACAAAAGTGAGATTGTACAAATTTGCCAACTTGTAAAATACATACAAATTGTTTGTGAGATTGTGTTGGAATATATAATATAACTATTGTCTGCCATTTCCAATCAAGCTGTCATTTTGTCAAATTATATGTGAAAATGCACATAAAATGTTGGATATGAAGTCTGCCAATTTTTCTTTAGTTTAATGCTATTTAAAATACATACATAATTTGATTTGGATCATAAATGTAGAATTGTACCCTTACAGCAGAGGTCACATCGTGTCATTTCTCATTCGAAGGGAGTGAAAGAGACATGGCGAGAGCGGTAAATGGGATGTCACTGACTTTTCTAGCTTGTTTGGCACATCAGCTGTGTGTGCAAGAAAACATCCCTCAGAATGGGATCTTAATTGGCATACTCCATCACGCCACTCTGCCAACATACACAGGAAACACACTAAGGATATAAAAGTCTGCACAGCATTTTTTATCAGGGAGCCTCTCTGTGACAATTTATCTAGTCCAATCACTGCCTGGTACAAGAGAGAAGAGGGGAGCATGAAATCCTTCTCTGACCCTCTTCTCAATGAAATGTGAAAGACCTGGAAACTAAGATAGAAGGCCAGACTACCGAGTGGAAGAGAACGTGAGCTTTTGTTGATCCTAGGATAAAGTGGTATCTATTTTATAGGAACATTTCCAGAACAGATTGTAAAAATATTAGAAGATTGAATGTGATAATGTGATTTTATACTGCATCCATTAGTTTTTAATCACTCTGATATGTATTTACTGTTTATTTCTTAACCCACTGAGAAATAACTGAAATTAGAAAAACTGTTTAGTATTTTAAAAAGTATTTTGTGCCCATCACCTGGGCACAAATATTTGCATAGACTCTGCCTCCTCATCTTCTCACCCTTGGCCCGCCCACTGGTGTTTACTCGCTTAACGGCTGACACTTTATTATGCTAAATGTGAAATTACAATAGAAATTTCAAACACTGCCACTATTTTGTCTACATTGGATACAGTATACTCTTAAAAGTAAAGGTTCTTCAAAAGACCAAATAAAGTAAAATTGGTATATGGTGTCATTATTGTGAGCTTAACTTTATTAATATTATAACTAAACCTCAAGTAACATATTAAAATAATAATAAAAAAATCCATGTCATGTCTTTAAGTTCTAAATATAAATAACACTCACAGACTCATCGTTTTGTGTCTTTGCACATCAGTGTATTGTCACGAGCAGCAGGGTATAATTTGGATTTGTCTGTGCGTGTTTTTTTACTCTCAAAGATTGTGTGCCCATTAACTTGCATTATATGATTGACAGACTGCAACAGTTTGAGTTAAAAATATTTTTATATATTTGTGTTCTACTAAAGAAATAAAGTCACCTACATCGATTGGCTCGATTGCTCCTGCCTGCTGTGAGTTTGAAGCGTGTGTTTGTAACTCCATAGCCTTGTTTTTCTTACTACCTGCTGTTTATAGTGATAAATATACAACCTAACTGCCTCAATTTTTCCTATAGTA
>JAUCMT010000047.1:20537174-20554676 GCA_032357475.1 Enteromius thamalakanensis | reverse complement strand
TAGTGATCCTAATGACCTTGATTAGCTGGATCAGCTGTGTTTGATTAGGGTTGGAGATAAACTGTGCAGAGCTGTGGTCCTCCAGGAGTTGAGTTTGAGACCACTGCTGTAATTGAATGTAACAGCCTCCAGCTATTTATTATCTCAAAAGCAATTTGATTTATTAATATAAAAAAACCTGTATATTTTATATTGTAAGTGTACCTCTGAAAAAAGTTTTAATTCTTGTAGTAGTAATAGCCAGTCACAGAGTGTCAACTTAGGAATGTATGGCCCTGATTTATGACCTTTTATTGTTTTTATGGCTTAATGAGGGGCAATACAGTTTGAATAATCTTTTTAATTCACCGGTTGGTAAAAAAGCACAACGTGCTGAGTTTATTTAGAAGAAAGAGGAGATTTACTTTATTGAGTGTGTGTGATATTCCATAACTGCTCAAAATGATTGTTTTGAATGTTATTGTTCTAGTAATTATATCTGCTGAAACTATAACAAACTATCAGAAATGTAACCATAAAAGGGTCCTATCTAGCCAATACAGTATTTTAAAATCAAATAGTACGGCGATGTTTCAGTCGGCGTTAAATGTATCAGCGTTTGAATGTTCTTTTAATTCACCGGTTAGTAAAGGCATGACATGCTGAGTTTATTTTAGAATTAGCTCTATATCCTTGCATTATTAGATATCTGTTTAAATGAGTGTTTTGAATGTTATTGTTCTAGTAATTATATCTGCTGAGACTATATCAAACTATCAGAAATGTAACTGTAAAGGGGCTTATTCTTTTATCATGTTTAATCGTTTTGTCACCTATCTAGCCATTACAGAAACACAAGACCGTCTAGCCGGCGCGGAGTACAGGCCCTCAGGACGTCACAGAGCCACTCGGTGAAGGGTCAGTCTCTCACCCAGACATTGTGGTATATAAAACACTTATTTAAAAAAATTATCTCTTCATTTTAAAATGTAATTTCTTAATGTGTTGAAACTGTAGTTGCACAAGCTTCTGTAGAGAGCGTGATACCGTCTGAGGAGGTGTGGGGAGTCAGCCATACAATCAGCTAAAAAAGGTAATGTTAAAGTGAGCTTAAAGATGTCGAAGAGCATGATGGGACAAGTATAGTTTAGTTAGAAACTTTAAAAAAAGAATAGCTACTTCAGTGTGATATCTTGACCTATTAAAGATGTAAAAAATGTATCACCATATTTTGTATTTGGTAATGTTAGTCCAGTGTTTCTTTTCATTAAAATATATAAGAGTGATTTTACTCCTTCCTTGTCTGCATTTTGCAATCAGACTCGCTGTTTCATAATTTTGTAAATTAAAGAGGCTAACAGCTCTTGTTTTAACAAAAACATATACGTAACTTTTTGTTTAGATGTTGAGGGATTGAAAGCCTTCAAATAGATGACTAAATACATTTAAATACATAAAACTAAAAGTATTCTATTTCACTGTTTTAAAAAGACTTCACTTATAGAGCGCATACACTGTGGGGCGAGAGATCTATTGTTTTTAAATCATGAAAAGTGGTAATTTGCTGCTTATTTTAATTGTACCTGTTCTTAAAACATTTTATTCACTAATGTTCTTTCTGTTTTCTGATGACAAATTTAGCTGCTTAGAAGAGTAGAATATATTTGAATGGTTTTAACTTAATTGAAGAGTGCAAACATTGCGGGGTAAGAGATCTATTGTTTTTAAATCATGAAAAGCGTTATTTTTAATTGGACCTGCTCTTAAAACATTTATTCACTATTGGCTCATTCTGTTTTTCAACTCCTTCATTACAGATAACATCTCCAGCAGTCCTGCATAGGAGTATTGGGGGAAGATGACCAGACCAGACCCCTGTGGTGTAGGGCCACAGCTCGATCTGTCATTTGACACTTAGGCTGCTGAAGCCTCACTAAACACACAGACATCTGATCTCTGTTCAATTAATTTTAAATAAAGCATCGTAAAACATTATACGACTCGGTCATGGTTTTTCTTTTTTACAACAGCTGCAATAACATTCCAGAATTTATGACAGGATGTGGGGGTGTACAGTCCAGATGTCCGGATGCGCAACAGGTGTCCGGTTTATTGGACAGTTTTATTGCCCATCATTAAGCCATAAAACAATAAAAGGTCATACATCAGGTCATAAATACCTTAGTTGACATTCTGTGACTCTAATTACTGCTGTGAAGTATTATACATTGTTGTCACATGACCTTATTTGGTTGCCAGTACTGTCTATTTATAATTTTAATTTAATAAAAGTTCATTTGAATTCAAATGCCATATATGTGCAGTTTAATCCAATTTTGTATAAAAATGTCCAAATTTATGTTCACAAATACAGCCACCTCCAGCTTCATCCCTCACACTAGAAATGTAAGATCTAGTCAAGTGCACTCCATTGCGGGACTAACAAGTCAGTAAATGCATAAATAAAAATGTGCATACTATAGAAACTGTAAGAATAGCTATTCTGTACCACCTGTATTTCACAGGTCTCCTCAATAGTTTAGGCAAAGATGTGATGTGCGATTAACTGCAGATAAAGTATAAAGAATGCATTAGGTTTTGCTTAGATTGCAAAATAGACAAAAACATCTCTATAGATCATAATGAATTTTAATGCGCATTCTGGCTACCTTTAAGGAAGCATAGTGCTAATGGAGCATTATGGCACTGCGGTGTGGACTAAAGCTAGTAATTCAAACTTGGCAGCATGTGCTGTTTTCACACATTATGCTTTGTCTTTCTAAGGCAATGGAGGATGGTCACCGTCAGACTCTGACAGGTACCAGTGGCTACAGGTGGACCTCAGGGCCAGGAAACAGATCACTGCCATAGCAACACAGGGCAGATACAGCAGCTCTGATTGGATGAAACACTACAGGCTGCTGTACAGTGACTCGGGAAGTAATTGGAAGCCATATCGGCAGGACAGCAACATATGGGTGAGTTTACACAGACAACTGTGATTTATTGCTCAGGAAACAAATTGGGTTTATATATTTTTTTATTAAATAATATTTAATATTTAAATATTTTTGGGTTACAAAATCTGACAGTAACAGCTTCTGCTGTGTCATGCGAACTGACCCACATAAGTTTAGCCAAAATGAAACTTTTCCAAGATTTTGGACGTTCAAACTTTAGTGATCTTCTTGCTTTTTTAAATTAAAAGCAAGTCTTTAGAGAAATAAAAATAGTCACAAATGAGACTTTAAGAGTATAGCACAACCTAAAGTTAAAATACAATAAAATCTTAGATGAAAAACAAACTGTAAAAATCCTGAAATAATTATTGAATTATTAATTTTGCATACTGAAATTATCAAAATTATAAATAAAATAAAAGATTTTAAATAAAAAAATATATATAAAATAAATCATAAAAAATGAAGCACATAGCATTATTGCTAAAACGTAATATAAAAGTTTATACCCTAATTAAATTCCTTATTAAATATTGTAGTATATTCAAATATTGTAAGTATTATAGTAGTAAATAAATAACACTAAGACTGAAAACTGGTATAAAGTTATATAAATGAATGTGCATAGTGTTCAAGCTTCATACTAAAATATTTTTTTTTTGCTCAGCACAGTTTGAGACATTTATGAAATCTATTCAGAAATTCTGTAATTATTTCTCTGATCAGCTGGAGACTTATGGGCAAGTTTTTTTTTTTAAATCACATTGTTCTATGAGAAACAATAAAAAAATGTATTTGCTTAATTTGAAAAAATTAAGGATATAATCCTTTACTTAAAAGGATAATAAAGGATTAATATAATTACTAATTATATTATAATAAATATAATATAATTATAATATAATTACTTTTCTATGATTTCCTCCTTAGCATTAAATTTGCCTATTTAATTGATTTATTAAAAATTTTTAGAAGCTAACATCATTCATACTTTTAAGGCTCATGCATACTTTTATGATTTGTAAACGCAGTTGCACTGACTCCTTACGACACCTTGCTGCACACGTTTGTTCCTCCGTTCATAAACAGTGCTTATGACAGTAAATTAAGATGCAAAGGCAGTTCTCCTGGACAGGCTTGGAGAGTCTGTGGTATTGATCTGTTTACGCAGAACCCGCAGTAATGGAGTGTCTCACTCACAGGAGGAGGTTTTCTCAATGCCTTTATAAAGTGTGCTTCCCTTCTTCCTGCCTCAGACGTTTTCAGGTAACTGGAACTCAGAGCGGGCCGTGCGCCATGAACTCCAGCACCCTTTCGTGGCCCGATTCGTGCGCTTCATCCCGCTGGACTGGAGCGAGGAGGGCAAAATAGGGCTGAGAGTGGAGCTCTATGGTTGCTCTTACTGTGAGTGTTGTGGAAGTGATTCTTCATGTTAACCATTCTTCATTTTTAACCTATTCATTACCTAACCTCTTTATTTATATTTTAAAAATATGTATTACTAACTTTTTGTTTGGTCGAAATATAGTTGCATTATTCTCCAAAAAAGTTAAGGCTAGTCCTAGACTACATGCAAATCTGAGCTGTTTCAACTGACTGATTTTAAAATGTCAGTGCCGTTGATTTTCATAATGCATGTTTATAAAAATGACTTAAATGTCCCAATTGAGCCCTGTCTAAGAAACCGGTGCATGTGTTTATTTCAGGATAATTCTGCATAATAATTTATGATATGGCTCCTTTAAAAGCAAATATGTTTGTTTTCACCACTGTTGCATCAGAAACTTTGTGGTTTGATGGGTAAAGTGTTGGAATGCTGAGGAAGACTTCAAAATTTTGTTTGTGACTGACCCATATTCCTACCTTCAGGGGCGGATGTGATCAACTTTGACGGCCAGGGAGTGATTTCCTATCGATTTAGACAGAAAAAGATGAAGATCTTGAAGGATGTGATATCACTGAAGTTTAAGACTAATAAAGGGGACGGCATTCTTCTGCATGGAGAGGGACAACAGGGCGATTATATCACTGTAGAGCTGCGTCGAGCCAAACTTCTGCTGCAGATCAACCTAGGTAAAAGATTTAACTCATAAAAGTTAACCGTGACACACTACCGTTCACAATTTTGTGGATCTTTTTTCAAGAAATTCATACGTTTAATCCATAAGAATGCATTCAGTTGATTAAAAGTAGCAGTATAAACATTTATACAGTAATATTGCAATGATTTTTTTATTTCAAATACATGCTTTTATATTCCACAGTTATTTTTTTTACTTTGATAGTAATTAACAATGTTTCTTGAGCAGCAAATCAGCATATTAGTATAAATGATCATGTGATACTGGAGTAATGATGCTAATAAATCAGCTTTGCATCACAGAAATAAATTACATTTTAAATGACTACAAAACAACTGTATCTCAGCCAAATATTGCCCTTCACTAAAAACCATACGTCAGTGGGAAGCTTATTTATTCAGACTTCAGATTATGCATACATTCTGATTTCGAAAAATTGACATTTATGATGTTTTATGGTCCAGGGTCACATATCGTCTCCTGTGCCATTGAAGAAAGTAACCCTGTTTGACCTGTCTGATCCCTTTCACTAATGGCTTTTGACGTTTGTGTCTATTTCAGGCAGCAATCAGTACGGTTCCATTCAGGGTCACACATCGGTGTCTAGCGGCAGTCTGCTGGATGACGACCACTGGCACTCTGTCCTGATTGAACGCTACAGACGCAGTGTTAACTTTACACTCGACCAGCACACGCAAAGCTTTCGCACAAACGGAGAGTTCGACCATCTGGACCTAGACTATGAAGTAAATGACAGATTTCAAATAAATCTATAGCCTGATTTCACAGATGGAGCTTACCTTAAGCCAGAACTATAGGCCTTAGTTAAATTAAGATATTAAGGCAGTTTTTCTCAGATTGCTACAGGTGTGCATATTGATTTTAGTCGGGAATTAGCCTGTGAAACCAGGGGAAATGTTTTGTGAAATCACGATGGATTATTCATCATTAAATGAGGTCAGAAAACTATATTCTTAAAGAAATATCTGTATATCATTATTTGAATTGAAATTAAATGAAATATACTCTACATTTTATACTCAAAAGGCAGCATTTGCTGAAATAAAATGTAATAAAAAACAGTAGACACACCAGTGTTATTTTAGCATCATTGAGATACTAGTTTTTATTAATATTTTGAAAATTAATTTGAGTTCAAGTTTAATTATTTTATTGTGTATTTTTGTCATTTAACTAATTATATGTATGTGTGTGTTTGTGTATATATTATATCAGTTTTATTTATTTATTTGTTTATTTTAGTACATCTTGTTTAATAAATGAATGAATGTTTTTCTCAGATAATGTTTCTATTGTTTCTGGTACCAAAGTATTTTTAATGGTTTAGTTTAAGTTCCGGTTTAAAGTAACTATAAAAAGCTTGAACAGAAAATATGAAAATAACATCTAATTCAAAATATTACGGGTAGTACTTTAATGATACAAAAAACAAATGCTGTTTTTAAGAAACAGAACTTCAACTTTAACTGTACAATAATTTCATAAAACGATCCCTTGATGATCACGGATATTAACACCATTGCATATTTGCATATTTGCATATTATGTAATAAAGCCTCAGTCCTCTCTCAGGTTTCGTTTGCAGCTCTCCCCCGCTCTGTTTCATCATTTCCCCCCAGTGCTGCTGGATCTGGGTCTTTGGCACACTAATGATTGCATTCACTGATTGGCATTTATTCAAACAGATAGATAGCATAGATGAGATAAGATGAGATGAATGCTCTGCTGTCTGTATTATAGATGGTAAATGTTCCCATCACCTTTACTGAACCTTGGTGTCTATTCGCAGATTACATTTGGAGGGATGCCAGTGTCTGCCAAGCCCAGCTCAGGGGGCAGAGAGAACTACATGGGCTGCATGGAGGCCATTTATTACAACGGGGACAACATAACTAACCTCGCACGCAGGAGAAAAGTAGACACCTCCAGCTTCGTACGTGCCAAATTTACATGTCTATTTTTATCAGATGAACACTGCAGAGCTTTCCAATGCCTTGTGGAGATAATTCAGGAGCTTCACAGAGGAATTGCTGTTGCTGGGTGTTACGTTGCTCCAAGACAAAAGATATTTATTCTGTGATCACAAACCTGCTTGTTTTCAAACCTTTTTTTTATTTACAGCGACTGGGACTGTCAATAAATGTAATGAAAAATGTAAAGCAAATAATTAAAATAAATATGTTTACGTTATATTAAATTATATTCAATTTAAATTTAATTCAAAAATTTTAGAAAAATTTTAGAGTTCAATACATTTATGTCACATATAGGATAAGGTTAATGTAATAGGATAAGGATAACACAAGATGGCAATTTCTACTCCAAAATATATTTTAGAGCTTCACATAACCAGAAAAAAATTGTTTTTACTGTAGAATTAGATTTTCATGACTTGTTTTTTCCATGTCAGTAGATATCAAGATATCAAGGTTTTCCAAGACTGCAAGAACATTCTGAAATATCACCGTTTTTGAAAGATATATATAATGATTTTTTATTGGTTATAAAATGGTTATGTTTTTTATTAAATATTTTATTCTAATTACTGAGAAATTAGAATAATTAAATAGTTTCTACTCAAAATATAGGTAACACTTTAACACTACAGTAAGGTTCATTAGTTCACATTAGATAATGTCATTAGTTAACGTACTAGGAATGAACAATACTTCTACAGCATTTATTAATCTTATGTCATGCTAATTTCTGCATTTACTAATGCATTATTTAAATCACAATGTGTTTGTTAACATTAGTAACAAAGATGAATAAATACTGTAATAAATGTATTGTTCTTTTGTTTGTTCATGTTAGTTAATACATTAACTGATGTTAACAAATGACACCTTATTGTAAAGTGTTAACAAAATATGCAATATGTGACCCTGGAGCACAAAACCAGTCTTAGGTTGCTGGGGTATATTTGTAGCAACAGCAAAAAATACATAGATTTTTCCTTTTTGACAAAAATCCTTAGGAGAGTAAGTAAAGATCATGTTCCATGAAGATATTTAGTCAATTTCTTACCGAAAATATATTAAAACTTAATTTTTGATTAGTAATATGCATTAATAAGATCTTCATTTGGACAACTTTAAAGGTGATTTTCTCAGCATTTAGATTTTTCTATGTATAAATCTTAATTTTGGAAAATTAACACTTACAACTGGTTTTGTTGGCCTGGGTCACATATATGAAATATTTTAATATTAATATTATATTACATATAATATATAAAAAAAATTATATTCTATAAATATACACTATAATTTACAATATAGTGTATATACACGGATTTTATTCAAATTTTTGTGTATAGAAGTCACTTTTAATTCAAGACCTGGTTTTTACATAAAAACATTTTTCAGAACAAATTAAGAAAGAAAAAATCATGTTGTATTTTAGCTTATTTAGCATATTTAAAAACTTGTTTTGTCTTAAATGTAATCATTTTAAGCCTGAGCACCCTCAACTGAAAAATTTTGCTTTAAAATATTTACTTATGTCTGGTTACGTTGACAATAAATCAAAATTTCCTTTTATTTGCTTTCTCAATACATATTTTATGTGCTCTGTTGTTTTCAGTGATTTCTCTAACTGGATTCTTTGTATTGTTTACAGTAATCTCAGCTCCCGAAGGTTTGCAGCTTATGTTTCTTACATTAAATATTCAGTAGATACAGTTCCTCTCCCTGCGCTGACCTCAGTCATAAACAGAGGTTTCCTTCCTTTTCCCACAAAGCTGTGTGTGTGAGGACAGATACTGAGAAATGCTGTCACTCTCTGTGCGTGTTCTGTGAATTTTCACAATGACTACATAATGACTGGCGGTTGTTGTCCACAGTCCCTTTCTGTGCTGGAAAATACAGTTTCTTCCAGTTTAAGGTGAAGTGAAGTTTTGAAACGTAGAAGCTGCTTTTCCTGGTCTACAGTGATCTGCCAACCTTAAGCTGCTTTAACCACTGGCTGGGATTCCAGATACCTAGACTAGTGTGAACCGGCTAGAAACTAGACTACCACCTTAAGCTGGTTTTAGCTGGATTTTCTAGTAGGGTCCTATCCAGGGTTTCCTGATTAAAACTCCCTCTTAAATCAATCTGTCCTCTGGAGTACTGTGAAGTTGTGATCATTCCTTTTGTGGTGTGCTCCTTGATAAACACTTTGATTTGAAACGTTTCTTAATTTTCATCTGCTATTCCCATTCCAGCAAAACCTGACATTCTCCTGCACCGAATCAAGCTCGTTCCCGGCCTTCTTTAACTCCACCAGCTCCTTGCAGCTTCCGGGTCGGACTGATGCAGACACAGTGTCGGTTCGACTGCAGTTTCGGACGTGGAACCCCAGCGGTCTGCTGTTTTTTACCCCGCTCATGCCAGGAGGGGTGGAGGTCAGCCTAGTGGAGGGAAAAGTTACCGTCCACATCTACGTCACGCTGGGCAAGAACACACGTGTAGACATATCCTCAGGTAACATCACACTTTCTGTGTAGTTTCAGCTTGCACACCAGCAGCCATTTAGATCACCTTACATATCATATCAACCAGTAAATCATACATGGATGTGTCATTGCTCATGCTGAAGTGTGTGTCTGCAGGTTCTGGTCTTCATGATGGACAGTGGCACAGCGTTCACTTCCTGGCATTGGAAAGCATTGCTATGTTGACCATCAATGGAGACGAGATGTCTACAGTGAGAGCTGCTCTCCCCATTCAGATCAGGACTGGAGGAGATTACTTTTTTGGAGGTAATTGTATTTTTATATGGAGACTTTGCAAAAAAGAACTAAAATTGTTTATCTCTATATACTGTTTATTAAAGCTGTCAATTTGAGTAATTGCAATTAATCACAATCCAAAGAAAAAGGTTGTTTATATAATATATGCGTGTGTGTGTGTATTTGTATTTGTGAGACTTGTAATAGACTTCCATTAGTTTTATACCAAACTGTATTTTTCATTCTCTAAACCAGGGATTCACAAAATTGTTCATGCCACGACCCAGCTAGACAAGTACAATCTATTTCAAGACCCACCAAAATATCTGAGAAAATGAATTGACATAGAAGTTTTCCCTTTTTCCCTAGTTTAAAAAAGAACCATACACATTTTACTTTCACTTTTACATTAGTGGCAATTCCACATCAATTGCTTGAATTCAATTCAAGCAACAGCAAAATACATAGAACATAGAACTTAAATAGGTATGCAAAAATTAAAAATGTTAAGCCACATTAAGTTTTAATTGTCTGTTTTCCCACCGAACTAAATGTTTATTATAATAAAAAAATCAAAAGTTGCGGCTTAACATCGCTATCATTGCCAACACCGTCTATACCAGCAAGCCTAGAAAACAGACGATAGAAATGAATAAACATACCTGAAACAGTTTTTGCAACATCTCATGCAGAACACGGTGCAAATTTCTTTTTATAATAGGCTATCTAAGGTGGCCTGAGCATTTAAATAATGAAGTGTTGCTCTGAGACCCTCACTATTAATTACAATTCAAAACATGCAGCACTTTTGTCACTTAAAAATCACTCTGATCAAATTTCTCCCAACTTGCTGCAGAGAGAGCCTTCTCAATTTGGAACTTAATATTAGAGTTTAAATCATATTCAATGCGTTTTGTTTCCAAATATTACAATCAAACTCATAAATAACTCACATATCGCACTTTTCATAAAATCGTACTTTTATGGCATTTATGCAGACATGCATAAATTAATAAACACTAAATAAGCTCCCTATAGTTTTTTTATAGCCAACTAATGAACCGTTTGAATTATTGGATGGATGCCGTGCTACCAATAATATTTATTGAAGGGAAATCAATGGATCTGGCAGCCCTTGAACTATAGGTGATTCGTAGGGTTAAATAGAACCTGTGTTAACAGCACAACATTAATTAATTATTAGCCTATTTCTTTAACTTGGAAATCCCTAAATTCAACACAAGAAAAAAAAATCACACCTTTTGCATTGCATTGACATGATCATCATTTGTTTTTTAACAATAGCTGGTTATGCTCATACATTAATTGCTTTAATCACTAGTACATCCCTAATGTAAATAGACAATTGTTTATGAAAAAAATGACTATTAAATTCAATGCTGATTGATACTTGAATGTAAGCATCTTTCGAGAAAGGCTTGATCTGGTTCGCATGATTGCACATTTGACAGATTTTAATTTCCTTGTCACCATGTGCAGGATACTTCCCACGGACAGACCTTTCTCCCTCACAGCGCTCCTTTCAGGGCTGCATGCAGCTCATACATGTCGATGACCAGTTGGTCGATCTGCAGTCTGTGGAGCAAGGCGTGCTGGGTAGCTTTGAGAACGTCAGTCTGGATATGTGTGCCATCATAGACAGGTAATGCATATCTCAGTATGGACTTGATGCACTGAATCGGATTTTCACACAGTCACAACTGTTTCACAGGTTCATGCATAATCTGCTTTGTAAAAATCAACACAAGCTCTCCTTACAGCATTGCTTTTGATATGGTAATGTCACATCTCCCAGCGATAAAGTCAAGCTTCTGTACCCATCCATATTCATTCATGAACCCGCTGCACTGCGCTCTTACGGATGACTCTGCAAACTAATGAAGAACAGATGTTTGCCTTTGTTCGCAAAGATCAAAGCCGCTGCTGTGTTTTGATTGTCATTTTTTTGCCCAAAAAGCAATATGACATTCCTTGAGTCATGCCACCGATTGCTTTATTAGAGTCACGGTGACTTTTAAAGCTGTGAAGCCGTTTCGAGAAGCTTATGCAAGCCACATCTGACACTCTTCAGCAGGAGTTCCTCAAAGCTCTGTCACGTGTCCTGCCTCCGTTTGATCAGGACGACTGAGTTAACATGCAGGATCAGGGGAACCTCTCCGCTGATCTGATACTTCTGCAGACTGTGGGAATGAGGTTTTATAGAGCTACAAAGGACAAAGATTATCAAACAGGGCAATGACTCAGAGTGCAGCTTTTTAACTGCCATTAAAGTGGCAACCTAAACTTTGTTTTACTAAAAATTTGGTCGACTACACATTTTCTTGTCAACTTTTATATATATACATTTTTTGCTTATCTTCTAACCCTGGTCAAATAAAAAACAGCACAAAAATCCCTCTAGCTTTTGGTTTAGTCCGGTCCTGTTTGGTTCACTCCTCATTAGTTCATTCGTCTCACCTGTTGTTTTTGCACCTGTCTCCACTTTCTGTATGATTTGTAACCCTTTTAAATACCTCTGTCTTTTTGTTGTTTTCAAGTCTTGTTAACGTTGTGATGTTCGTTCCCCGTGTGTGTGTTTTATTGCTGCCTCGGCAGCATTTGTTTTTGCTCTGTTGGCTTGTTAGTAAATACTTTTGTTTTTGAGATCTCCTGTGTTCTCCGCTCATTTCGCTTCGCTGAGAGGTTCAGCGCAAACACACGCATTCACCGTGACAGTAACATCCTAGAGCGGTTTCTTAAATTGTTTCTTTTGTTGAACACAGAAGTAGAAAATACAATGATGTATTGATTTTTAAATTATTTCTCTTTATAGCTCTTTAAAATATTTAAATCAAAATATTGCTCTAAGTCAATATAACTTTGACTTTACTAATGAGTATATACTGTATGTATATATATATATATATATATATATATATATATATATAATAGTGTTATATAGTATAAAATAGATATTTAATTATATTTAAGTAATAATTAAATTTAATATAGTAATTTAATAACAAATAAATATAGGAAAATCTTTATATCTTATATCTTTATATAATCTTTATCTTTTTAAAATGTAAATCTTGTACATTTAAAATGTGATAATTTAATTGTAGCTGTAACAATGGAGGCAAGAACGTGCAGATCCAAATGCAAGCTTTTTATTTCATCCATGGTCAGACAGGCAAAGTAGGAGAAAACCAACAGAATCAAAAAAGACAGAATCAACAGAGAAAACACTTTGGTATATTACACAAAACAAACATGGGAAAGAACGCCAGGTAACATTACACATAGGAAGCATAAAACCTTGTGGTGAGTGAGTGTCAGATTGTGGTATAAATGCCAGTGAGAAGGGGTGTGGTAACGAGCTGCAGCTAAAGGTGATAATTACAGAATGTGTGAATGTGCAATGCAAGATGGGAATTTGAGTCCATAAAGGAATGAGTCCATGGGAGGTGTGGAGGATGCGAATGCCCTTTAGTGGAGCTTCCAGACGCTCCTGGCTTTGGAGCCGGCGGGAATGCCCTCCAGGGCGGGGCAGACGGCGGAGATGCCCACCAGGGTGGACCAGACGAAGGAGACGCTCACCTGGGAGGCTTGGAGCAGACAGCGGGGAAGCCCGGGGAAGCAAAAAAAAAAAAAATGCAATATATATAATATATCTTCTAAAATCTTCATACAAATTATTTATTATTAAATAAAATTATTTCTTAAAAAAAAAAAAAATCTAAATAAAGCTTTATTGTAAAAGGCACTGTAGAAATAATAATCTTTTACAATATTTGTAATTATTTAATATTAATTATTAATTTATTTAATACATTCGTTTAGAAACTAAAACAGTAAAATCCAGGAAAGTGCATTAAAAATGAAAAAAAAAAAATATATGATTTTGTGTTAACTTGTAACTTTTGATCTCGTATATCACTTGGGATCACAGTTGGAATAATCTGATTTTTTAAAAATTTGATTATGAAAGTGATGATGTCGCTTTGATATCCCAATTTCTCCTATTAGACATCCCAGCGAATGTGGTTTTGATCTCCAAACCAAAGCAATCTGTTTCATCGCAGCTGCCAACAGCTCACAATTTTTGCCTTCCCAGACCCCTGTAGTGAGCAAAACGCTGTCAAAGCAAGACGTTACAAATGTACATTTTCTGAAAACATAATTTTCTTATTTCCCTTAGATCGTCAGATTGGTCTGAAAGCACAGAAGGCAGATGCAGTTCTGGTGGTTCTGGGGTTGCTGCGGCAGAATACAGAGAGCGCCCGGAGAGCCGCGGCCTGTCTTTGGGTTCTAAGAGTCTTCTGCTCCTCTGGTAAGTCAGATCTCACATCAGTTCATTTTCATCAGTACTCATAATTTACACGTAGTCAAATCAGCCATATAATTTTTTCGACTCAAAAACTGGAAGTTTTTAATCAATTTTGAACTTGGGGTGACAGTGTAAAATGTTTGCTTTTTTTTTTCTGATATAAGTATATATATATAGGTTAAAGGTCAAATTTAAATAAAAAAGGTTTTGTCTTATTTTTTTTCAACATTTACTCAATTGAATGCGTTCCTCCTAAATAAAGATATTAATTTCTTAAAAAAAACAAATAAATAAATAAAAAATGACTGAATGATAGTGTAAACAGTCATGAAATTGTTTCATCTAAAATAAATACCTAGCTGGTTTCAAAATCCAGTTCTCATATTTTTTCGACTCTACTTTCTACTTGTAAATGTACCTCTGTGGTTTAATATAATTCCCATAAAATAACCTTTTTTTGATGCACATCCATTCTCTTCTTTGTATCTGTAGTTATTTCCCCATCTTTTATAACACATTTCCTGCTCTAAAGCGTTCAGGTGAAATTGCAAACCAAGTGTTAGCACTTATTGTGCCGTTTGCTCTAGAACACCACTATTACCGTATTTATGCACCCGCCGTATTCAGATCGAACTTAAAGTAGAATATATTGTGATTTTGCTCTGCATGGGGCGGTGGGAGATTATCCTCCCCCTTTGATTTACTCTTTGTATGCGATTCCACTAGTGCAAAATCGGCCATAAAACGCAAATGAGCCTTTGCTAGTTTTATTTCAAATGCAGCCGTGTTTTTGCTGTATGCAGTCTGAGGTCTGTTTATCAGTTATGGGACTGCTATCCTGTGAATGATAACGCTGCTGGAAGTTTAGCTCTTAGGTTGTGACCGTGAGAAATGTACCATTCTGAAAAGGCATTCAGAAGTCTTTTATGCTTTATCATAAAAGTTGAAATATATCTTTTTTTTGAAACACTAGATGTACAGTCTGGGACGCCCGCAGTGACCGTCAGGGTTTATGATGCTAGCTAGCCTTGTAGCAAGCACAATGTATTAATAGGAGAAATATCATCTGGGCACATGCCTTGTTTATAAGGGTGAAATTTGGACTTCAGCGGTCTCTTAAAATTCCCCCTTGAGTCTATCCTTGTGGAGAACGATCACTCCTGCACGAGACTGACAGGGGATCTAGTATACTATCCAATGAAATGCAATCTTTTCGGTAGTGTTGGGTTCAGCAATGTTGCAGAGAGCTTTTATTGTTGTGTTAATCACGTATCTGGTGTTGTAGTGACCACGGCCGAACTGCTGGGGAAGAACCGAGGGCTGGATGTGGTCTTCAAGCTTATATCTCCACATGGCGCCAATCGCCTACGCACTGTCAAGTGAGTATCACATGTCGTGAAGGTGCGTCATTGGCGTATGTTGATCTTGCCTTACAGTAAGAACAGTTCTGTGTGCTGAAAACACTTACATTTCATTACATAACTCACACGCATGCTTACATTAGTGTAAATACAGAAGTATGCACAACATAGACGTGCTCTTATTTTGATAGTATACTGATTAAATTACTGATAATTGTCAGGCCGTCAGGCAGGGTTTCAGGTCTTGTGTGTGTTTTCATTGTCCATGTGCTTTTTGTTCTCGAACCACCTGAATCTATCTGTGACTCGGAATCTTTCTGTGACTTTGATCTACCGTGGCCTGAATCATCCGTATCTTTCTGTGACTCTGATCTATCGTGGCCTGAACCACCTGAATCTATCTGTGACTCTGACACCCCATACCCTGAATCAGCTATGATGGCTGTTGGACTCTGGCCCGAACCAAGCTCAAGTATGATCTCGGCCATAGATGCCATTATTAACATTTCAGTGTTCTATGTTCCAGTCTGGTCATTCCCGCCATCTTATTTGCCTTGGCGGTCCTTTCTTCCGCCCGCTCCGCCCTGGAAAAGAACTGCAGCATCACAGAGGTTGTTCCCACCGCCTGCTCCGCCCCGGTGGGCCTCTCCGCCGCCTGCTCCGCCCTGGAAGGTTCTTGAACTCTTTGTTTGGCTCGGGAGAGCTTCCTTGTTGCCTGATCCGACCTGGAGAACGTCCCCACCATCTGATCCGCCCTGGCGGGAAATGTCTGCCTTGCCTCAAGGAGGATCCTGACCCACTCTGGGTCTTTGAGTACACTATGTTGTCCGGCAGGCCCCCTGAGACTCTGCCTTGTGCACTTCCCGGACACCCATCCATCCCACCACCTGGATGGGGTTTTGTTCCACCCTACTTAAGACTTGCGTTAGTTGCGTCTGGAAGCCGCACCTAGGGGAGGGCTATGTCACGCCGTCAGACAGGGTTTCAGGTTTTGTGTATGTTTTCATTGTCCATGTGCTTTTTGTTTGTTCACGTATCTGATCATTTGTGAACCCACCCTGTCATTATTGGTTACTTTCTGCCAGCCCTGTATGTGTCCAGGTGTTTCGTTTTATTTTTGATTGTATAGATTATTTAAATTGTGTCTTTTGTTAAGCCTTTGTTGGTCAATAATGTTTCATGTTTGCATATTGGTCAATCTACTTTGGTTTGCGTTTTCGTTAGCTTTAATGTATTTGGTTTTGGAATAAATGTTCACGTTATCATTGAGCCTTCTGCCTCCGAGTCCCTTGTTCTCTGCTGAGAAGCAAAGCTACAACATCACCAAACAGCACCGTGACAATAAAAAAATATTAACTTCTCTTATATATATATATATATATTTACATATTTATACACAGTGGGTACTGTAAGTATTCAGACCTCTTAAATTTTTCACTCTTTGTTATATTGCAGCCATTTGCTAAAATCATTCTCGTTCATTTTGTTTCTCATTAATGTACACACAGCACCCCATACTGACAGAAAACACAGATTTGTTTACATTTTTGCATGTATTGCAGTTTTATTAAAATAGGAAAACTGAAATATCACATGGTCCTAAGTATTCAGACCCTTTGCTGTGACTCATATATTTAACTCAGGTGCTGTTCATTTCTTTTGATCATCCTTGAGATGGTTCTACACCTTCATTTGAGTCCAGCTGTGTGTGATTATAATGATTGGACTTGATTAGGAAAGCGACACACCTGTCTATATAAGACCTTACAGCTCACAATGCATGTCAGACCAAATGAGAATCATGAAGTCAAAGGAACTGCCTGAAGAGCTCAGAGGCAGAATTGTGGCAAGACACAGATCTGGCCAAGGTTCCAAAAAACTTAAGGTTCCTAAAGTGGCCTCCATAATCTTTAAATCAAAGTAGTTTGGGATGGCCAGAACCCTATCTAGAGCTGGCCGTCAGGCCAAACTGAGATATTGGGGGAGAAGAGCCTTGGTGAGAGAGGTAAAGAAGAACCCAAAGATCACTGTGGCTGAGCTCCAGAGATGCAGTCGG
>JAUCMT010000047.1:20511634-20531484 GCA_032357475.1 Enteromius thamalakanensis | reverse complement strand
CCCCCAGTTTCACAGACAAGGCTTAAGCTAGTCCCAGACTAAATTACATGTTTGAGCTGTCTCAGATGAAAATATCTAGCTCTCACATATCTTAAAACATGTCTGTGTCATTGTTCTGTTCATCTTAATTAAACTAATGCCTAGTTCTGGCTTAAGCTAAGTCCTGTTTGTGAAACCAGGCCTTTATGTTTATATTTAAACTGCTGTAGTATTCATTTTTAATTGATTTTTTTTAAATATTATTTTTATATTTTCAGTTTGTATTTTTAATTTATTATTTATTTTTAATAGCTATTAATTATCCATTAAACTTTTATTTAGTTTTTGTGTTTTTTTACGATTACTTGTAAGTACATTTCCATTAGTTAAACTTTTTAGCTTTATTTTGTAATAAGTAATTTTAATACTTACATTTAACTTAAATTTTGTTTGCATTTCCATTTATTTATAAAAATTTTAATGATTGTTTTCATCTAAAATTTATATTTTAATTCTATTTCAATTCATGATATTTTTGTTTTATAATATTTGAAATTTTTTAATAGATTTAGTTAACAGTAAGTACACTGCTTTCCACAGCTGCTACAGTGGTGTCTTTCTCATTCGATGTGGGCAACGGGCCGGTGGAATTAACCGTACGCTCATCTACACCCCTCAATGATGACCAGTGGCACCGGGTGGAGGCAGAGCGGAATATTAAAGAGGCCGTGTTGCGATTGGACAAGGTGCATAGGGAGGCGCGGTCAGCCCCACCTCAGGGCCACACTCATCTGCAGCTCTTCAGCCAGCTGTTTGTAGGTAAGAAATCTGGCAGATGTTTGGAAAGTAGAAGTTTACCAAGAGTAAAAATGGTTTTACTTGTGGATCTCATTTACCTTATTGTAAAGCTCTAACATTTTTTGTATCTTGTTATGTCTGTGTTGCTGATAGGTGCCTCAGGAGGGCAGAGAGGATTTCTGGGTTGTATTCGTTCCCTTAAGGTCAACGGTGTGACACTTGACCTTGAAGGGAGGGCAAAGGTCACACCAGGGGTGAAGCCTGGGTGCTCAGGTCACTGCAGCAGCTATGGTATGCATTGCCAGAATGGAGGGAAATGTATAGAGAAATACAATGGATACTCGTGTGACTGCAGTCCGACTGCCTTCGATGGTCCATTCTGCAATGATGGTATGGATACTTATCCTAAATTATAAATATAATCATCTTATAAGAAAAATTAGTGCATTAATATACATAAAATGTTACAAGCCAATTTGGATCAGCTTTAGTTCTTATTAACAGCTCGACAGAACATTTCACTCACATTTCGACTAAAAATAAATGTATGTGAACTGTAAAAATATTTTCATAAATATGTGAGCAAAAAAGGCCCAGTTCTAAAGTCTTAATATGTATAACAAATGTCTAAATTGTAATTTTAAGAGGTCTTAAATTTGGGGATGGAAAGACAGGAAAAGTGTTAATGTATAATGTTAATATTTTTAAACTTTTAAAAGCTATTTATTGAAATAAAAATGAATGATGCAATTGTTTCAAAGTAAATTGACAGTAAAGCATTTCAAAATAAGTGTCCCTGTGTGTTTGAGTCTTAAGTCCCACATTATGCATTTTCCTGGTTAATACTAGTATTTCATCTACACAAGTTGTATCTGGCATTTAATTCAACATAAGCTCTTGCCCCATGTTATGCCTGGTGGTTGTAGGAATCAGAGTCGAACAAGGGATAAACAAAAAGACTTTAACCTACGTAGGACATTTACAACATTAATCACGGACAAAGGAAAACTCAAACAGACAGGGTATAAATACATGTGGAAACAAAGAACCTAATAACAGACAGCTGGAGGACACAGAAGGAAACTAATTAACTAATAATCACATACAGACAGGAACTACCAAATAAGGAAACCAAGGAAGCTGTAAAATGAGACCAAAAACAGACAGACTACGTGACATTACACCCCCCTCCTGGAAAGGCGTGTCCTCATGCCTAACATAACACAAACAACAGAAAAAAAACCGGGGAGGGAGAGTGGGCGCCCTGTAGGCTGGAAGGGGGTAGAGTCACTGACTGCCTCAAGGGCGGATCAGGAGTCTTTGGCGGCCAAGGTGGATTGGGAACCCCAGGGGGCCATGGCAGGTTACCAGTCTGTAAGGGCCATGGGTGCTCCTGTGGAAGAGAAGTCTGGTGTGGTATCGGGAGGGACAGTCTCTTGCAGCGCAAGCTCAGGGGCCATCGAAATCGGCAATGGCACCCCAATCTGTGACTGTGTAACTGGAGTTCCAGGCGGAACAGAATCTGCGGGGAACTGGTATGGCTCTCCTGGCCATGACTGCGGAATGGAATCCGCTGGGGACCGGGACGCCTTTTATAGCCGTGACTGCGGAATGGAATCCGCCGGGAACTGTGGACTTGCGCCATGGCTTCTGACTAGCACTTTGGCGGGCCGTGCCTCGGACGGTGCTCTGGTGGGGCGGTCTCTGATGGGCTCTTGACATCAGGCATCGGCAGCGCTAGGCTGAGGACAATAATGGCGCTGGATATAGAGGAGTGGTCAGAATCTTTAGACCGGTATGCAGAGGAGTCAGGTGGGAAGTGAGTTGGCAAGCCTCAAAGGGGTTTGGATTGGACTGGACAATGACTTACGGAATTATCCGCTTCAACAAAGAATTAGGACTTGCTTAAATCTAGGACATGATTAATCAGCCCAATCAAGGAAAATGCATTCGTAGGGAGAACGCGACTAATGGGATCTTTGTCCAGTCCAAGCCGAAAATACCCTCTGAGACACTCGTCGGGCCAGCTCACCTTGGCAGCAATTTTTAGGAATTCCTCCACATATCCTTACAACGCGCGGCCACTCTGCCGCAGACGCCAAAGTCTGCCCTCTGCCATGATGGTCGGTTTTGGTCCGTAATTCTGTTACGTCTGGTGGTTGTAGGAATCAGCGGAGTCAAACAAGGGATAAACACATAGGACATTTGCAACTCAAACAGACAGGGTATAAATACACGTGGAAACAAAGAACCTAATAACAGACAGCTGGAGGACATGGAAACCATACTAATAATGACATACAGACAGGAACTACCATATAAGGAAACCAAGGAAGCTGTAAAACGAAACCTAACACAGACAGACTACGTGACACCCTCATTATAGATTTTTGAAAATTGTTTCAATCGGTATGTGAATTCGTTTCAAACATATGTAACTGCTCTAAGTGAATAAAAACATCCTGCGAGTTTTAAATCTGAAAATGCAATATAAAGTTATTGTCTCTCAAAAGAAAGAGTTGACTCTGAATTATTGAAACAAGTCATTGAACAAATAAGATCAAATAAATGCATATTATAAGAAAAGCAATGTTTCTTGACCATGCATGCATTATAGCTGTAATCTAGTGTACTTTTTGTATTGTAATAAATTAAATCATGTTGTTTGTAAATATCTCCTTGCATCCCTTAATTAAAGGATGTAAATGTCAAGCCCTGCTGTTGTCGTCTGCCACTGTTTTAGATGTCGGAGGGTATTTTGAGAGCGGGACGCTGGTGCGGTATGACCTCATGTCCGAGAGCAGCTCTTCTCCTGCACTGAAGGAAGGCAGCTCTGGAGTCCTGATTGCAGTGGGTAATCTGACCCGAGAGGAACTGAGCTTTAGCTTCAGTACGTCCCACACACCTGCAGTCCTTATCTACATTAGCTCCAAGACTCAGGACTACCTGGCCGTGGTGCTGCGGCACAATGGTGAGACACGTGTGGATCTTTACAGCTCAGATTTAACGTTTATGTTGTGTATCGGATCAAAGATTTGTTTTAATTTTAGTTTATTTAACAGTAATAAATGCACTTAACATTGATGAAAGATTGTGGTTTCCCTCAGGTACTCTACAGGTCCGCTATAACCTGGGAGGACTGAGAGAGCCGTTCACGATCAACCTGAATCATCGTAACATGGCTAACGGTCAGCCTCACAACGTCAACATCACCCGAAAGGACAGACTCGTTCAGCTGCAGGTGCTGTATCTACTTCAGTGATCAGATGAATCTGTGACAGTTACATGGATTTTTATGATTCTGTCTGTGCTGTTGCAGGTGGATCATTATCCTACAGTGAGCTATACTCTTCCTGAAGCCTCGGACACTGAGTTCAACCTTGTGAAGACCATTTTCCTAGGAAAAGTGTTTGGTAAGTAGGTTATCTTGTACATATTTTAGCATACTTTAGGGTTTTAAGTGCGCCATTAGCAAATGTTTCATACTGGCACCACCAAACCTGTGTTTATTTGTTACAAAAAAGGGCTAAAGGCTGATGTTGTGAGATATTATTTTATAAAACACAGGTGTTATCATTACTCCTGCCTCTAATATGCTGATTTGCTGCTCAAGAAACATTTCTTATTGTTTTCAATGTAAAAAAGAAAAGTTGTACTGTTTCATATTTATGTAGAAACCATGATACCTTTTCCCCAGAATTCTTTGATGAATAGAACGTTCAAAAGAACATAATTTATTGCAAATCTTATAAATCTTATCATATAAATCTTTATGAACATCAATGTCTCCATTGCCACTTTTGATCAGTTTATGCATACTTGCTGAATAAATGTTTTAATTTTCCTCAAAAATAAAATTACTGACGCCAAACTCTTGAACAGCAGTATAATAGTTAATACATTAATAAATGTATTCATATTCATAAATTAATTTTATATAGAATTTAAAAAGAACAGTGATATTTTCTAGAAATTAAAAAACTATTTCTAGAGATGTCATTTTATGTCTATCTATTATAACTAACTCATACATTTAGGCTTTAGTGTTTTTGACAAGGAATAATATTATAATATAACTTGGCTGAAGTCTTGTCACCAAAAATTCTAATTCTGTAATCATTTACTGCCGAACACAAAGGAAGATATTCAAAATATCTTCCTTTGTGTTCGACAAAACAAAGAAATTTATACAGGTTTGGAACTCCTCGAGGGTGAGTAAATGATTACAGAATTTAAATTTTTGGGTGAAATATTCCTTTAATTTAGTAAAAGATTGAGTCGTAATCTACTGTATAGTGACGAGAACACGTCTCTCCTGCTTTTTCTTTAACTGGACTCATCATCATGTGAAAACTGCTCTGATCTCAGTTCTGCTCCTGATCTCAGTCCAGTCTCCAGGTTTTCCTGTAGACATTTCTAGCAGTGATGAGCTGGAACGCCCTGAGCTGCATTACACTCACGAGCAGCCTGAACAGAATAGACAGAAGGAAATCTACAGTTTGTTAGTCAGGTTTACATGTTGATTAAGCACACTGAGAAAGACAGGCAGAAAGGAGAAATCTGCTGTTTTGCAAGATCTGCTAGGTGCTGGGAAGACATATCACAAACAGGTATAAAAGGCTTTATATTTCAAATATTAGCACATATTTTTCCGATGTGATTGTTTTTTCTTCTTTTTTTTGTGATGTTTTTGTGTGACGTTCAGGTATATGGGACGAAAAGATGAGTATAATCAAGGACAGAGAAGCTTTTCTCTCTTCTCACATACTTTATATAAGGCTAAAGTTACTTGACAGTGGTTGAGGGGATTTTAGGCACTTTTTTATTTATTTTTTTCTGTTGAGCATATTTATTTTCAAAAATACTGATTATACAAATATTTTTGAGTTTTAAAAGATAAAAAAGATGTCTGTTCATACGAAATGTTTCTTGAACAGAAAATCAGCATATTAGAATCATTTCTGAAGGATCATGTGAATCTGAAGACTGGAGTATTGAAGCTGAAAATTCAGCTCCCCATCACAGGAAATAAATTACAATTAAAACATATTCAAATGCAAAATTGTAATAATATTTCATAATATTACTGATTTTACTAATTTACTGATTTTATACTGATTTAATTTACTTTATGTCCTTTCAACTGAACTTTCATCATTGCTTTCACACTCTCATTATATTGTACGATATTTTCGATATTCACGATATTTTCTGCTGTTGTATTTGTTCTCCAGAAACGGGTCAGATTGATCCGGTGTTGATAGAGCGATATAACACCCCTGGATTCGTGGGCTGTCTCTCCAGAGTGCAGTTCAACCGCATCGCCCCGCTGAAGGCCGCCCTGAGGACCGGAGTGCCCTCCACAGCCTCCATACAGGGAGTCCTGGTGGAGTCCAACTGCGGGGCGTCTCCACTCACAGTACCACCCATGTCTGCTGTCTTTGACCCCTGGCACCCAGATACAAGTAACCAAATGATGATTAAAAAACTCTTTATGGGGTTATTTTGCTTTGAGTATCACCCTCAAAAAAACTAAATTGCTTACAATATACTCAATGTTTGAAATTTTAGACTACATCACTTGCTCACCAAAGGATCCTCTGCAGTGAATGGGAATCCAAACAACTGATGACAACATTTTAATCAATAACCACACCAATAGTCTAGAAGTCTATTAAATAAAGGCTGTTTTAGCTGTTAGTCCTGATTCGGATTCAGAGGAGATGAGTTTTTCACATGAGGAAGTAAAAATTATAGTTGCATTTTTAACAGAAGCAATATAGTTAAAGTTTTATTATGAATTTGTTTGTTACAAAGACACATCTTTTTACTCAGGAGATATTAATGGGATGAACTGGAGTGGTGTGGATTACTTGTAGATTATTGTGATTTTTATCAGCAGTTTGGACTCTCATTCTGACGGCACCCATTCACTGCAGAACATCCATTGGTGAACATATATATGTGTGTATATTAATACTGTATATACTGTATATATATAATTTTATGATGAATCTCATGCACATAAGGAAATGTTTTCTCACTTCTGAAGAGATCTTTTCTGGATGCCTGCGAGAAATCTTATTATTATTAATATATTATAAAATATAAATATAATAAAATATATATCTTATATCTTAGTATACACAGCTAAACTGAACATGCTTGGGAATATGAATTCACTGTTATTGTCGTAATAAAAAACTAATTTAGATTAAGACGAGAGACAGATAGACAGACAGATAGACTGATATACAGGTATAGAAAGATATGTAGATATAGCTGGATAGATCTGTTGTTTTAAGTGCTTGTCTGTGTGCGTGTGTGCTTAAAAACATGACACTGAGTGCCTTGAGCTTTCATGGATATTTGTGGAGCATGGTGTTTGGAGCCTGTGGAGACGGCAGATGAAAAGAGCAGACGGTTGGTCTCAGATCTGCTCCCTGCCAACAGCAGCCCACCGACTCCTCCTGAGAGAGACGCTCGAGCGTACACACATACACTCATCTGCCCACAGTGTTCTACCGACCTTCTGTACTTCATCTATGCCAAGAAATTCAATGAAAGAGATTCTCAAAGTTTAGAGTAAAAAAAGCTCTTTTTTCTCTTTTTTCAAGTCGGTCCCCAGTTCCCATTCAACGAGGAGCGATTCAGTCGTGATGGCGTCAACAGAGACTCTGCAATAATTGGAGGTGAAATGTGTTGTTCCAGTATTATGCTTTTTTATTTTTAATATCATGAGCCAAATTCATGATACATTTTTATCAGACAGACATTAAAGGCTAATTTTCCCAGATGGATTCAGAAAAGAACTTTAAAGGTTTTTTTTGTACATTTAAAGAATATTTTTGATTTAATCAAATGTTTCTGTTTGTTGAATCCCTCTCTTCTGTGATATGGCACAAAATTAAAATACAACCCAACTGAATTTAATAACATGATTTTTCATTGCAATCATAATTTTAATTTATAATATAATCATCAAAATAATATTGTTAAAATTATTAGAATTTTTGCTTTTTATTATTGTTCTAGAAATGATCTATATTGATTTTAATGATTCATAATTTCAGTCGTTATTTTAATAGCATTGTATAACTATATAATAATATTTACAAAAAATATTATAATGCAATATTAACAATTCGATTAACATGTTTTTATATTACGTTTCAACTTAATTTTTAATTTTTATATTTTATTTGTTTAGCTTTTCTAGACCGATTTTAATTATATGATCCATTATTTTAATATCATTGTACAAATATAATATTAAAAAATATAATCAAATAATGTTCAAATATTTGGAGGATGTTATCATTGCTGTGGAATATTTCTAAATCGATTAAATGACATGATTCATCATATAGTCATAATTTGAATA
The DNA here is from genome assembly GCA_032357475.1 of Enteromius thamalakanensis. Classification (NCBI taxonomy): domain Eukaryota; kingdom Metazoa; phylum Chordata; class Actinopteri; order Cypriniformes; family Cyprinidae; genus Enteromius; species Enteromius thamalakanensis. The sequence continues at coordinate 20,523,323 of JAUCMT010000047.1, read as the reverse complement.
TTATTTCTCCCTCACGTAGGCATCATCGCGGTGGTGATTTTCACCATCCTCTGCACGCTGGTGTTTCTGGTGCGTCACATGTTCCATCACAAGGGCTCCTACCACACCAACGAGGCCAAAGGGGCGGAGTCTGCCGACTGCGCTGATGCGGCCATCATCGTGAATGACCCCGCCTTCACAGAGACCATCGACGAGAGCAAGAAGGAGTGGTTTATTTAGCCACAACCCCTGGGAGGGGCTTCATTCTCTGTCAGTGAGGAACACATAAAGGTCATTCTGAGCAGCCGATGTGAAACGGACACTTGGCAAGTCCATTCGGACCACAGTCTGTGCACTGACTGGCATGTCTGTTCTGTAATTATTTTCTATGTAAGTGAACACAGCACAAGGACTTCTGTGAGATCAAATTCATCTCATGCACACATGACATGGCATATTCCATACGGAACGCTGGTAAAAACATTCAATATCATTGCAATACTGCTGGTCTGTTAACAAATGTGTGTTTGGCAAATATGAATGCACCAAATCCTCCAATAGCACAAACGGAATGTGTACAGAATGATGCATAATTATGTTTCTGATAATGACATTTGATTGTATTTAAACATTTTGTTGTCAGTATCTTCAGGACAATAATATATTGTAGCATGGTAATCAGCCGATGGCATTCTAAATCATTCATCAATGTTAATGCAGCACTTTTGTATCTCATGGTAAACATTCTTTATAGTTATCAGAATTCAGTGTTATTTATTTGTTTCTCCATAAGTGCTTGTTTAAACTGTGGAAAAGACGAGGGTTTTTATAAGGAGATGCTCTTAAAAACACGAAAAGCTCTAGATAGAGATTTTAGTTCAGATGTGTTCAGTAGTAAATGACCTTGAATGGGCCATTTGCTCCAGTGTCTTTTAATGTGCCTCAAAGGTTCAAGGCTTTTTTCGGGCCGAGCATGGATTTTGTGATAGATTTGATTACCCTTAATTGTCAATATAGGAGAACGGTGTTTTTTTCTGTGTGTTTGCAGTTGTAATGCACTGCTCGTTTGAAATCAGCAGCACAAATTTATGTACAAATATTTTGAATATTATCTTCATTGTGATTGGTTAAGTCACTTTTATTTTTTAAAAAGATAGTTCAATCAGAAATGAAAGCTCTGTCAGCTATAACTCACTCTCCAGTTGTTCCAAACTTGTATGCATTTCTTTCTTCTGAAGATCTTTTGAAGAATGTGCGTAACCGAACAGTTGATGGTGGAGTTTTCTTTCAATACTATGAAAATCAATGGGAACCAACAACTTGAGGGCGAGAAATGACACAATTATGTCTGAGTTACAAATGTATGTCTTTTTGGCAGTTTATTAACATGGTCTCATTAGAGTTTGTCCTCTCTGCTCAAGTTAATTCACTAACAAGAGTATTATTCAACCAACATATAGATTGCAGAGCCTGGTTTATAATGAAGCACTATAATAATGTTGCTTTCTGTACATTTTAAGTTGTTTAATTAATTATTAATGTGTTTTACGTGTCTCCATGCATTACCAATATATCAATTGGTTTTTTAAGTGAACAAAATTGCTTATTTATTAAGGTTTGTCGCATAATTATTGTGTGATTTTGTTATAATGTAATGCAATCATTTGTTCTCATGTTCTTTTTCAAAAATGCTCATGTATGATATGATGAAATGCCATTACATGTAAAGGGGTTGTAAAATAAAAAGCGACTCTCCAATATGAACACACTGCAAATCTCAATAAACTACTGGGTTGTTTTTGTAACAAAAAAGACTAGATTTTTTTTACGGAATGAGTGAAAAGAGAGTTGTTTAATATGCTCATGATGGTTAATGGCAATCTTAAAGAGGTCGTTTTGCACTATATATGGGCTATATATGTCTACATCAAACTAGTACAGTGGTAGTTTTTTGGTAAAATTATGGTCTCAGATAGTAATGATACTTTAATGCATATATGCAAAATAAGATGATTATGATACACATTTTTTAACAATAATTAATACTACCGGGCTAGTTAATAATTTGCGTTAACTGTCGTTGTGCATAGTTCTGTCCATTTTTTTGCATGTATAAACTATCAAAGTCCAAATTAATTATTCTTATAATTATCATCCCAATTATTCATCACTCACATAATTCGTACGACAAACCAAACGGAGGCGGAACCTTAAACCACAGCCGCTGTTTTCGGGCGGTGCGCTTGTTGACGGAGTTTGTCTCAGGAGTTTCCGGGGGGACCGTGTTTCCGTGAGCACGCGCTGACGGAGTTTTTCTGTGTTCGTTGTTTCTGGGCCGTTGTTTTTATTTTATTAGTAGAAAATAAAGATCGCCTCATAAGCGAATAAATAAAAGGGAATATTGTTAATCAGAATTCGGAGCGGCGTTGGAGAGTCACGCTTACGTGTGTCGTTCTTTCTGGATGATGGTAAGAGCGCGAGATTAGCGGTTAGCTTTAGCTTTAATCTTGATCACAAACACACAGTTAATAGCGATAATTAATATCTTATTATAACACGTACTTCTGCATTTTGTCCTTGTTTTCAACTGACTTGTGTTAACGGATCTCTGCGTGTTTCACAGACTATCTGTGGTGTGTTTTGAGGTGAGGCCTCATCAGTCAGATTGTGTTTACGCGAAACACATATAATTAAGCAAGTTTCAATTCGGCGTGTGATGTTTTTGGACGTAACGTTAGGGAGTGACAGTTATATGGAATACATCAACATTACGCTTAAGCGCGGGCACAACAGTAAGTTGGTAACGCATGAACCGCCCTCGATGGTTATTTTGGTGCGGTTGTACCTTATGAACCTCGATAGACACGACTACATTGCATCGCTCGCATTGTGAGAAATAAAACTGGTTGTGCAGTTTTGACACTCTCAGTGTAGACAGACTCTCGTGGACATCATGAAGTGAGGAGATCGAGTGCAGCAGAGATCATCAGACATTCTGGAGAAGTCAGAAATGAGAAATCAGATTGAGTTTAGCAGTGAACTTAATGGAAAACAGGTAATAATTACACCATTAGTTTTAATCATCCTTTACGTGTGCGTTTAATACACATCAAGCCATAAACAGATGATAATTAAAATATCATTTTAATCACCTTTTACTATAAAAACCTTCCCCTATATGCATTAATTTGAAATATATATATTTTTTAACATAAATGTTTTACTGTCACTTTTATTCATTTGAATGCAGACTTGTGGAATAGAGGTATTAATTTAATTTCTTTTCTTCATTAAAAAGCAAATCTAAATTCACCCAAACGTTTGCATATAGAAACATTACTGTTTTCCTTATTTTTTATTAAATAAGTGCAATCTTGGTGGAAAAAATGCTATTTTTATCTTAATTATTACAATTCTTAGCAGCCACAAGTTGTTGCAAAGATAATTAGTACATTTTACAATTATTTTCAAGAAATATTAATGAATAATAATACAGTAATTATTAATAAATAAGAAATACATTAAAAATATATATTATAAAATATTAAAACAAAGCATAATCCTCTATACATCGTTTTATTTATTTTAGCATTATTTTACCAATAATAAGTATTTTTAAAATCTGGTATAATTAGTGAAAAATGTATAGATGTAAATATTATTAAATGTTTGTGCTACAAAATTATTTTTAATTCTACTTTAGAGTGCGAGATGTTCAGCGTTTTTGGTCTTGTTTTGTAGTTAATAACTGTTTGAAAATGAACAGATGTGGGTCCAGATGTTCTCCTGTCCCACAGGTACACTGTTCCGTCAGAGTAGTTCACTGTAAGTCATGATCTAATGGCAGATCGCTGTTAGTTTGCTTAGTTACAGCCCCGGCTTCGGCTCAGAGCTCCTAGCGGAATATTTTCTGTTCCTTGAGTTGTTGCCATGGATACAAGAAGGAAACCCCAGGATATAATGAACAGTAGATTCCATACAAGGAATGTTTATCCCAGGAAAACCTAGTGCTGCTGTCTTTATGAGATGTTTTTATCAGCAGAATCGGCGTCTGATAGCAGATTCCTCGTTTACTTTTTTTCCTTCTTCTCATTTATTAATGTAGGCTACACATAAGTAACTTATTTGCTCAAATGTATCTAGTTAGACTGTATGTCTCTTTCTTGTTTCTCACAGGTTTCTTTCCTGTCTGTCGCTGTTCCCTGAGGGTCTGCCCTGCTTGTCCTCTCTCACTGCTTGACCCTATGGAGGAGTAGCTCTTGAGTGACAGGCACAAGAACCAATCAAACGTCAGGAGGAGCGTCAGACGCGCAGCGGCAGGGCCCGAGAGGATGTCGACTACCCGGACCCAGACCCCTCACGGTCTGAAGCAGATCGGGCTGGACCAGATCTGGGATGATCTGCGGGCGGGGATCCAGCAGGTGTACACCCGCCAGAGCATGGCCAAGTCACGCTACATGGAGCTCTACACGTATCCTCAAGTGCTGTTTTATTTGTAATTTACATAAAAAATGAGTCTGTTGTGTCCTCAACTTCCTGATTTTCAGTCACGTGTATAATTATTGCACTAGTGTGCATCAGTCCAATCAGATCCGCAGTGGAGGTGCCCACCCTTCCAAACCTTCGAAGAAAACCCCCACACCTGGAGGAGCTCAGTTTGTGGGGCTGGAACTCTACAAGAGATTGAAAGAATTTCTGAAGAATTACCTTACAAACTTACTAAAGGTACCAGTATAATTTGTGGAGGAAGTTACATGTGCTGGCCAAAGCTGCATTTATTTGATTCAACATATTGTGAAAGATTTTTTACAAATTAAAATAACTGTATGTCTTTAAGATGTAATTCATCCCTGTGAGGCAGAGCTGAATTTTCAACATCATTACACCAGTCTTCAGTGTCACATGATCCTTCAGAAATCATTATTATTGTCTGTTGAAAACATTTTTGTGGAATACATGATATTTTTTTAGGATCGATAAAGAGTTGAAAAGAGCAGGTTTTATTAGAAATGAGTAGTTTTTAGTTTTTACCATGTTTGTTTTTAATGTTTCTATTGTTTTAGTTTTTATTCAGTCTTAGTTATTTTAATGCATCAGATTAAACTAAATGTAAATGAGAAATGTGTTTGTAAGTCGCTGAAACTTATAGTAGTTCACCCAATAATGAAAATTACCCCATATTTTACTCACCCCGAAGCCACCATAGGATAACTCCTATCACATGATCACATGTCCTCTGAAGCAGATCGATGGGTTTTTGTAACACAATATTTCTAGATACCTGACTTCCAGCAAAGGCCACATGCACGTCCCGACAGCATATCTTAGCTCATTTTAAAACTAGAAATACTTTTATTACAAAAACCCATCGATCTGCTTTTGAAAGCATGCAGGTTTGTTTTGCATTGCGAATATATCTGATTTGTGGAGCTTTAAAATAATGGACACCATCCACAAACACTACCAAGCTCGGAAGAGCCAGGATAAACTGTTTTTAAATATATTGATTAAGCTAATATTTAAATACTGATTAGTTCAGTATTTCTGAACAGATTTACTTGAGGATCCATTGTGAATAACTTGAGTCCAATTCACAGCATTAAGCCCAAAAGATCAAGTCATGGCACCATGAGTCTATATTAATATTACTAATGGTTGTCTAAAGAAGCCTGCTCTTGTCAGTGGATGAATTCTCCCAGTGAACAGCTTCCTTTGACTGTTTTCCTCAGGATGGAGAGGATCTGATGGACGAGAGCGTTCTGAAGTTCTACACACAGCAGTGGGAGGATTACAGGTTCTCCAGTAAAGTGCTGAACGGCATCTGTGCTTACCTCAACCGCCACTGGGTGCGCCGGGAGTGTGACGAGGGCCGGAAAGGGATCTATGAAATCTACTCTGTAAGCGCTTCTTGCTTTTCTTTTGCCTTGCTGCACAATTTCAGTTCATTAACAATAGCACATGTTTATTTGTTGTGTTGTGTGTGCTTTTCTAGCTTGCTCTGGTGACGTGGAGGGAGTGTTTGTTTCGACCTCTGAATAAGCAGGTAAGATTGGAAACAGGAAAGACACTCATATAGGACAAATGGAGAATAAGTCGAATTAATGTTTGTGTATGTACTTAGGTCACAAATGCAGTATTGAAGCTGATCGAGAAAGAGAGGAACGGAGAAACCATCAACACTAGACTCATCAGTGGTGTGGTCCAGTCCTATGGTGTGGCATCGTTTACATCATGATGGATTTCACTGCTTGTTTGTCTGTGTCATGTGATGCTTAGAAACCGTGCTCAGATATGTTCCTCTTCATCTCTCGCAGTCGAGTTGGGTCTCAACGAGGACGATGCCTTCGCTAAAGGTCCCACTCTGTCAGTCTACAAGGAATACTTTGAGACTCAGTTCCTGGCAGACACCGAACGGTTTTACACGAGGGAAAGCACAGAGTTCCTGCAACAGAATCCTGTTACTGAGTACATGAAGAAGGTGCGGCCAAAATAGCTTAAAGCAATAGTTCACCCAAAAATGACAATTCTGTCATCATGTACTCGCCTTTAAGTAGTTCCAAACCTGGATGAATTTCTTTGTTCTGCACAAAGGAAGAAAGTTTGTAACCGGGCTGTGGAAGTCAATGGTGATCAACACAGCCTGGTTACAAGCTTTCTTCAAAAATATCTTCCTTTGTGTTCTGCAGAACAAAGAAATTCATCCAGGTTTGGAACTACTTGAGGGTGAGTACATTTGTGGGTAGACTAATAGTATATTAGTTTATTTAATATTTAATTATAACATTTAAATAAATATTACTGGTATTATTTTATATTATTATTAAATATAATAACTTATATTTATTGACACATTTATTTGTTTAAAGTGATCATTTAGTTTGAAAAGAAACAGGATAGAATTTTAAGATGATTTTTAGCATAATTTTAGCATTTTATATCTGCTTGCCTTTAATGGCTGTTTGGTTTAAATGAATGTTGGTTTAATTAAAAATTAATACTTATTATTCATTTACTTTAAGTAATTGATATTTTTATTCAGCAGTGATGCATTAAATTGATCAAAAGTTAGGGATGCACAATATCAGACTGATAACGGCATATATGGACTTCAGAAAATTGGCCAATTTGAAAAATGATGCCGATATGTCTCGCCGATTAGAGGAATACATTAACTCACATGAGCTCAGGGTGCTAGTGATTAGATCAGGTCAGCGGTTTGGATCATTCTTGGAGCAAAGTTTTGATTGAAAGATGATTAGATTGACTGCTGCCTTTAATCTGTGAAAGCAGGAACCGATTGACGTGTTCTCTGTGTAAGAGTAAACTATAATAGCACGTGCAGGGGCAGACTCCCCGGGTCCTAATGCCCGTTCATAAAGGAGTTTTAATATGGTATTTAATATAGACTATTTAATATAGTCATAAAATAATGAGTATGTTTTGATTTAAAGGTCAAACGCTATAGTTTACATGACAAAAATTACAAACATGACAAATGTTGAACCTTAAAAACAATGTTAGGGTTAACACTGCATTTTTCTGGTGAAAAATGTAGGGATTGAGATATAGTTTATTTATAGTTCTTTTTAAAGCTTTGAAAGTACTGTCAAGAAAATTTCATTGTTTATTTAATTCTAACAAATACGTTCTTGTTAAAAACTAACCAAATTTTTTAATAAATTAGCTTATTTCTGCACTTGGTGTTGTTTCCAAATAAAAGTGAATATATCGGCCAAAGTGAGTTGAAAAATACAGATATTGGCAAATGTGACAGAAAAAACCTTTATTAAACAAATAATAAGAATTCTGGAATTGCTTTTAAATCTGTAATCATTAAAGAATCCTGTAAAAATATATCAGAGTTATATATATCATGCAGCACAGTTGTAATCTGTAAAGCATTACAAGTAAAGCAAGTGAGACTAAAGGTGAATGTGCATTAATTCATCTAACTTTCAAAAAACAGATTTCAGATTCATCAAAATGAATTCAAATAAACTTAGAATATGACACAAACCTGCAATAATTAAATTACGCAAATGTATCTGATCCCATTTCATTAACCAATGTCTGCTGACCTCTGATGTTCCAGTTCAAGCATACTTACAAGCAAAATGACTTAAAAAACGAACTATTGTGCTTTTCATTGTTTTTTTTATTGCTGAAAAGTATTGAACTTTCTCCTGTATTCTGCTTTACTTTTTCTTTAGCCTGAGGTTTATTTGTGACTTCTTATATTAAAACAAACACTCAAGCTCTGCCCATATAAAAAAAGTAACACAAAAGTAATATAACGCATTACTTTCCATAAAAAGTAATTAGTTACTTTTTTTAGGGAGTAATGCAGTCTTGTAATGCATAACTTTCCCCAACACTGGTTGTAGTACTTGTTTCTTGAGCAGCAAATCAGCATATTAGAATATTAAGAAACCTTTAAAGATCTTTCTGAACCCCAAAGTTTTAATATTAGTGTATGTTAACATCATAAAAGTCTGCAAGTTTTCTTTTATGGTTTATTATTTTGTTTCGCCCCATCGTAGTGTGAGTTTGAAGTGTTGATCTGTGTTTTGCAGGCTGAGGCACGTTTGCTGGAGGAGCAGAGGAGAGTGCAGGTTTACCTTCATGAGAGCACACAGGATGAGCTGGCCAGGAAGTGTGAGCAGGTTCTCATCGAGAAGCACCTGGAGATCTTCCACACCGAGTTCCAGAACCTTCTGGACGCAGACAAGAATGAAGGTGTGAATCACAGTGAAAACTGAATGTCTGTTCATCGTCTCTTCATTGAAATCTCAATCACGATTTACTCTTTCTGTCTTTGTAGATCTTGGTCGCATGTACAATCTTGTGTCACGGATCACAGATGGATTGGGAGAACTAAAGAAACTTCTGGAAACGCACATTTACAATCAAGGCTTGGCAGCCATCGAGAAATGTGGGGAGTCTGCTCTCAATGTGAGTCTGTTTGGTTGGTGTTGTATAATATGTTGTCTAGCTTGAAGGTCATCATGCTTTAGATCTGTTCTTTCTGACAATATATGTTTTAACATGTATGAATTTTGTGCTGTTCTTTTAGGACCCCAAAATGTACGTCCAGACAATTCTGGATGTCCACAAGAAGTATAATGCCCTTGTGATGTCAGCATTCAACAATGATGCTGGTTTTGTGGCTGCTCTAGACAAGGTATGACTGTCTGTTCAACCTTTCAGTTCAGTTTAGTCATGATAGAATTAGTTCTAGTAATTTTCTACATACGTGCATGTGTTTTGTATTTATATGTACATAATAAATATACGTAGTACACACACATTTATTTTACAAAGAATATCTTTTATTGTGAATGTGATTTAATTGCAATTAATTGTTTGACAGCAGTAATATATATGTATATAATTTTAACTACTGTTATTAAAGCTTATTAAAGCATTAATATGCTATTCTAGTTTTTATTAATATTTAGTATTATTGATTCAGTTTATCTTTTTCTGTTTAGTTTACTAAACTTTTAGTCTATATATATATATATATATTGTAGTTATTAAATACATTTCTAAATACAGTAAATCTTGTATTTATGTATATAGTTTTGTTTTTCATGTCTAGCCATATTTTATCTTTAGGGAATTATGAATGCATATTTGGCTAATAAAAATGAACCCTATCTTTAGGACTATGATTTGGTAGTTTTTGGATCAATCATATAATTTCTCTGTTCAGGCTTGTGGGCGCTTCATCAACAATAATGCTATTACAAAGATGGTTCAGTCCTCCAGCAAATCTCCTGAACTGCTGGCCAGATACTGCGACTCTCTGCTCAAGAAGAGGTGTGTGTTTAGGTTTCTCTGTCTGTTGGCACACACTGTAAATGTGTTATCAATCCCTGTGCTGAAAAAAAATCTTTTTGATATTTCAGCTCCAAAAACCCAGAGGAGGCAGAACTTGAAGACACTCTGAATCAAGTGGTGCGTTTTTGCAATACTTTCACACATTAAACATAATGTCTGTTTTGATTTTTTTATTTGTTATTCTTTTTTTTTTTGTAGATGGTGGTGTTTAAGTATATTGAGGACAAGGATGTGTTCCAGAAGTTCTATGCGAAAATGTTGGCCAAGCGTCTGGTCCATCAGAACAGCGCCAGTGACGACGCAGAGGCCAGCATGATCTCAAAACTCAAGGTGCAATAGTTCTTCCACAGCTTAGGAAAATATCTGTCATCCATAAAGCTTGCAGTTCTTAAAATAATCACTGAATGCCCTTTCATAATAACCTACTAATTAGCAAGTTTCACTATGAATACGGCTAAAAAAAAAGATCCTCTGAAAGCGCCTCTGAAAAGAGGGGTGGGGTTAGGGGAGCTCGTGAAGATTTAAAGGGGAAGTACACAGAACATGATTTCTAAAGAGCTGTTTATGACAGGGTAAAATTAGCATTTTTTTACACACTCTATATTACAAACTTACCATTAAGATCCTAAAGAATCATATTAGCTTGTGGAAAATTGCATTGTATGACCCCCTTTAATAAAACATTTATGTTCTGCGTTGTAATTGATGTCAAATTTCCAGTAGTGTGAAAGTAAAATGCATGGTTCTTTTTAAACTAGGCTAATTAACAGCGAAGGTGAGGGAAAACTCAAACAAACTAGTGATGTTGTTCGGGAGGAGCGCGTTCGAACTATCATTCGCAGCTGGCTCCACTTTCTAATCGTCTCGTTAGCCAAACCAAACATATCCATAATAAATACACTCCTTCCCTTCCGCATCTTGTTCTAGCATCCCTCCTCCTCCCCTTGTCTCGCGCCTTCCAAAGGGGCACGCAGGGTTCGAGCCGGTCCTTGAGCCCTACCCTTGCTAGGGTTCATGCCACTAGGGCTCGGGTCCGCCAAGCTCACAGCTCGCCCCCAGACAGCACGCCAAACATGCTTATTATTTTTATTATTATTATTATGAGGAAGTGCAAACTAATGAAAAAGCTAATAACTGCTTGTTGCCAAATTGCTGCAAATTGTGAAAGTGAAAGTACAACACACATGGTGCTATTTAAAACTGAAGGAACTTAAACAATGCCTCCACCACTGTGATACTGGTATTACCTGTGTTGTTACATGTCGATTAAGTCGGTGAGAAATTTCCTACCAAGCCAAACCGACCCTAGATGCAGAGTTGTATTCTTACTCGCATCTCTGATTTTAAACTTCAGGAGCAAAAAGAGTTTGAATCACTTCTGTAACTCACTCCATGTGCTGCATTCACATTTTTTTTATACTTGTCATTAAGTGAGAATTTATATGAAACTTTAGAATTTTATTTAAACTTTTTTTTTTTTGTATTTTACATATTGCCTTTTATTTGATATTTGTATTTTCTGTCAAATCCCCCTTCTACTCTAATTAAATGTATGCATTTGGTGGATGCCTTTATCCAAAGCAGTGTTATTTTACTATTATTTATATACTATTATAGTATAAATTAATAATTTAAATGATCATTTATTTTAATATTTTCAGTTGTGATTTAGTTTTTATAATTTATCTTTTATTTTACTTTATTTTGTTTAGTTACCAAGGCAACATTTTACATTTATTTTTTTACATCTAATATTTTTCATTTCACTAGTTCGCGCCTTCTCATTAATAAGAGGTAGAGTTGGTAAGAAAAAGAAAGCAAATTTGGCGAGCTGTCCGGGGAGCGAGCCGGAAGAGCTGCAGGCTCC
>JAUCMT010000047.1:20481722-20497045 GCA_032357475.1 Enteromius thamalakanensis | reverse complement strand
AGCAGATCTCTGGGGGCCCCTAAAGGGCGTGGGCCCTTAGAATTGTCCCAACTTTCCCCCCCTTAGCGGCGCCCCTGATAACAGTAGAAACGGTTGAAACACATCAAACCATTGTATAGATGTCAGATTATTCAAAGCCAAGTTATTTAGTTTTAGTTATATAGTTTGTTTATAAAGTTGTTTGTTTAAATTAAAAGAGAAATGTCAATCATTTTGGAGTATTTTTACAAAAATGCAAAGGCATCTACAGTATTTACTTAATCTGTGTCTCTGAAACAAAGTATTTTTGCTCAAATTGGGTTCAGCTGCTGACCTATTTTAATTGTCACCAGTCAACCAAAATGACCCCCAAGAGATGCTTTGTTTGTAGAATATAGCTGAAGTAGATTGATAGTGCTTCTCTCTTTTACTGTTGTTTTGTTGTACAGGTTCGCTGGCCCAGTTTAGCAGAACGTTGTTTTATTTGCATCCCTGGCGCTGTGCGTGCGTCGTGCGTAAAGTTCGCGTGCTGCGATCCGCCACCTGAAACACGCTATAAAACGTCAGAGCGGGGTCGGTGTCGCTGTCATATCAAGAGTTTATTCTTTATTGACACGCGGGATGATTCGACTTCGTTTCCAACAACTATTTTAAGTTACTTTATCTGTTGTTATCGGCTGGATGTGAATTTCGGTGAGTTTCATTTCTTATACCTCCAGTATCTGGTATCTACAGAACCTAAATTTTCTCGCAGAGTAGATTTGTAAACGTGTTTTCTTTTTGTTTTTTAATAATTTTATTGCGTATTTGTTTGTTGCTACACTTTCACGCCTTCCTATTCTTTTCCCTTTTGCCGTTTCCACATGTTTAATAGCCTACTGTTTGCCAAGAACTAAAAAGAGCATCTTCGTGTTGAGCTATTTGGAGAAGTGCGCAATGATTCCACCTGGAGACTCTCTGTATGCTGGAAGGAAAAGGAGAAAACCTTTGCAGAAACAGCTGAGTATTGATCGGTTTATTAGCATGACTGTTGACGAACCATTAGTGCAAATTACAAAAACAATGAGAAATAATTAATGCTAATAAAAAGGTAAATTACTTACATTAGTTGGGCCAATAATAGTAAATTGTTTATTATGATAAATTCATATTGTTAAGCTGTTACATTCATATCAAGGTTTTTGTATTGCCATAACTACTTTATTGGCAGTGTTAATAATATGTCACTAATAATATGTGTAAAATGTTTTTATATTACAGTTGGTAATAGTAGTGGTGGTGGTAATAACAACAATAATCGTAATCATCATCAATAATAATTATTATTACGATTACTGTTTTTGTTTTTAACATTTTTATGTAATTGTCATGTTTCTGTGCCATATAGTCCTTTGGATGCCACACAGGTTTTATGATATTAATTTATGGTTTTATATCTTTAGGAAACCAGAGAAAGCAGGTCAGAAATCGAATCCGTCAAAGCGTCATCGTGATCGCCTGAATGCAGAACTGGACCGGTTGGCAGGTCTGCTGCCCTTCAGTGCAGATGTCATCTCTAAACTGGACAAACTCTCCGTGCTGAGGCTCAGCGTCAGCTTCCTGCGGGTTAAGAGCTTCTTTCAAGGTAAGAAGGAATGTTTCTGGCAATTTTCCGTGCTAAAGCTGGGAATTACAACAATTGCCTCCGAAAAATTGTTTGAACAGTTTAAATTAAACTTGATGTTTAAGTCACTCATCTGTGTTTGATTCAAGCATGTCCATAAAATTTAATTTGTCTATTTGTATGTTTTGTGGTTTTGTTTTGGGATAAATTAGTAGTTTGTTTCGTCGCTTTTACGTTTTTATATGGACTATATATAGATTTAATTTGCAAAGTTTATGGAAAACATTTTCCTCTCTTGAATTTTTTTTTTCTCCCACATGTTCTTTAAAATTTTTAAAGCTCATATTCTTAGTTTGCATGTTAAATTATTTATAATACAAAGCAGCATAACTTTAAAAATAAATTAGTTCTTTTTAAAAATAGATTTTATTTCACTTTAGGGGAAAGCTGGCCTAACATGCTGGTAAATACACATGTGGTTCTTCTGCCATGTAAAATAATAGGATTTATTTCAGGAGAAGCCATATAAGGTCCATGTGTAGCTTCATGTAATCTAGAGATTGCCCCTTTGCACTCACATGCTGATCGTTGTGACTGTGTCCAAAAAGATCTGTGTTGAGGTGGTGTGTGAAGAGCTGGCAGTATCTGGGTTGTGTGCTGGCAGGTGGGCATCTCTCAAATGTAACTGAACTCATAACAAAGTAATGAGGAATGAGGCAACTAAATAGGAAGGAGCACCATGTGCCCCGCATCATATGTAAGATGCAGTATGGGCAAAACTTTTTTTGAGGCCGTAGATTGCCATGCTATTCTTAATTTAAAGTCAAGTCACATTTTTTTATTTATTGCTTCCAGGTGTCTTTGCACAGGTTTTGGGTAGATTTTACACAAGCTGCTTTAGATGGTGAAATTCATAAATCTCATTTGTAATGAAAGATGCGACCCTGAAGAAGTTGAACCTTCACGGATCTCGGTTTGTGTCAGCCTTGATCTTTCAGTTCATATAAGATTGATGCTTGCATTACGTTACAAACATCAGCATTTTAATGTATTCATCTTCTCAAGGCCTTTTTTGGTCTGATCTCATTTTCTATCACCTTTCAAGCCATAAATTATTGACAAGGCAGTGAAGTATGTCTGAAATACTTGTCCGTTTTGAAGTTAAAATGTGAACTGAAATGTCATCGAAAAAGGGTTTAATGGAATGGTTTACTATTTTACAAAAAATGTCCTTTTCTAGATCAGACGTGCTACTTTTGCTCTGTTGTTATTTCTGTATTTCATCATTGCTACTGTTTAATTAAGATATCTTTTAAATGTGGCGCATACGTTTCAATAGAAACAACATTAAACCGTATATTCTAATTTACCATAAAAGTTTGTCAGTACTTTCAGCAATACACTTTCACATAAGAAGCTAAATGTCCTAATTTTTCTCCGCTCAGCCCGTGGCTGTCTTGTGAGTTACTGTGCATATTGGTTGTGCATGACTGAGGTAGTGTCTGATCCATTGTCCACCACAAGTCTCCACAACAGACAGCAGGAAACCCTGTGAAAGTGTTTGTTGGCCAAACAGCATTTTTTTAGAGGCTTGTTCCCTGCAATTATAATCAAATCATTTTGATTGTCGCTTGGCCAGATGAATTCCAACACTTTTCCGGGCCTCTCGGGATGTGGAGGGTGTAAACTGACCTCAAAAGCTTTTCTTTATTTCCTTTAGAGATTAAACGTATTGCTCATTTAGTGCTTGCCATTGCAAACAGCATTATTGCTCATACATAGGATTAGTGATTTAAACAAACCTCTAACCTCAAGTATACTTAAGTTTGTAACAACCTGCGCAGTTTTTGCTGTGAACATTTTAATTGTTAAAGTGAAGTCACAAAGAATCCCTCCTGATGAGAAGCGTATAATCATAGCTGAGATTCACCATGTACAGCTCTTCTGTTTGCCAACACCATTGGAGCAGCAGACCATGTTACTGGCAACACTGCTATTAGACACATCTGCTCTAAACCCGTTTAAAGAGCATCTTGATAAGGATTGGGTACCGTGTGCATTTTAACAGACAACGGTACTTTACTCTGTGTGTAATAACAAAAAAAGTAAGTAACTTCCGAAATAAGTCAAAAACTCTAAATTTCAACATTTTGTACAATTGGGCCCTAAATGCAAATTTTCTTCCAGAAATGCATATGCGGTTTTTTTTTTTCTGATCAAATGAAGACCTGAATCATTTATTTTTATCGAATGAAAATGAAACTTTTTGGCAAACAGATTTATTGTTAAAATAAATGAAAGTAATTGTCAATATTTCTTAAAGTTTTAATAATGATTGCATTTTTTTCTACAATTAAGTGGTTAATGTGGTTGTAGTAATTATTTTGATCATTTAATTTGTTTTATCTTGTCACGAGGGAGGAGGCGAGGAGGTGTTCGGATTTAAGTGCGAGCTGTTTATTTAAACACAGAGCGTAGACAGGCAGTCAGGGTAACAGGCGAGACACTAGTGTCGGTAACACTAAATCCAATTCACAAGACAGTAGAATACTAAACACGATGAAATACAAGAACCAGGTTAACAGTGCAAATGGACCGTGGAGACACACAAACACATCCAGGTTTTATACATGTGAAAGTAGGTCAAGGGGTGGAGCAAATAATGAAGTACCTAGACAGCAAACGAGTGGGCGGAGACATGAGTCCATGAATGAAAACAGATGTAAACACACACAGTTAATGGAGAGCTGGAGTGCCATCCAAAGTCTTGCTAGCACATCCAGCTGATCGTCACAATTTAAATGGAATATGTAAAGACACACATTATACTGTGCAAAAGCAATAAAAGAGAAATATATTTGTCCTCTATGTTAAACCGTACTTTTAGTTTGACAGGTTACTGTGAAGTTTCTGTGTGTATACAGTATGATATGATGCTAGTTTTCTCAAACCGGTAAAATTCTCATGAAGAGATTAACAGCACCTTTGGGGTCGGTTGCACCAGCTGGACGTACGCCTTTCGTAAGACTAGTCTGGATGTAAAATGTGTTCTAAGTCCTGTGTAGAATTTATACCTGTTGCACCATCTCGGCGTAAGCTGCGTCTGAGACTAAACCTTACGCCTAGTCAGAGCTAGGTGTAAAGTAAAAATCATGCTTTGCTCCGACATTATTAATTTTTAGGATTCATGTCTGTGTTTGTTAATTATTACTGCAGACAATCAAAAAGCTCGGTGTTGGCCCCATCTCCAAAACCATTATTTTTCAGTAAATAAAAAATCTGAGTTAAACATTGTATGGTGAATGTTTCCTCCGTGAAATCATGGCATTGTGGCTTCACTTGTTGAAGTGCGAGCTCTTCTCAGCTTTATCTATAACTGGCAGAGAACATGTCAGCGAGGACGCGCATCGTCTACGCCGGGCGTAGCTGCACCTGGTCATAGTTTTTCATGGTGCAACTGGTGTAAATATTGAGCGGAACGCTGGACGTAACAAAGACCAACGTAGGACTTACGGCCAGCTTTTTTACGTCCAGCTGGTGCAACCGGCCCCTGGGAGATTAAGTTCATGTGTTCATGTCATCATTTAGTGATATGCAGAGTCACTTTCAAGTCAAGTCAAGTTGAAAAGTTAAACACGTTGGATTGTTTCAGAGGCCTGAAAATCCCTGTAAGTTCATGT
This sequence comes from Enteromius thamalakanensis, assembly GCA_032357475.1. Classification (NCBI taxonomy): domain Eukaryota; kingdom Metazoa; phylum Chordata; class Actinopteri; order Cypriniformes; family Cyprinidae; genus Enteromius; species Enteromius thamalakanensis. Next base: position 20,491,783 of record JAUCMT010000047.1, on the reverse strand, counting down.
GTGCTTCAGTATTTGTGTAGTAAACAAAACCACGTCTCCAGGATTAATATTTAAACCATCTTTTGCGTTTTAATACTCACGTACACTAGCTCATATCACTTTAATTAAGTGACAGACCTTAAAAATGATGAATTCTGTGGCATTCCGAGTTTTCACGGAAACCCTATGACCCTGGAAATTTAACCACATTTTAGAAATGTTTCGGTTTGCCTTGTTGCCTTGTGTTGTTTTAAAGGAGTTGTGCATGGGTGACATCTTGTCACAGGGTCTCTCTGTCTCTGTGTAACATACTCGATCAGATGCATTCTCAGATACCAAAATTTGGTATTAATTTAATTTAATTGGATTAATTTAATGTGAATCAGTACTCTGTAGTGCCGACGCCCTAATCCTAATACACCTGAATACACTGATGCCTAATGAGACTAATGATCAAGCTGTTATGCAATAAATATAATGGGTATTATTTATTTTTTTGCTGTAGATATGCTTTTTTTTTATAAATGTAAATGAATAGGTAATGCAGAAAAAAGTACAGTTCTTTTTATACCTACAATAACATTTATTTTGAGGTTTGAAACATTAGTTTACATTTTCGAATGAATTTTTCCGTTATTTGTTTAAGTATAAATATTATTTAAAAAAAAAAAATAATCTAACAGTGCTGGGCAAGCTATTTAGAAAATGTAGTGAGCTAAGCTATCAGTTACTCTACATTGAATAATTATTTATTATTAACTACAAGAATTAACTACACTAAAGCTACTACCCTGAGAAATGTAGCAAGCTAAGCTACAGCAACATACTAAAAGTAGCTTACTACATCTAAGCTAATTTTTTTTAATTGAACCAATTGTAAATCAATGCTACCTTTTAGTGATAAAAAATGTCATTCATTGGTTAAAATAACTTTATCAGGCATTACAGCAATTAAGAAATGAAAATGAAATCAATCACCATAAATGAGGATCTCACAAAGGTTTAATTAATTAATCGCTTAGTTCAATCACGAGGTAAAAATTAAATACATATTAGACAAATAAAGTGTTTTTTGACCTTACATGCATATTACATGTTTGTTTTTGGGGACTACCAAAATATGAACCTTTCATTACTTATAATAGGGGCATTTTTACTACCCAAGCTACCTTGGTAATATGGTATGCATTTTCTGGAACTTTTTTGAAACATTCCTGCAATCTTATGCCAGAACATTATATTTTTTTCTTACAGTGCAAGATGCATGCTAATGGACAGTTTGATGAAGTAGCATTTCGTTTGAATCAAAAACTTGAGCTTATTCAGACATCCTTTTAAGCACTACTGTTTCCTTTAGTATGTGCTAATGTACTTTGAGAGTTAGTTGCAGTGTGTGAAAAACAGCTTAAACTGCACATCAGGGAGTAATTGAGATCCAGCGAGCGAGAGAATGAGTAAGTTTGTGTGTGTGGGATGTTAAAGAGAAGGGGGTTATGGGTAATGAATGCTCCACTGGCTCCTGGGGAGCGTTTGCGTGACTGCAGCCTGGCAAAGTCCCCGTCCTTGAGAAAAGCACTAAGGGGGAAGATGCAGCTCAGATTTGATGCTTCTGTTTAGACCATTCACAATCCACTTTTAGTGGTCACATGTGGCTGTTTGATAACCACTTGATTGAGTGCTTTTAACATTTTCAGTTTTTCCAGTAATAGAGCAAGCTAAAGGGAGTTGAATAAATATTGTGTTCAGTGCTTTAAGGTTTGTCCTTCTCATTTAAATGTCTCATCACCTTTTTTTTTTGCTATTATGTTCAATTCAAAATATTTACAGAATGTTCTGATATTTACACTAAACAGTCTGAGCTCAAATTATTATTATTATTTTAAATTAGTCTCTTATGCTTACTGAGGCTGTATTTATTCAATTAAAATTCAAAAAAGTAATATTGTAAAATATACACTTACAGTTTAAAGTAACTTTTCAGTTTGAATATAATTTGAGATGTTAATAATTCCTGTGATATGAAGCTACATTTCCAGTATCATTGCTCCAGTCCTCATTGTCACACAAGCCTTCATAAATCATTCTAATTTGCTGATTTGTGGCTTAAGAAACTTTTCATTTTATTCACAGTGTTGACTTCAGTTGTGGTGCTTCATATTTTTGTGGAAACAGTGCTCATTTTTACAGGATTCTTTGGTGAATAGAGTATTTATTTGAGAGATATATTTTGTAACACTTAACGTCTTTAGTCTCACTTTTAAGTAAGTTACTGACAGTTATATAATAGAATTTGAAGCATGTCAGAGTTTAAGATCTTTGACTTATATATATTGGCAAAACTGAGCACGGTTTAAGACATTGTTTGTGACATTTGAGAAGAGGTGTCATTTTAATAATGTAGGAATGTAATACTGATGAATTTGTCATCAGTTGAAGTCCGGGCTGACAGCAGCAGGGTTATTGTTCTTCACGAGGGAATGATGTTGGCTCTGGTGCTCTTCTACACCGAGTGTCCAGTATCATGTTAAAATTTCCCCCCAGTGAACTCATAGCTGCGCAGAGGCTTGGCAGTTGCCAGACCCTTCTTGGCAAATTCTTCTTGCGTGCAAATCGGGAAAATTCCATCTTGCGTCTCTGTCCTGGAAACATTCCTCTGTTTGTTTTTCATCATGTAAGAATGTGCGCTGGAAGCTGATAAATGATCCAAGCGTACAGCATCATGCATGTGCGTGAGTCTCCAAACATCTGTTTTAGCATGGGACAGAGGATTTCCCCCTCCCTTGCATGAGAAATCCCTGATCTTAGTTATCCCTTGGATAAATCCATGTTTGATCTTTATGTTGTGCATACACTGTAAAAAATCAGCTTTCAAAGATTATTGGAGTACGTTTTACATGAAAAAACAATTTCAGTCTGAAACATTTAAAGCGTATTAATTGACTTGCAATTTCCGAGTAAAATTGTTTCTAAAAAATTCTTTTTAATTTATGTGCATGATCCGAATGCATTTTAATTCCCTTAAAATGCTGGTATTATGTATGTAGGCTATTGTCACCTTGACACCAGCTCTTTGTTGGCACCAAAATGCAAAGCGCAGCTTAAAACGCTTCTAAAGAGCTGAGATATTTATTGTCGACATCAAAACCTCCAGTAAGAACATTTTATGTGCTCCGTGTTTGTTGGCAACCGGAAGACGGTTCCTTTCCACCCAATGTCGTGCAAACGACTAGTAAAAAAGACCCAGATACATTATATAAGGATTGTTGTGTTGCGTGACAACTGTAATAGTGTTCGCCTGACACGTGAGACCTTGTGCAAATCCTTTTTTTTTTCTGATTGCAACAGTCAGTCCCCTCTTTCCTTTAAACTTTCCCTCTTTCCTTGTTTTAATGCCTGTTATGCAGCTTGGAGACTGACTATCAGTCACTAAATAATTGACATTTTTAAATTCTTTGCGTTGTGTGTTATTTATTATAAATGCAAAGCTTTCCTGGGAAAAGTTTTCAAATCACTGATATGCAATGCTCAATAAAACGGGATTTATAATAACAGTCATGTAAAACAAGATTAATACCATAAACAGAGCCGTGTGCCAGCAGACTGATGCATGATCTCATGTGAAAGCTGTTTCCAAACTCAGGTTCTCTCTCACACAGCTATTAGTTCACAAAACCCACATGTTGACCCCTCTTTGGCAAGGTTAACCAGAGTTCAGTTGGAGAGCTATTGTCATTAGTGCTAGTGATGTGAAATAATCTGGCAATGGAGCGCATGTTGCTGCACAGTGGTCTGTTATGTTTGCATCACGTGACCGATTTACCAGGTTTGATCGTATGAATTTAAGGATAAGTCTAATAAAATAATAAAAAGAAAAGGAAGGAATGAATTACATTTTAAAATGTATTAAAATACGAAACCACATTAAATCATAATCATAACAAAATTACTATGTTTACTGTATTTTTGATCAAAGCATCAATGAACAAAGAAATAAAGGTCTTACTCCAGAATGTTGGGTGAATGGACGCATGGGTGGTCAGTCTCTTAGTCGGTGCAGTTTTCATTTGTGTTAAAAGGAAGCTCTGGCCCTTTAATAGCCTGTAGTAAAGCTGGGTTTGCATGACTGGAGTTCACCAGAGCCTGACCTCAGAGAGACGTCAGTGAAATTGATCTAATGATATGTCCATCAGAGCGCAGTAGACAAGAGATGTACAAATACGTCTATTAATACCACCACCTCCTCCTCCTCCTCTTGTATCCCATATTCTACCTTCAGCACACAAATAATATGTGAAGTAACTGAATGTGTCTGAGTGCTATTCCTTAAACGGCAACAATGAATATGTTATGCATTACATTTACATTGTAATTATATTACTTTACATTTAGAAGTGAATAAACCAGAAGTATGCATTTTATGAATAGCATGTCTATGAAGTCCTTTTTTGTTCCACATGTCAAATTCCACAGATATTGTAGTTCTTGGTTATACTTTCACAAAGTGCTTATCAGTGTCAAAGTTTTGTGAATATCACAAAGGAAATTTTAAAGGTTTTCAAGGACAGTCATAGAATGACTTTTTAACCCTCATCAGCTAACGTTTGTAGTATTTGAGAATCCTTTAACATGTTGAGTTTTTTTTCAATCAAGTTTTGTGTAAGCAATGCCACTTTTTATACTGAAAATTTGCTATGATGCACTACATGTTTGATTGATTTTAGACACATCTAAACTGAATATTGTTTACAGCTTTCTCAGGTTAGTCAAATATTATACGTCAGAAATTACTTCCAAAGCAATATTGTTTTTTGAAAATTGTGATAAATTATTGTGTGCAGCCTAATTAATATTGGAGAGGAAAGTCAATCAATCAAAAAAAATAAAATAAAAGTCTAGTGTTGTAGGTCGGGGTAGTGGGGGTAAATCCAGTGCTTGTTCTTGATGAGATTTTTGTGTTAAAGATATTTAGGGAGGTACAAAATACAGGGAAAGAGAGAGCGAGTCACTGCGTACAAACACACATCTGCTCGTAAATCTAACCTCAATTGTCAAGAGCAGATCTGGTTTTTATTTCCATCCTCTCATCAAAACAACTCTGTGGTGAAATGGCTGCCTGTGGACAGACATTTTGTGAAAAGTAGCTCATCCACCTGTAGATTTCGGCTCGTTTGGCAGCAGCCAAGAAGTGAATGAGCTCATGTTTTTGAGCACAGGTTTGGTTTAAATGTGTGAGAAGGAGAATATATTTAGGTTTGGTCGATAGTCAGACATATGGAGTTACAATATGTAGCAACTCTGAGTGTTACACATGTCAAAAGTCTTTATAATTTGTATTTTCATATATATTTAAGCCATTAACTCTATAGCGGTTCTGCATCTTCAGAGCTACGGCTTAAAATGATGAAGAAATTAATGTTTTTATGTTACATTAAAATTGTAAGAAAACAAATCTGGTTTAAATCTAGATTATATGCATGATATATTTGGGTTGAATAAACATTACTGAATAAATCTGTTCAGTCTGTTTGTGGTTATCTTCTTCGCTTTGATGTTTGGCTTTGAAGTTCCCACAAAATTATAACTGAAGACAAACAATGTAAGTTATTTCATATGATTTTTTTTTTCTTGCTCATTTTAGATTAGCACAACTAATGATGAGCACTTGGGCTGCCTTGGTTTTTTTTCATTTTCAACCAACCGTGAAATTGGGAAAGTGCATCTGAAATGGACTGACTAAGAGCAGATGCTTAATGAAGGAGGTTTATTTGCAGGGTTTGTCGATTGTAACTGTCTTGGTTCTCTTTATTTGTGAGACTTAAATGAGACGGGATGTCCTATTAAGCAATAAATGAAATGCATATATTTGTCTTAATCTGTTTTAATCTCCTTCTCTGTCTTTCGGGCTCTTGTTCCTTACAGCAGTCCAAGAGAAAGAAAATCGCAGCAGTAACGCCTTGACCTCGGCGCACAAAGAAATCCTGCCTCATGCCATAGAGAGTGATCTTCTTCTAAAGGTGACTACATTTCTGAGTTTCCTTCATTACAGTTTATGGTGTTAAAGAAAAATATATAGATTCTCTTGTAGTTAATTGAAATGCTTTGGCCCAATCTACTAGAGGGACAAAATCTCTTTTTGTGCACTTACAGTTTTAGTGGCATGACTATTGACACACATTTCTTGTCTTGCAGTCTCTCCCTGGATTTGCGCTGATTGTGAGCTCAGATGGTGTCATTTTCTATGCATCATCCACCATCGTTGACTACCTGGGATTTCATCAGGTAACCCTCAAAATGGGATCCTATAATCAACAAATGAATAATGAAGTGTTTACCTTTTTACAAATGCTCTCATTTGATGAGTTTATTTATCATATATATTTATAGATAGAGAGGGTGGTATTTCACTGCACTGCTGTAGGAGTGCGTGTATTTAGCTTCTTGTGTGACAATCCAAACAAATAATGTATAAATCTAGTATGTGAACTTTTACCTTTTTAAACAGTTCTCAAATAAAATTCCTGTCTCATCAGAGAAATCTAAACAACAATCATGTGTGGTTGTATAAGAAATACTGACGCCATCTGCGGTTGACTGGAAAACACAGAAGTATGTCGTTTTCAAGGTCTCTTCCACCATAATGTGTAAAAATAGTTAAGTCTTTTCACCCCTCGGTTACTTTAAGACTTTCTCACAGCCTTCAAAGAGTCAGGCTTCCTCTGCAAACAAACCGTCTCCTCCAAGAAGGAAATTTAGATTGGAAATTAAGATGACACAGGGATGTGTTAGTCATGAAAGTGTGCTGAAAGGCTTGCATGTCTCAGACTGGAAAATAAAGGAAAGGTTGAATATTTTAGGAAGAGTTTGTTGTTTATGAACAGCGGGTATGGTCATTTGGACTGGTATTCCAGACTTTTGTTTTGTTCTTAAGTGCAGAGAGACATGTCTGTCCGCCCGCATGCATGCAAGCTGCCCTCGTGTCACGCAACAAACACATGGGGCTGTGAAAGCTTGTCTGTGGGTTCAGGCATATTGTGCATTATACATGAGATCACAGAAATCAGTTAGAAGATTCAACATTTTTTTTTTCATTTTCTTAAAATATATTTATTTTGCATTTAAATTAGATTTCTTAAATTAATATTTTATTTGTACTATGTGTGTGTGTATATATATATTTATTTATTTTAATTTATTTTAATTTATTTTATTTTAATTTATTTTATTTTATTTTAATTTAATTTATTTTAATTTAATTTTATTTTATTTTATTTTATTTTATTTTATTTTATTTTATTTTATTTTATTTTATGTTATGTTATGTTATGTTATGTTATGTTATTTTATTTTATTTTATTTTATTTTAATTTATTTATTTGTATGTTAAAACAAACATGTTTTTTTTTTTTAATTATCTTTTATTATCTTCTATCTTCTATTATCTTTTTTATCTTTTTTATTTTTTTTATTTTTTTTACATGATTTTACTGGCTAGATAGTTCATGTCCCTGTTATTATCCTATGTTGAACTCAAACATGGGTTATTACAAGCACAACAACTATTAATGTCAGCTTTTAGTGATGCACTGCTCTGTGATACATCTCCAACATCTGAATGATTATTAATAGTAACCCGAAGCAAACGCACAATAATAATTGCATGAATTATGAACCCTTTCGACTCTACCAGGAACCTCACAATTGAAAATATTTTATTAACAGAGCTCGTGTCACCCACAGGACATATCACTCACTAACACCATGCTCCTACGTTCCTCGTGTATATACCCAATGAGGAGGAGCACACTCTTAAAGAGCCCAACACGTCTAACGTGCAACACATTATAACACTTAAATCACTTTGTATTTCTGGACAGATCATTTATCACAATGATCTACAAACTATATATTCAGAATTTCAGAGCAGTTGTTCTGTACTGTACCCCATGCAACTGTCTAGAGCCCAGTGCAGACAACATAAAGCACACTGATGCAGGAGCTGGAAGGCTTCTGAAATAAACATGTTCTGGTTTTATGTTGGTGTGTGATCTTTTCTGGCAGACGGACGTGATGCATCAGAAGGTCTTTGATTATATCCATGTGGAGGAGCGACAGGAGTTTCACAGGCAGCTCCACTGGGTGATGAACCCTGGCCAACAAGACACTGGTGTGTGTGTAATTCCCATTAACCCTATATAGCACACTGCATACAGTAGGATTTCAGAAGACTGGGAATATATTGCAAAAGTTGTATGGACCATTTCTATAAAACGTTTTTGGTACTTTTGCATCTGTTTTGAAGAGCTAATATACTCCAGTTGTTATGATCTGTCATTACACACTTAACTATGTTATTTTTGCATGTCTAGTAGATGAGGAAGTTGTGATGGGTCTTCTGTATAGCGCTAAAGTGCCAGACGGTGTTCCTCCAGAACTGTCTCCGTTTCTCACACGGTGCTTCGCCGCTCGAGTCCGCTGCCTGCTGGACAGCACCTCCGGCTTCCTGGTCAGTCATGAAATCCCTTAAAATATTTTACTTGAATGGTTTTATGATCTTTTTTTATGAAAACCCTTTGATCTGATGCTTCCTAATTGAGGTTGAGAGGGTCTAATGATCGGACTCGGACCTTCCCAAAAAGTATGTCTCAACACAGTATGTCGTGAGTTTACTGAGTTTGTCTTCTTTTGCTCTCCTGTAGAACATGCAGTTTCAGGGCAGTCTGAAGTTCCTGCAGGGTCAGAGGAGGAAGACAGGCTCTGGAGCTCTGCTGCCGCCTCAGCTCGCTCTCTTCTGTGTGGCTGTTCCTCTAGTCTTGCCCTCCATCACGGAGCTCAAGATGAAGAGTATGATGATGAAGAGCAAGCACAAAAGGTGTGGCAGCAGATAAACATTCAGTCTATCCATCTGCATTTTTGCAAAAAATTTACAAACAAATCTTTTTTTCAGTATTCATTGTCAATTAAAAATGATTACATGGAATTTAAATGCTTAAAAAATAACTGAAGACAACATAAGATCAACGTAAAACTCAGTTGAAATAAAGCAGGATATTAAACAAGAATGATTTGGCAAAAACATTTTATGAATTTTGCAAAGTATGTTTGTGAGGTTTAGGGTCAGTACAGTTTTATTTAATTTAATTTAATTTTTTTATGAAAAGAAGATTTTTTTTCAGGAAGCATGCGTTTAATTGACCAAAAGTGGCAATAAGGGCATTAACAATTATTAGTGCTGACCAATGATTAATTGCATCCAAAATAAAAGGTTTTGTGTACATAATGTATGTGTGTGGGCTGGGCGATATATCGAACGATATATTATGCGCATTTCATCAGTAAAGCCTATTCTTTGATTAGCGCTAAATCTCCGCCAGCTGTTTTTAAATGCAGCGCCACCTTATAAACAGAGCCGTAGATCACTGACAAGCTACACGTTGAGTTTTGCGGGTGATTCAATGGCAAAGCTTGTCAGTGATGTACGGCTCTGTGTACAAGATGGCGTTCCTTTTGAAAACAGCTGACTGAGATTTAGCGCTAATGAAAGAACCGGCCTTACTGACAAGATACGCATAATATATTGTACGTATTGTATTTCAGAAATGCACGATAAAACATTAACAGATTTCCCTAACATTAGTTATTTGTGTTTTATCTAATATAATATGAGGATGCATTTTAAAAATAAACTTGTTTCTTTTATTGTCACAACAGAACAGAGGAACATCAAAACATATTACTAGCTAATTCCGCTTCACTTTATTTAACAGCAGCAAAACTGGACACGATAGTCGCAAATTTTGTCATGCTTATTTGAGTTAAGAGAACTGATGGGGATGTTCTTTTAATTGTTATTCAAGCAATGTATGTCTCGTGACCATGAACACACCGATGATCTCACTCACGGATAACTGGTTCTCTCTGCCCGACTCTGGCTGGATCGGCAGGTTTCAGGATGTGTGGCGTGTTATACACCTGTGTTGCCAACAGGGACGGTGTAGAGTGTCCTCTGGTGGACAAACTATACCACACCAGCACTCATGACATTATTTAAGTGTGTTTCGTCCATTTTTATTTTATTTTTGAAA
>JAUCMT010000047.1:20420064-20444116 GCA_032357475.1 Enteromius thamalakanensis | reverse complement strand
GCTAAAGGAAAAATAGGCAGTTCCCAATTGCCTGTGAAAACGACCATTCTGCCCTGTTCTTGTAATGACCACAGTCATTACAGATTTTTTTATTATAAAAATAAAAGGTTTTCCACATATGCAAAAAGTGCCCTTTTTTCCCCCTGGAGCACTTGCACCCCAAAATGTCTGTGCACGCCACTGGAGAAGAGTAAATTGTGTTGTTTTTGTTTTATTTGCATGAAAAGTATTCTTGTAGAATCGCAAAAATCACAAAGGTCTTACGGGTTCGGAAATACATGACGGTAAGTAATTAAAGACAAAATGTTCATTTTTGGGTGAACTAACCCTTTAAAGTTTTGCATTATTATTGTATTCTTCCATTCACAGGGTGAAGCAGGTGAACCAGGACAAAAGGGGGAGCGAGGGCTGGAAGGACCAAAAGTATGTAGATTTACAAAGTTTCATTGTCACTGAAATTAGAAATATATATTGGCTTGCATAATTCTTCCTCCAATCTTTTAATAGGGTGAAATGGGGCCACCAGGGCCTTCGGGACCAACAGTTAGTGTCAAACTTTTAAACATTTTCTGTTGTTATGTTTAAAGGTTATGTGCAAAAAGTTTCTCTTTATTACGCAAAAACTACAATGATTGAAATCATTCCCTTAAAATGTCTTCTAGGGCACTGGCTTTTCCAAATTGGATTTAGATGCCTTGGGAAATCAAGGAAGCAAAGTAAGAAACAATACATGCTATTAAATCTATTTATAATTACAGGAAATGATTACAATGATTGCAAACTATTGTGAACTTACAGGGACCTCCAGGAGAAGCAGGGGAAATGGGACCACCAGGAAAACCCGGAATGAATGTAAGAAATCAGCTTTTAGCATCAACTTACGAATGTTCATACTGTGATCATGAACAGCTTTATCCCACTTTACAGTATTCTATTTTAAATTCAAGTAAAAGGGGTCTTTAAAAAGTCTTCAATTAATGGAGGTCTTCTTTATTCTCTTTACTCTGCAGGGAGAACCTGGGAAACCTGGACTACCTGGACTTGATGGTCCCAAGGTAAGACAGATTTCAGACTGACGTATCCAAAACTCTTGTAAATTCCCAAGTCTTAACACTACTCCTGTAATCATAATTCTGGACCCTTCTTTCTTCTTTCCAGTACAAACATTTATAGATCAATATACATTAGTAACAGGATGACTTCAGATACTAAGTTTTGTTTTCTGATAAATTTGTCAAAGTTAAGGGACTCTTAAATATCTATGCTTTTAAGGTAACTGTCTTGATTTAAGAAAGCTTAGATGTCTTGTAAATCATTGGCTTTGGTTGCATAGAAAGGAAATGCTACTTTCCATCAAAACCTCGTCATTTTCCGCCAGCACTGCATGTTTTCTGTCAGCTGTGCATAAGAATCAATTCACTTCCTGTGCCAATTTGACAGAAAATATTGCATTTTTCTGTGATGCTTAATTTTATGGAAAACTCCACCCATCAATATTTGCCCTGCTTCTCATAAAGTGATTTTGATGACTTCTGTCAAGTTCATGAGTTGTTTTCCTGTTCTAGCACACATCAGAAACAGGCAACCCTAGGCAGTTTCAGCTTCACACCCTGAATTTCAAAGTATTTAAAGCAACACAGGGTGTAAACCAACAGATGTGTTAGGGATACGATCAGACATCCTCTCACATGAGAAAGTACTGAATTATTTTAAGCACAAGGGCATATTTGTGGCCTTGTTGTCTATCCTTTTTTATCCATCTCTCTAACATTTTTCTTAGCTCTTTGCCAGCAGCAGTCTGTAGTCTTGCCCAAAGGTCTATGTATAGCGACTTAAACACCCAGATTATGATGGGCCAATGACACAGTACACATCGTGAGCTGCTCTCTGCTCTAGATGAATATAAGGTCACATGCCAGCCAAATTACTAGGTGCTGGTTACATATTACATCAGCTAAGGTAGTGTAGTTATACTGTGGTATGATGATAAATAAGAGATGAATGTTGCTTTATGAAGTTTGTGTATAATTGCAAAGCTAATTTTCAGAAAGATGAATAAACACCTAGCAATAACATTTGGGAATGCCACCTTGAATATGCCCCTCTAACTAATGAGTTTTTTAGACATTGGAAGTCTGTCACTCAGATCTATTTTCAGGCTACTTGCATCTGTCTCAGCATCTGTGTGCCCTCCGTTCTCTGAAAATGATTGCCGCCCTGCCATTTACTGCCCCATTAAATCAAGCCTGTTTATCAGTAGAAGGCTTTGATTTGCCTCTTGGCGGCATTCAGTGTTTGTTCAGGTTTGGATGTGGCTTGGTTTGAAAGATGTGACATTTAGATTTTGTTCCACAAAGCTATAAAATAACCTTTAAAACACTGGAAACACGTTTGGTTATGTTCACTGAAATGATTTCTATAATGTGTTTGGTTTTTAACATCATGTTTCAATTGTCATTCTTGATCTAATGTGTGGTACTTTAGTCTTTTTGATGGATTATTGCAATATTTAATATATTGCAAATCTCTTTGCACATCTCTAATCAATATTATTTTGCGGTTTGTAGCGTTTAAACCCAGAAAGCGGTTGTAGCCAATTGTTTTAAGCACATATTGGTATAGACTTTTGTTAAGCTTTGTAAACTCGTTGTTGCTCTATTGTGTATTTTAACACTTTAATAAGAAACATTCATAAAGGCCATAGCTTGCATATGCATGAAAATTGAACTGGACAGGATCAGTATTATCATGTTTGCTAGTTTACGTTATTAAGTCCCAGCCTTTAGATCGGAGACAGAATTACGCACTTTAGCGGTAACACCAGGTTTCTCTAGACCACTAACTGATGATTAGTTAACCAAAACTGGGTTTCATGTGGCGTGCCAGAAGAGAGCTCCCTCATAAGGGTGGGTTTCCCGCAGCACGAGTGGTGCAGCCAACCCTGGAAACAGCCTTTAATCATGACATGCAGACGTACATGCATATGGACTGTTAAAAGAAACTGAAACACACAGACCCCAGAACCCAACTCGTGACTATGTTGATTATGAGTTTATTTGAACCAAAATGGATCATTACTTATATTTCACCTGCATCAAACATTCAGCGCACGCACAAAAAACTGCCACCAAAAGGTTAAAAGAGATAAAAGACATCTCATATATTTCTTTTAATTGGTTTCTCCTGGATGTAATTGTAGAGCGACAGTATAAGGTACAATTATTGTTTGTCATGTTTTGAAAGCATGCTTTGTGTGAGGTCTTTTCAAATGTCAGCGCTTCAGGTTAAAGTCTATATGTGCATTTATTTAAGTGAGTGAAGACGAGAAATACAGTATAAGAGAATTGCTGTTTGGTTTTTTGACCTACCGCTTTATAACATACAGACTAGCCTGTGCATTTAACATTAAAGCTAAGCACATTTTATTAGTACTGTATTTAGAATGTAATACTAGCAGACTGTAGAGTACATACTTACTAGTGCTTTTTTTAAAATAAATCTATTATGCTGTAAAATATGCTACTTTATTGCATGACCTCACTAAAAAGTAATTAATATAATTTAAGAAATAAAACATTTTTTAACCCACAATTTTTTTACCAAATTTTGTGTTTCTGGTCATAAATGATCTAAAAAAAATTGCTTTTAGATTTATTTAAAAAAAATTTATTTGTATAAATTTTGTCATTCTTTTTGGAAGTTAGTCGTAGGCTTCATTTATCTGAGTATATTCCCCATGAGTCCTAAAGTTATCACTTTATTTAGGAGTGTATTTGCCTTATGTACAGACTTATGATTTTAAGTTAAAAAGCATTATTTGTGGATAATTTAAATAATATTTACTCAAACAATGAGGAGCATATAAGCTCAGATTAATGAGGCATACGATCAATCACTTCCAAAAAAATAAAATATGAAATAAAACAAGGTGAAATAAAGACTGATTTTATTTAATAATTGGAAAAACAATAGCATAACAAGAACTTTATAAGCAATTTTTTAGTAGGTTAGCAATTTTTTGCCAAAGTCACTCATGTGATAACATTACCGTCCTCTTCATGTCAAAATGACTGGAAAACATCATGACAGTTAAGGTATTTTATTATATAGCATACAAAAATCAAAGAAACTTCACAAAATTCACTGTATGCATGCTGCTTGTGTTCACAAATAATTTTAGCCTGCTGCCCTACAAAGCCAAAACTTAAAATACAAAAATGTCTTAATTTTCCCCCCACCTCTTATTTAAACTTAAAATTAAAGTATTTAAACCCTTTGCAAATCATAGCCTAAGAGAGGAAATATGCAGTTACACTGCTTGCCTTCATATGGCAGTGTGGTACAGCAATGTGTTTTCTGAGCATATCCCATGCCCCATACAAAATGCGGGATGTTACTTATTTTCTGTCAGGTGTGTTTCACCATACACAAATTACATGCACATGTAACCAGAAACATGCTATTTTAGAATTCGCATGATGGCCAGCCACAGCCCAGCATCTTGGGAAAGGAGGACATCTCTTACCAGCGTTCCCACATGTGTATGGCTTGTAATTTAGTACTTCAGAAAGTGCAAAAAAGTCTTTAGATAAGCTCCCTTTAAAGTTGGGTGTAACATGTTCAGATTTTAATGACAGACTGTCTCAAATTTCATACTTAGTTTACAAGTAAGATGTGTGCATATTTAACTTCTCAGTGCTTAATTTCTCTTTATGTAATTAGTATGCAAAAAACGGGACTGCAAAACTCTAATTATATCTGCAATTAGTGGAATGTACCATGATTATTTAAGGCAAAGTGATAGTTTTTACCTACAGCTTACCACATTTTCCCTCTTTCTAAAAATATGTCTGAAATTTGTGAACTATTCGGATTTTTTAAAATGTTTTTTTTAATATCATTAAAAATCAGCAAATCTGTGATGATTCTGAAGAGCAAAATGTTTTTCTAACCATTATTGTTTTTTATTTAGGGAGAGAAAGGAGATGTTGGTGAGGCAGCATCAGATGGACAACCAGGAATCCCTGTGAGTTATGTGTTGTTAGCTTTTTGTGTTCCTTATTATTTTTTCCACCTCAGTTTCAGTTCTTTAGGCTTTGTTTAAAAACTTTGAAATATAGTTCATTCAGTTTGACTGCTATTGCATCGATGTCACCAACCAATACAATTCCAGCTCAGTGTTTCATATCTTATCAACTGCTTTTCTACAACTCTTTGCATGCCACTCTGGAAACATTACATTGAAGTCACTTCCATTTCCAAACTCTAGCTGACAGGTCGCTTTAGACCTTATAGTATGATCTTTTCTGGTTATCAACCACCTTGAAACTTTTAAAAATAGCACATCAGCAAAGTAATATTGTTCATTTATGAGATTAACGCATATTTATGTGATGAGATTGACTGTGTCATAGTGAAAGAGTTTGCTGCGTGAAGGGGCCCTGTCGAATGGCTTCTAACTCTAGATTTGGAAATGATGAAACCACAGTGTTTACTAATCCCAGAATACATCAGTGAGAAGTAGAGTAGGAGATGATACACGTATATGGTCAACATCGGCTCTGTTTACGCTCTAGATGTTGTTTAAAGCCATCCTGCTTCATTACCGATCACGCACATCTAAATTGCAACTCTTGACTATGAAGAAAGGAAAGTGTTTTTAATGCAACAGACAAGGCATTAGTCAGGCTTATTTCTGAACAGATAGACTCGTTTTGAGGCCTCTGTAGTGTCCAAGTTTATTATTCCTAATCATTATGTTCTTTATCCTTTTTCAGCATTGATTTTAAATTTGAAAGGCCAGGACCTTTCTGTCACAAGTTTCTTTTTGTGGTGAAATATGATGTTCTTGAAAGATGTTCTTTGTTTGATCTCCCGAATTGATTTGCTCAAATTGATTCATGAAACTATAACTTAAAACAACAGGAATGTCCCAGTTTGTTCTTTAAAATAAAAGATGCAATAGATGTCTTTGTTCTCATCTCAACTTGTGTCTTACACGAGATGGACAGGAAGAGCAAAAAAAAAAAACTAGCTGCTGACGATCTGCAAAGTTTCGTGATTGTGGGTTGCAGCCGTGTCGCTTCTGCAGAATGAGACTAGGGTTTCTGAAACCACATTCTTTTATTAGCAGCTGTTTTGTTAGACGAGCATCGCTTCTCACACATTTCCTTTGCACTTTGCTCATCTGGTCAGTGATTTTAGCACAGCCTTTTTTTTTTTATCTTGGAGTAGATGGTTTCAATCCAAAGCTAATTTAAAGTGACTTCAGATTGTTT
This sequence comes from Enteromius thamalakanensis, assembly GCA_032357475.1. Classification (NCBI taxonomy): domain Eukaryota; kingdom Metazoa; phylum Chordata; class Actinopteri; order Cypriniformes; family Cyprinidae; genus Enteromius; species Enteromius thamalakanensis. Next base: position 20,437,838 of record JAUCMT010000047.1, on the reverse strand, counting down.
ATGCTTTCAGCTGAAGTCAGTTTTCATTTCTATTTCAGCTAATGACTTGAAGTGATGTGGTTTAGGCTTCAGTGTAAATATTTAGATATCCTTGGCTTAGTTTGATATGTGTGCTCGTATAGTAAGTGGGGTAGCGTTTTGGCAAGCACACAGTTATTCCCATTTCCAAGGCCAGATGCTGAGAGCAGCCCTATGAAAAGGTTTCGGCAGACATCTGTCTAGTGTCATGTAATTAATATGACAGCTAATACACCCCTCCCTCTTTTTTGGGTTGTGGTGAACCTCTGAATGTTCTTATTTCTTGCTCTTTCCTGCAAAACCATTTTACGTGGTAGATTTGTGCACACAGAGCAGGTGGAGACGGCAGTATTTCTAGTAACTGATTCTTTAATCTCAATAAAAGCTCTTGTGCACTTACTACAGGTCAGACGGTTTTCTGCACGTCTCCATTTCATCTCTTTTATGTCTAGTGCCACATACATCATACGGAAAATTTGCAGAGGAACATTTGCTGTTTGATTTAACATTTTTACACTCATTCATTCTGTGCTTCCTGGGCTGTGCTTCCTGTTTATGGCCTATCAGACTGGCTCATTTGAAAGAAAAATGTACAAGATTATGGGATCCCTGAAATCTGGTGCAGGAAACAGGACATATCAGCTGTGGAGGCTTGTAGGTGTGGTGATTTATGCCACTCTTTTATCTTTCATCATAAACCGCTCTAATGAAAGAATACGTGCCTGCCAGTACATTGCACGGGTTACAGTGTGGCTTGGCAATGATACAGAAAGGCAGCACATGGTTAGTAAACATGCAATAGTGGCAGTAAAAGGTGCTGCCAGCATGTTAAGCCTGTGTTTTAGACCGGATCCTTTGTAGTTGTGTATTTCAATCACCATACCAAATTTGTACAGATAGAAAAAATACTCATGGGATATAAAACTGTGCTGCCTAAACCATAAACAATTTACTGTATGAATGCTTTTTTGTGTATTTCTTTAGGGTATGCGGGGGCTTCCTGGGGAGATAGGCCCTCCTGGATCGCAAGTAAGAACCCAGACTAATCCAAAAAAAAACTAAAAATGAGTAAATATAATAAATATCATATGTTTCTTAAAGGAATAACTCGCTCAAAAGTGAAAATTCTGTCATCATTTACTCAGCCTCAAGTAGTTCAAAATCTGTATGAATATCGTTGTTCTGCTGAGCACAAAGGAAGATATTTTGAAAAAGTATGTAACCAGACAGTTTTGGGTCACCATTGACTCCCATAGTACTTTTTCTACCAAGGAAGTCAATGGTGACCAGAACAAAGAAAGTCATACAGGTTTGGAACTACTTGAGAATCAATCACTTTTATTTATATAGCACTTTTAACAATACAGATTGTAGCAAAGCACTGAACATTATCATATAGGAGAACAGAGTGATGGTTATGTATAATGATGAGATTAAACTATGTATTTATCAAATTCAGAGACGGTCTCTGTAATCAAGACCACAATAATCACTAGTAATCAGGTGTCCCCAACTAGGCAAGCCAGAGTGAGTAAATAATGACAGAATTTTCACTTTTGGGTAAATTATTCTTTAAATCACCATATTAAAATGTTTCTGAAACATCATGTGACACTGACGACTGCTAAAAATTCAGCAACACAGAAATAAATGACATTTTAAAATGTATTAAAATAAAAACATTAAATTATTGGTTAAAAATTGAATTCAGAATATTATAGTTTTTAATGTATATCCTATCAAATAAATGCAACATTTAAAAATAAACATTTTTAAAAATCCTATCCCCTCTGACAGCATTTGGAGAGTACTGATGTTGTCACAGCTGTAATGCTTTTTTTAATACCAAAAGTTGTTTTGACAGGGTGAGCGTGGGATGCCTGGACCAGCAGGTTTTACTGGACCAACAGGACAGCAGGTAAAATATCTTATCTTATGTTTATCAAGGCCTCTAATTTTGAGAAAAATGTGTTTATGAACTATATCAGGTTTCTATTAAATTATTTTAGGAAATCAGATTTGATATATTATTAAAGATGCTTAAATAATCTAAAATATTAGAAGAAAGACAACCATACCTGTAAACCAGTATATCATATGGATTTTGTGGTGTCACGGTATTTGTAACCACCCAGCAATCATATAGCAACCCTCTCAAAAAACTTCACAAACCACATAAAAAAACCATGCTAACCACCCAGAACACCTGGGTGGTGAGTTTGGCACCAGTCATGTTTTCTACAGAAAATGTGAAAATTTAGTTTCCAACAGCAGTGGTAAATTATTTATTTTAAAAGGTTAAACTCGCCTCTTTGGTTAATGTTACCAGGTTCATTTTTACTGAAGCGTGTCAACTTTCTGTAAACTTTACCTGCGAATGACTTTCTTATGGTTGTCTTTGCATGTTGAACTGTCATGTGCTATGAAAAGATATGGCAAATAAATATATTAGGCTTGAGTTATGGATGTATTTCTTACTGCTGAGTTGTCTTTAATTATAGGGACCCCCAGGCCCAGTTGGTCCACCTGGCACAGACGGTTCTCCAGGTCCCAAAGTAAGTCATCGCAGCTGTAGTTTATTGCGTATTTAGCATTTGTTTGTATTTTTGGTATAAATTTTGAAGGGGAACACGACAAGATGTGAGACTTATAATGCATTATAACTATGAGAAAAATAATCTATTCTAACTTAAGTGGATGAATAGTTATAATGTTTTATATATTATTATACTATTAAAAGACATAACCACAAATAAGTAAATATTATTTACTAGATTTAATATTATTTATAATATTATTTATTTAGCAAGGATGCAATAAATTGATCAAAAGTGAAAATGTATCACTTTTATATCACCTCTTAGCATTTTATTTGCATGGAGTGAAACCTGTATTTGTTGACAGGGGAATTCTGGCTTTCGCGGACAGGATGGGCTCCCTGGACCACCTGGTGCTAAAGTGAGTCAGCGAGGGGCGGGGGATTTCCACACATAAAGGTCTGATAACACGATATTTTTTCTTTCAGTGACATACCTGCCGCTTCCTCAGCCGTCTTCAGGAAATAACTTTGAGTAGCAGCTGCTATATTAAGCCTCTATCAAGTCATAACGTTCAGAAACCTTTACATAAGTTACACTAGTTGGGAGCCAACAGTCAAATATCAAATGGAAAAATATAGTTATGAGAGGAAGGTTTTTTAAGTAGGCCTGCAAAAGCCAAAGCAAAGAGACTTTTTGATAGTGTGAAAGGTTTTTTAATGCGTTTATTTCACCACTCCTCACATAAAAGTTACGTTTTTAAGTGACGATTCACACAGAAATGAAATGTAGTCTTGTGCACTACTCACTATCTTCTGATGCTATATATGATGTATATGTCAAAAACGACTGAAGACTGTATGTACTTATTCAGTGAGAATTGTCTATTACTGATACTGAGAGTGCTATATCTATAGTCTGCAGTGATGAGTAAATACATTTATGTTATAAAAAAATTACAGATTTTTTTTCCAAACAAATTACTGTTTCCTCAGTTACGACGCATTTACCATTACTAACAATAAAATACGACATTACTATAATTTATTATAGGCTCAGTTCACCTTAATGCATCCACTACCATGGCGTTTTAGTGCCACCAAAAAAAAAATTCTTGGAAGTAATATTTCATGTCTTCCATTGGATTCGGTATAGTGCTATATATAGCTTTGTTGCTTTTGATATAAAACAGCGCCGCTTTCAAATTAATTTCTTTTTCTTCTTTGTTTCAACTGTATAGCAAGATAGAAGATCGCAGAGAGCATGGGACAACAGGCTATAGACTCATTTATAATTTATCTCATTGTCTCATTGTAATCAGGGAAATTATTGACTTACACTGCCGCTTAAACTAAAGTGATTTCAGCTATATGTCAGGCTATAATATATATGTAATGTTATAATATACATATTGTTTGTTTTTCGCAGTAAAACGGGCAGATTTTGAAAGCAGAAAATATCTCCGGGCCAAATCTTGGCTGACTTAATTCTCGTTATATTTAATCTCGTAGTATTTCGACTTTATTCTGTGATTTTTTTACTTTAATATCGTAAGTCTCTTGACTTCAGCTTTATTCTTGAAATACTACGAGTTTAATCTCGTTGTTTTTTGCCACTAAAACACCTTCGTAATGCACAGTGTAACATATGTGTAACGTTTCCTTTAGAGTTGGAAGGTGAAGGAGAACGCGGGAGTCAAAAGTTCATATAAAACAAAAGACTTTAATAACGTAAACAAAAACGTGGAGCAGTATCCATTAGCTTTCACAAAAGCAAAGACACAAGAAACATTGGGGTAGCGTTTTGGGTTGACAGACGAGGATAAACTAAAAAGACATGGTTTAAATACACACACTAATTACAAGACACACCTGACATAATCAACATAACTGGGTCAGGGAGCACATGGGGAGAAACAGAGCACATGGAAACCAAAAACAAACATCACATGACACGGAGGATAAATCAAATACACAGAAACAAAGAACAAAACAAACTCAGGATGTTACAGTATGTTTGTGATGTACCATAAACTCCTGAAGGCGCACAAGCTTTACAAGCAAAGAAAGATATAGAGCTAAAAAGCCTTACATAAATCGCAGAATTGCGAAAAGTACATGCAAACAATATTCTTTGTTGTATTTTCCTTTCAGAATAACCCTTTGGAGTCCCTTTGGAATTCTTTAGTTTTTAAGAACTACTGGTTTCTCGAAAAGTGGGCGGAACTAATGCGCTATTGACAATCTCATTGGCTGTCACTCACCTGTTGTCGTCCTGTGTTGATTTCAGCAAATCAGTTTGGAGCGAACGCAGACAACGTTTTTATAGAAACGTGAAATGACAAACAATTTCTTAAGCATTACAACCAATCCTACACACCTCAGTTAAGCACCACCTCAATCAACAAACAATTATGCTTATTCTAATTGCTAAAGTACCATCTTATAATGCTAAAGAAGCAAAATATCATGTTATAATGCTATTAAAAATACTATGGCGATTCTGTCTCCAAGGTTTTATAGTTGATATTGTTATTTACAATAATATTTTGAATTTGTTAGGTGTCCAATAATCTGGTTAAATGATAACTGTCATTAAATATACTGTTGCACAAGAAAACAATCTATGCTGAGTCTAATGACTAATATTAGTGGGGGTGCGTTCATGTATCCACAGGGTTCAGATGGAGAGTACGGCATTCAAGGACCCCCTGGCATTAGAGGTCTGCCAGGGTTTAAAGGTCATAAGGTATGTCTATCTTCAACCTAAACCTAACCTAAATTAGCATCTGTCATGCTTTAGAGGGCTCAGTAAATATGTGCATATACAATGGATGCAGTCGAACAATAGGTTGTATTACAAAGAGTTGTAATCGAAAATGAAAAAATGTAGGTTGAGACTTGGTTCGGTTCATCAGTTGTGTGAATTTGAGATGTTGACATTGCATTTGTGGTTTAGCAGAATATTTTGTTGGAGTGTTGCACACTGTATGCAACAAGATATATGTCTGTGGTTTTCACAGGAAGATTTGGGTATGATTAATAAAACAACTAAAACATGCATTTCACAGTTACTTTAATATGACATTGACATACCAAATTCACTGAAATGCACAAATTTACTAAAATTCCCAATCTGCAAAAACCTATTCCCAGGGAAAAAACAGCAGATGGTCATTTCAACAAAATTTGATTTACTCTTTAGTTACATAGCAAGTGATTTCATATCATACATGAATTGTACATGAATAGAACATGTCTAGCATGCGCTATGAACAGGCACACACACGCACAGTTCCACATGTCTCTGTCACTCTCTCTCCTTCACTCCGGCGTCTTGTGCACGCATTATAAGATGCACGGTGCAGACATTAATGTGTCGCGTACACGCTCTTGCTCACTTGGTCTAGAATAAAAAATTGTATTCAATTGGCGGGCATCAGGGAGCCACTATCAATATACGGGAAACTCCCTTTTGTGAATCAGATGTTAAAGGTTCTTTGTGGAGCCATCTAGAACAAAAAGGTACTTCTATGGCATCATGAATTTTTAAGAGTGTATGTTAATAATATACTTGATTTAATTAACATCAAATTAATCATTCTAGATATTTACAAACTTTAAAAAATGTTTTTCTCTTTTCGTGACTTTCCAATGGGGAAACACAGACTAAACAAGCATTTCAACCAAAACCATAATGACAAGTGGAATTTAAAATGTAACATCAGCAAATTACTATTTTTAGTTTATCTGACGTCTGTATGTACTACTTCACTTTTGTGCACTTTAATTATTAAAAATATACTTCGTTTCATGACTGTTAAATGCCAATGCTCTACACTTGTATTTACAGGGTGAATCAGGATCATCTGGACCAAAGGGAAGTCAGGTACCGTGACTGATTAGTGATGAGTGATGGCTTTGACATTTGTTTTCTCATGTCTTTTCACCTAGTATGTGAACATATATGAGTGAAAGAGAAAAGGAAGTTTAAAAATATAAGGTGTTAACGTGCTATACAATATATTTTTTTACAGATACACACAAATGTTTTAATTTATCAGCCAGGGTCAAAAAGTACCAAAAAGGCTGCTTTAACTAGGCTAGTTAACCCAAAAATGTTTTACTCACCTTTGAAGCATAGGTGTATGTGACTTTCTTCTTTAAGGCCAATTCAAATTAATTCAAATTGTTATATTAAAATTGTTAAAAGTGGGGTGGTTCCCTTTACAAGCCAAAAAAAGCTAAAAATAAAATGCATGGAAACTGAATAAAATTTTTTTTTTTTTAAACTCTGGGGGGTGAATAAATGCCCCTGAAGTGGATCCATTTGTTTTTGTCAAATCAGTACAATATAATAAATTCCTTCTGCTACATATGGCAAGAGAACAGCATTCAGGCAGATGAGGTACGTGTCACACACGTCTATGTTGAACAAGCACATGTTTAGTCCCATGTACAGGCTTGGTGGGCTCTTGTCTGTTTTTAATATAATTCCAATTAGAATAGTCTGGAAAAGAACGTCATGTACACTTTAGGATACTTCGAAAGTAAGTAAAACACAGCCTAATTTTCATTTTTGGGTGAACTAACTGATCTAGATTGAAGAAACTGGTTGACTATTCTATTGCATCTCTCTTTCCAGGGTGAGAAAGGAAACCAGGGAGAACCTGGAGTCTCTGGAAACCATGTATGTAACAGTCTTTATGCTTTATTATAATAGTGGTGTTTCTAATACAAATGCACTTCTGGCTATGGATTGTAATGAACCTTTAAAACCTACACACTAAACTCAACTTGTGCACAGTGCTTGTGCAATGGAAAGGAAAACATCCCACAGACTTACTTTAAAGAGGAAACCCAAATCATATCAAGATCATATCTATAATACAGATTTTCTTTTACTTTCAGTGCTTCTGTTCAGCAAGGATGCTTTAAATTGATCAAAAGCCACAGCAAAGACATTTGTAATGTTACAAAAGATTTCCATTTCAGAAAAATTCTGCTCTTTTTAAGCTTTCTGTTCATCAAAGAATCCTGATAAATAGTTCAAGACTGCTTTCAAAAACATGAGAAAAATGTATATATAAATGTGATGTGTGTAAGTGAATTTTTTTCATAAAATGTCAGAACGTTCAAACCTCACTTTGAATTGTACTTCTTCAATTCTTGTCAGGGTGAACCGGGCCTGAATGGAAACAAAGGAGAGGTAAAAAGATACTCTTAAAACATAACTACTGTTGCCAATGAGAGTTGTCAGTCATTTCCTGGTGAGTCAGAAGAGGCCATATTGGTTTCTTAGCAAGAAAGTAAAACAAGTTTCAATGTTTTGAGCCAAACATTCGCAGTCTGTATGTATTCTAAGATCTCGTTCATCTTCACCTCCTTCATAAATGAAACCTTTTTTGTCTAATACTGAAGATTTACTTCAAAGCATTTTAAGTATGTGTGAAATATAGAATATAATTACATTACAAAATATTAAAGGAGAGTAAGTGAGTAATAAATGAGATAAAATCCAATAAAAAAAGCATTTATATAATAAAAATTAAATTAAAACAATAATAACAACAAACAGACTATATATCTAGATAGTATATCTAATATTAATTCTTATAATTATACAATGAAGATTAATTAAAACTATTAATGAATAATTTATATGGCGTGGATGGCTTCATATTGATTTAGCATCAGGTCATGGCTGAATTGAACAGCTTTTTTATGTCAAGGGATAAGGGGTATAAACCCAGTTCAGCCCATTGTTTAAAATGTCTTTTACAAATGCCAGTTGTGTTTTATTAAACCTTTATCCCAAGCTTTAACACTGGTCCCCTAATGTCACTCCTTTTTAGCCAGGGGTAGCAGGGGAGCCTGGGAGCAGAGGGACTGATGGGAAAAAGGGAGAAGTGGGTCCATCAGGGCTACCTGGATCTCAAGGCTTCCCAGGTCTAGACGGTTTGCCAGGGCAGCCAGGACTTCCAGGATACCCAGGGAAACCAGTGAGTGTGATGCCTACGAGCATTTCTAGGGCATGCATGATTATGGTCTTGCTCAAATACACACACATTGTGTTACAGGGCAAAGCACCTTCAGAAGAGCAGCTGATGAAGATCTGTGCCTCAGTGATACAAAGTAAGTTTTCATGTGTTCTTAACACTTTACAATAAGGTGTCATTTGATAACATTAGTTAACGTATTGGCTAACATATTCAAATGAACAATCCATTTATTACAGTATTTACAGTATGGGTTGTTAGTTCATGACATGTTAGTTCACAGTGCATTGACTAATGTTAACAAACACAACTTGTAATTTTAATAATGCATTACTAAATGCTGAAATTATCATTAAGTAAGAATAATAAATGCTGTAGACGTATTGTTCATTATTAGTTCATGTTAACTAATGTTAACTAATAAACCTTTTTGTAAAGTGTTACTCTTATGTCTTATTTCAATGGCAATTAAATTGAATGAGTTAGTTAGTTAGAGTTGTTGTTAGAATTAGTTGTTAGGAACCTGTCAGTATTAAATGCAGTCATCCTTCTTAGGCCCCGTTTACACAAAGAGAAGAAAAACTGATGGGAGGAAATGTTTGTTTCTCTAAATACCTGGCTATGTGTAAATTTGGCCTTATATTTACCATGAAACTGTAGCAACCCAGAAACACTCAGAGCACCTTAGCAACACACCCACAACACTTTAAACCTTTTCTGTGACTTTTAAATGGAGAATCACTTGCCTGTTTCTCAGAAAATGTAAAACTTTATAATATTAGAGATATGTTCCTTTGTCTTAATATACATTTCATATATCATATTTCCTGGACATCTTTTTTTATTTTGCTTAAAAAGACATTAAAGATGAAAACCGTGTCCGATGATGTGCATACGCCTCCCTTTCAGATAGTTGGATAAGGAAAGTGGTGCAACTTTCAGTTCTCTGCAAAAAAGAGGAAAAAACTGAAATAAGGATGTGACATCCTTTTGTTGAGCCAGCATTTGTTTTTTTATATCGCCAATACTGTGACAAATGTTTCACCATGTCCTCTATGCTCCTTAAATATAAAATCTACGCAACTTATACTCAATGCTTGCGTGTGGTAAGGGAAAAAATAAGATGAATAATGTGCAGCATTTGTACATCATGTTGGTGTTAATTTATTTTCAGAATTAGAGATGTGAACCTAGCACAAATGTACAGCTTAGCATCATTAAACAAAAATGTTTGACTGTAGAATACAGCTGATAAACTATAAAATAACACTGACAGCAAACAATAGCAACTGCATGTAAGGGTGTGTATTCATTCATTTTAGACAAAAAAGGTGTTGTGTGTTAACATTAGTTAACTAACATGAACAAACAATGAGGAACACATTTATTACAGTCTTAATTCATCTTTGTTAACAAAAATACAGTTGTTCATTATTAGTTCATGTTAGTTCAGAGTGCATTTATTAATGTTAATAAGCACAACTTGTAATTTTAATAATGCATTAGCAAATGTTGAAATTGACATTAACTAATATTAATAAATGCAGTAGAGGTATTGTTAATGCTTAGTTCATGTTAAATAATGTTAACCAATCTTAACTAATGAACCTAATTGTAAAGCGTTTCTGAAAAAACTTAATATGAACATATTTTAAGGTTGGCCTACAAAATAAGCTTTAAAATTAGCTAAAAGATGGAGAAGTAAGATGGCATAATGTTTCTCATTTTAATTTGTGCCCTCAACATCTCTTTTTTTTTTTTTTTTTTAAACTTCATAAGAAAAGTATGGTTTCTAGACATGGCAAAGTTATCATGGTTATTAAAGATTAAACTAATCAGATTTTTTTTTACTTAGCTAGTTGCCAAAAACAGATTTTCATTAAGTTAATCTTGCTGTACTGAAATAACTTAAATGTATTTAAAAGTAATCAATCTGTTTGGACATACACACACACACTGTGATGGAGTCAGAGGAGTGTGGATACAAGTTCAAAGATTTATTCTTGGTCAGACAGAAGAGGTTCAAACAACGGCAAACAGAGATATAGAGGCAGGGCTTTTATCAGTGTCGAGTTAAACAGGCAAATAATCCAAGGCAGACGGCAGAACAAAGTCAGAGAACAGTCCAAAGTCAATACACCGAAGGGAAAACACAGGAGAGAATGCTCAGAATGGCATTTGCAATACTTCGCACTGGGTGGATAAAACGGACTAGTATTTATGCAAATGTTAATGAGTGGTAGATTGAAGACAAACAAGGAAAAGCTGTGAAGGAGAGGTGCATTCTGTGAGATTGAGTTCGGTTTAAGAATGAGTAAACTGGCATGAAGGGAGTGTCCTCTAGATACGCTAGATGGCTTAACCGGCTGAGAACTTTACACAGCCACTTCTCTAAGGAGCGACTTCCAGACGGCGGGGGTGCCCTCCAGGGCAGATCAGGAGACTGGATTTCATACAGGAGCATAAACATATTAATGGTGGCCTCTACGGCTGAGTTTGTACCTGAGTCCAGTTTGGGGTGACTGGTCCCGGAGGTCGGGACAGGTCCAGGTGAGAGTTTCATGGTCTCCTTTGTCGGGTCGGGGCAGGGCAACAGTTCAAAGGCCCTCATGGCATTTTCAGGGTGGCACGAGAATTTAAGCATGTACTGGACGGATCGACTCGGAAGTTGTGCAGCCACCAGCGGAACCCTTGGATTGAGAATAGTGAGGGTTTCATACGACACTCCTGGCCGCAAAGCCAAAACCGTTTTGGAACACGGCTCCTTAGACCGTGACTCGGGGCTAGGACCCGACAATAGTGGATTGAGAACAGTAAGGATTTTGAATGACATTCCTGGCCGCAAAAACTGAAACCGACTTGGAACACGGCTCCTCGGACCATGATTCGGGCTGGCACCCGACTGATGTGGATTGGAAACCGCGAGGATTTCACACAGTTCACCTGACCCTGACTTAGGAACTGGACTGCCTCTCTTGTAAACCGAACGACTTTGACCGGGTCAGGTATAGGTTTGATGGTGTATACCGATAGTTCTGGAGGTTGTGCAGGCACCAGTGGCACCTCTAGAGACTCTATGGTGGGAGCCGAACTCTCTAGGGTTGTGCTGCCACTGATGGTACCTCCTGGAACTCGCCCTCCATAACCGACACCTCTGGGGTCTCAACAGGAGGCTTGGGAACACAGTGTGTGACCCACACACTCGCGATGGCCATGACAGGCAGCAGGGAGGATAAAGGTAAAGTCTCAGGGGAACTCAATACGAGGGGTCTGGGAAGACTAGCTTTCCTGGAAGACATCAACAGGGGATCCGCCAAACGGAAGATCAGCATAACATCCCTAGTAGCCAAAGACTTTGGCTTGATTTCCCTCCTTGATTCTGGCAGCGGCAGGGTGACAATCTTGAGCTGTGGCTATGATTTAGCGGCCATCTTGAATCCTGACTTGGACTGAGGCTGGGTAGCCATCGTGACTGTAGACTGAGGTGGAGCGGTCGTCTTCATTGTAAACTTGGACTGAGGCCTGGTGGCCATCTTGACTGCTGACTTGGGCTTATGTGGGGTGATCATCTGGTGTAGTGTTTCAGGAACAGCAGCCATTTGGTGCGAAGGCTCGGGCGGCGGCCATCTTGTGGTTGTCAGCTATGCCTACTGTGAGCTTCAAATCGCACAACACCAGAGCATAGTCCATGAAATCAAGTAGACTGCAATCAAACTTGCTCATTGGAATCCACAATTTCACCGGCTCATTCAGACCCCAGCCGAACAAGTCCGTGCAATCATCCCATGGCAAACAGGTAACAAAGTTCATAGAATTCAGTCACGTAATCTTCAATGGTCAGCTTACCCTGTTTTAACTCCAGCTGTTCAACAGGATCCCTCTTTGATCAGTGATTCCCATGAACTTTGCTGGATCCTGGTATGGCGACGTATTCTGTAATGATGGAGTCGGAGGTGTGCGGATTCAAGTTCAAAGATTTATTCATGGTCGGACAGAAAAGGTTCAAACAACGGCAAACAGAGATATACAGACAGGGCTTCAATCAGTGTCGAGTTAAACAGGCAAATAATCCAAGGCAGGCGGTAGAACAACAAAAGTCAGAGAACAGTCCAAAGTCAATACGTGGAAGGGAAACCACAGGAGAGCATGCTCCAAATTGGATGCAGTGGCAATTGCAATACTTTACACTGAGTGGATAAAACAGACCAGTATTTATACAGATGTTAATGAGTGGTAGATTGAAGACAAACAAGGAACAGCTGTGAAGGAGAGGGGAGGCATTCTGGGAGACTGAGTTCGGTATAAGAATGAAAGTAAGAATGAGTAAACTGCCATGAAAGGAGTGTCCACTAGAGGCACTAGATGGCCTAACTGGCTGAGAACATCACACATACACAAAATAAGTAAAATAAAATGACAAAAAAATCAAAATAAATACGTAATTTCTAAAAAAAAAAGGTAAAATTAAAACGAAAACTGAAAAAAAAAAAAAAATATATATATATATATATATATATACTATATTAAGTATAGCAGCATCTCAGTCATACTAAAATAACATTGGTAGTCATGAACAAATACAAATGTTACATACATTTATTGGCAAAAAAGTGTAAACCCTAAAGAAGATTGGTTTTCAAAACTGTTGCCATTTTGATTTTTCTTTTTTTTTTTTTCTTTTTTTTTTTTGGTACTCCTAGTACCAGATACCATTCAAAAAGGTAGAAATCAATGCATTAAATGTTCATTCATCAGATCAGCTGCCACAGCTCCTGCAGGTGATGGGCCAAAGCAGCTGCCAACACTGTGAAACCAAGCAAGGACCACCAGGCGATCCAGGTCCCCCAGGCCCAACAGGCCCATCTGGACCCCCAGGGTATCCCGGCACGGCAGGGTCCCCAGGATACCAAGGACCTCCAGGGAGAAGGGGACCTGAGGGGGCAAAAGGTGAGAATTATGTCAATCTGTTTTGAATTTTATTTTATCTTTTGATTATAAAGTGTCTAAAAGGAAAATTGTGTTTGAATGGTTTTCTTACAGGTGATATTGGCCCATTGGGCATGAAAGGAGCTAAAGGACAGGGTGAAATGGGATTGCCAGGTCCACCTGGTCCAGCAGGTATAAAAGCAAATCACAAACAAATAATCCCCTTTTAGTATTATTATTTTATTTATTTATTAATTTTGTCATTTGAAAACATGTTCAGAAGTAATTTTCTCTTTCACAGGTTTGCAGGGCCCACGTGGCGATGACGGTGAGGGATATCCTGGGCCTTCTGGTTTACCAGGGAAACCTGGCACTCCGGGGACCCCAGGCAAACGTGGGCCCCCAGGACCCATGGGGGTTTGTGACCCGTCCTCATGTTATCAAGCTTATGGCTTTCGGGACGATCCTTTCAGGAAAGGACCTAACTTTTAGCACGAGGACAGTGGGATCGTACTGATTCTGTACAGTCTTTTCTCTCTCAGATGGACCTTTCTGGTGCTCAGCCTTGACCTCAAGAACTCATAACCTCTAAATAATGAAGATCTTGATTTTAAATATGTGATGTGTTTTTCTGTTTGAGAAATCTTTCGTTGAATGTGTTAAATCACGAAACCATGGTTTTTATTCATTTTGATGCATGTCCTGGCAGCCCTTTTTAGAAGGAGCTCCAAAAACGTAGTCAGTTGAACTCTTGCAGTCTGAAGCCTTTGTGCAAGAAACAGACTACAAATTCAACCATAACTTGGTGAAAATGCTTCAAACATAATGCATGTTCACATACTGTAGACACACCAATTTAATTTTCATCTTAGTGAATTGTTCCTTTAAAGAAAAATGACTTTATCCACTGCACTGCCCTAGGCAAGCTACCTCTGTACAGGATGTGAAGCAATTTCTATGGGCTATACATTGAACACTTCTGTTCAAATTTGAGAATACTTCTGCTCAAGGGCTATTTGTTAGTTTTTCTAGGAACATTTTTACTACTATTGTTATTATTTAATTCTACTTTGATTAAATGTTTGAGAATTTGTCTTGTGGGTTTTTAGCAGTAATCCTAGTAGTGTAGTTTTGGCATGTCTATTTTTTGACTGGATAGATTTGTGCAAAAAGAGCAGCAATTAACATCTATTTATTATTTAATGTTTCCTGTTCATTTTCTTTTTTCGTTAATTTTAACCATGCCATGTTTTTTTTACTGAATTGATCATTTCATTTGTGCAGCTGACATTTGGAATTATTAAAATTGAAATAAATATTTTAGAATTTCAATAATTTAATAATCATTTTACTTCTCAAGTTGTTTCTTCTTGGAGATCTCATATCCTGATGACATTTTAAAAACACGTGGAGGCGGTGCGGTAGTGTTGACGAGGTGATTTAAATGCTCTTTATAGTTCCTCGTTCAGGATGTGTGCTGCATTTTCAGGGTAAGTCACAGCGTTGCATCAGTCCTGTCAGGGCTGCTGAGAGTTTCACAAACTCCTACCAAAGGCATCGGTGAGTAAAGCCAATATCTGATGCTCAGGATGAACCTTAATCCAAAAATATATGTGTATATATATATAAACTGTTATTATGTGTTTTCTTTTAATTTTATTGCTGCCTAAATCTGACCTGATCAACCAGAACGATGGATATGGATCTAAATGACTACGACAAGTTTTTCGATGAAGTCAATGAAACAGGATACACAGGGCAAGTCGTAACCGGAGAGGTTGCTTTATGTAAGAAAAACGACTTGATCCAGTTCGGAGCAGCACTTCTCCCAGCCTTCTACTACACCAACTTCTTTCTGAGCTTGGTTGGAAATGGACTAGTGCTGTGCATCATCTACAAATATGAGAAGCTCAGCACGGTAACCAACATTTTCTTGCTCAACCTCGTCATTTCAGACCTCATCTTTGCCTTCAGCCTTCCTTTCTGGGCAGTCTACCATAAATCTGGATGGATCTTTGGCAGACGCCTTTGCAAGTTGGTGGGAAGCTTTTATTCCATCGGCTTCAATAGCTCCATTCTCTTCCTCACCCTCATGACCTTTGACCGTTACATCGCGGTGGTCCACGCCATCTCTGCAGCCCAGAGCAGGAGGATGGCGTATGTGTTTGTGTCATCCGCAGCTGTCTGGGTGCTCAGTATTTTGGCTAGTATAAAGGATTTAGTTTTGAACGATGTGATGGAAGGTGGAGTGATGAAGCTGTGTGAAATGAGCGGTTACCACCAGAAATACATCACAAAATGGGAGATAATTGGTTATTATCAGCAGTTTTTCCTGTTCTTCTTGGTTCCTCTTGGTATTGTGTTGTACTGCTACAGCCGCATAACCTTCAGGATCATGTCCACTCGCATAATGGAGAAGTGCAGGGCGGTCAAACTAATCTTTATCATCGTCTTCACCTTCTTCATCTGCTGGACACCTTACAACGTGGTCATCCTGTTGAAAGCCATCAAGACGTCCTATGGAGACCCGAACGATTGCTCACACACCCTTGAGTATGCGCTGTTCATCACACGAAACTTTGCCTACCTGTACTGCTGCATCTCCCCGGTCTTCTACACCTTTTTGGGGAAGAAGTTTCAAAACCACTTTCTGAAGCTTCTGTCCAAGCGTGTCCCGTGTCTGAAGATCGATGCTGCCATGCTTTCAACAACCAGCAAAACCACATCAATCAGGAGCCCAAACACTGACTACTGAGCGTACACCTGACTAACAAGACTGTGGTTTGTGTGAAATGCGATGTGTTGAGAAATTTGCTGTTAGCAGGATACAAATGCGGGAACCAAGATAAAGAAAAAAAACGAAGAAAGAAGTGTTTCCTTTGAATGTAAAGCTCAGTAATTTCTTATTCAATGCATATTAATGCATATACTGTATATGTTTAATGAGTTCAATTTGACCTAATTTAGAAAATTGATAATAACTGCAGTATTTTACTTTTTGTCCGATGTACATATGTAAATATTTTGTTACAAATAACTTAGATCTTTCAAAATATGTTTTTGATAACAATTTTCATATTTCACTGTCCGTTTAATGTATTGGACTAGCTATATGTAAATGTCTGTAACACATATCTCAAAATCAGAAAAAAAGAGAGTGATAAAAAAAATAGCTTGTGTGATAAAAGATTGTCATTGCACCATACTGTGTAGCCTATTGTATAACCTCAGTCCTAATCTATAGGTTCCTTTGCTATTAAATCTTTCTTCATGTAATTTTCTGTTTTGTATAAAGATTGTGGTAAGCAGGTCAACTTGTTGATTATTTTAATGCCATTAAATGCTGTGCATTCTAAAAATATATATTTTAGTGACAGGAAGCTTTGCTGATATTATCTTTTCTGTCTATTTTTTTTTATCTGTTCTTGAAACTCACACATTTGTCCCTTTTAAAGTTCTCTGAAATGTGCAAACTTCCTTTCTTGTCAACACTTATATTCATCCTGTTCATCAGATCATTGTGATTCATCAGATCTTTGTTTTAATTAAGATCTTTATTTTAATTCTAAACCCATTCTCTGTTGTAGGGTTCTGGTTTTCTAAAATAATTTTAAGGCATGACAATAAATCATTATAAATATATGTTTAGTTGTGGTTGTTTTCATTTAAGACACAAGCATTGCTTTTTTAACTGTAAAAAAAAACAAAAACAAAAAAAAAATTAACCATAATGTTTTATAGCTATTTTCAGTGCATGATACTAACCATCTTTTAGTACCTTGACGTGGTTGACACTTTTTCTTTTAAGATCAGCTTGATTCAAAAGTAGGTCACTATAATGTTGATTTCTGGGTATTTCGATGCCTGTTATCAGCAGGTTTACTGTTTGCAATCCTATTGGTAACTAACTAGCTAATTTTCTCATGGCTAATTGAATATTTAAGACATAATTCAGTCAGTTAATGTCTGTGAAGCTGTGCAAAATGTTCCCTCGACCAGATCTTGCCAAATACTAATGTTGCTAAATTCTGCAGAATTTTACAGTACAGTATTTCCAAATAAAAAAAAAAAAAAAGATTCCTGGTTCTAAATTCAAATGAGTCAATTCTAAGAATTTCATGAAAAATTGCGAGATCATTCATTTTGCAATGACCCCAGGGTATGAATAAAGACTACAGACTTTAGTACTGTATATTTAGGCCATGGAACTGTTCAACAAAAAATTCAGAGACTCTCGATCAAGAAGACAAATAGAGCAATTGCGTTTTATATAAAAATAAAGATTTAATTCTTGC
>JAUCMT010000047.1:20409650-20419964 GCA_032357475.1 Enteromius thamalakanensis | reverse complement strand
TTTGGAAACTTTGCGCCACCTGGCGGTATTTTCATGAACGACTTTAACACGTGACTGAATTAAATTTAAATCCGGGAGTTTGCCGCGGCGGTACACACGGCAGCAGTGGACATTTTGGTTGTCCACCTACTGTAGGTTTCAAACAGAAGGCAGTAAACATCGAGTTTATTCTCCCAAAATAACTTTCCTCATGGCAATATTATGATTTGAATTTGCGTGAGACCTTAACTAACGTAAGTGATAGCAAAATTGTATCTGTTATTAGGTAAACCTTTAAGGAAATCGTTTAGACAGATGCCAAAATCATCAATAAATATAGAAAATACCTTATCTTGTATAATATTCATCCATAAAGAAGTTAAACCAGCAACGTGCTTTAGATAGCTTCCCTCCAGATACCTGCTCAGAGAACCAAACGTGCCGCCATCTGTTTTCTCTGCGCATGCGCAGCATCTACATTAGCGCCACCCACTTCCGGAAATCGCATGCGATCAAATCACATGATGTTTAACCAATTGGATCTGGTTTGTTCCATAGCGACTTGACTTGATCTTTCACTGTTGTATCATTGTTCATGCATCAACACTTTTTCAACAGTTAAATATTTTTATTTTAAAAATATTTACATGTATATATGTCACACCATCGGGCTGTACTGAGCCTGATCCAACCAATCAGATCACACCATCGAGTCAGACTGATCCCAGCACAGTAACTTACGCACGTTCACAGTCACCTGAATACTGATTAAATGCACCTCATCAAGCTGGCCTTTTATACTCACCTCACCACTCGCTCGATGGCTGTGATCAAGGTAAAAACCCTTTACTTACCTTCATGCCTCTATCACAGTGAAGTCCTTCACCTTGATGTTGGTTCACCGTCTTTCAAAGTGTCTTTTCCAAGTTACGCTGAAAATCCCACGATGGAATTCTGAACGCCTTCAACGAGAGAAAAAGTCAGCACAATATCCACCTGCACCTTTGCTCACCTGCACGGCTAAGCCTCAAGTCCACAGCACCTTGACAGCGAAAGATTCAAGTGAGCTTTTTCAACCTGTCTTCGCAGACGACAGCTCCGAAAGCCTTCTTCCGATCACCACCACCTGCACAAAACGGATTAACTCACATGTGAAAGTTCCTTGTGATCTGCTCACCTCCATTGCCCCATGGAAAACCTCTCATCACATCTCAAGTAGAAACGCTGTGGACGAAAAGGAGGCGCTGATTATCACCACCCATGGCTAATGGTCTAACCTCATCTACAATCTCACTTTTCTAAATAAACAGTTCAAACTTACCAACCCGTTTCCTCATCCTTACCCCGAGCATTACACAAATAGTGTTTAGTATAGGTTTTATTAGTTTAAATGTTTAAGTCACAATTAATTAAAAGTAGCCTACTTAGATATTGCTTTTTTATTTAATTTACACATGTAACTTAAAGTAATCCAAAAGTAATCAGTTACATTACTTTTTAATTGTGGTACTTGGATTACATTACTGAATACTTTTTTAGGATTTTTTTATTTTTATTTGTAACTGTAATGGAACACATTTAAAAAGTAATCTTCCCAACCCTTATTTTTTTTTTAGTCGTTTTGCTGCATGTGTGGACGTATAATAGAAGAATTATGTGTCTCACAGAACCATGGTGCTACATACTTATTGAACAGTTATATAAATATTTAACAATGGAATTATAAGAAAAATTGACTGAGTATACATATATTATAAATAATTGGCAATATTCACATAATCTGAGACTGAACAAGAAGTTTACATGAATACTGTATGAAATTGTGCAAAAGAGATATTTTATGGGAAGCAGTACAGGGTGCAAGATGATTTGTAGTGCGAAGCACAAGTAAACATTTAGGCTATTATCAAAACTGGGTCTATGTGGCAGATATAATGTCTAGTGCACATACAGAGGTATATTTGTGTTTTTTATAACCTTTAATTTAATATAGGTATAATATCTTTCTAAATTCATATTATAATCTCTTCTAAATACATATCTTTCCATTTTTCCGCAAACAAGAAGCCCAGAAGCACTTGTTCACTAACAGGGTCCTGTGAGTAGCATTAAATCACTTCCAAGCCCGACCACCCATTCATCCAATCAAATCCAGTCACCATAGGATCGACCAATCAGCAGCCAGTCGCTTTCCAGACATCCAGTCAGCGTTCCGGCAATCAGCGCGGAATGTGCGTACGTGCACGGGTGGGGTGAATGACGTAACCACGATCATAACTGGAGGAAAAAAAAACAGAAATCAATCTGACGGAGCGTTTCCATTGGTTACAGGCTCCTGGTACCCAGGAAAGAGGATGTAGCATCTGCTGCGGTAGCTTAGCAAACAGGGCAAATGTGAGGAAAGGCGGCTGTTATGCGGGTAAATATGGGACGGATAATGGCTATATGAACGAGAAGGTGATGATTCACCGGCAGGTGATACTGACCCAGGTGAGTGTGTGTGTATTACACTGATGTACCGCGATTTGCTATGTCTGTAGCGAGAGGCAGTGGTTGACAGTACGCTAGCAGTGAGTAGGCTTCAGTAGAGTAGGGCGCTGTGATATAATACTGTTTAAAAAGCTATTTCGATTTATTTTGCCTGGTGTTATTCAGATGACGTTTAACATCAGCCGCGGCCTCGCGCGTCTTTGTGTGGTGCGCGCGCGTTTGCGTGCACGTGCGTGTGTATTTGGCCCAGATGAGCATCCTCATTCCTCAACCCTAAACTCGACAAACTCGAGCCATATACATTATGTATTCTTGTGTGTGGGTATGTGTATAAATATATAAATCTGAAGTTTCTTTTTTTTGGCAAAAGCAGATAACTCAATTTTAAGCAATCATGTTTTTTATGATGCTATCATGTTTTTATTGTGTTTTCTAAAGTAATTTTTTTTTTACATGGTCAAAATAACCCAACTGCAGTTTGATTGTAATTGGAAGGCACAATGAAAAATCATAAGTTTTGGAATAGTTAAAAGCGGAGTTATCTCTTTTTGCAAATGAAATCTTCATAAATTCAACATTAAAAACGGTTTAAAATTACTTTTTTAGATTGTTGGGACATTAAAAGTTGAAATGAAATTGGGTTAAAAAATACTGTCAAATTATTAGAGCATTTCTTTGTGATATATAATAAATATTAATACTTATATACATACATGCACTTTTTTTTACAATAATAAAAGGTCTTTATTAAATAAATCACAAGTTATGTAGCTAATATATTATATATAAAACTACACCACTGCTAAAATATCTACACCTAAACTCCAACCTAAGTGAATGCAAATGAAGTTATGATAAACTCAGACAGCCAAAGGTCGATAATAATTTTTGATTACATAACTGTTCGTGGCTGTATGATAATACAGACAATTTAAAATCTGATGAAAATATTTATGAGCTGTTTTTGTGTCTTGAAGTAACAAATGGAGCTAATCAGAACAATAAAGCCATATGAAACTCAGTAGTAATAAAAACAAGCAAATAACATAATGGATGTAAAAGCTGATGTCTGCGACAGATGATAAGCTGGTTGTCCATGTTTAGTTGGGGACGCGTGTTCATTACTCAGGGGTCGTTAAGAGCAGGAATCATTTAGCCGAGGAGCAGAGATGAGGTAGATTAGTATTGATTCACCTGAGACCAGCAGTTTATTGATCCACTCTAAAATCAGAAAAGCTTCAGAAGAGGAAAAAAGGCCTTGTCTTTTCCAGGCAGAAGTGCTTCCTGTTAAACGACTTTTACATTATGACATGGACGTTATTGAGTCAATTAACTTCATAGGTTTTGATTTTTACATGATATTTACTGTAAATAGGGTCCCAGAGTATCTGCTTGTATCTGATTTCATGATTATGTAGTTTTTTAATGCATTATTTTCATTAGTATGTCCTATAAATTAAACATTTTGGAACCGTTTACAAGGTTATAAGGTTTCTTTTAAACTAACATGAAAGTTAACATGAACTAACTCTAAAAAACCCTTCTAGTGTTTATTAGGCTAATCTTAGGTCTTGGTTTAGTGGAACTAAGTTGCCATGAACTATAATTATTTTAATTAACTAATGCTAGCAAAGAAATGTATTGATCATTCTTAATTTATGTATGCAAAATATTTTTTTATAATTAAATATAGATTTTATTATATTAAATCTACAATAAAACTAAAATGCATGCATGAAAATAATATGTGAAAAACTGATGTCATAAAACATTGGGTTTTTAATACAGTTAGTGGCATATTTATAATCTGATCTATAATTAATTATAATGACATGCATTCAAAAGTCTAATCTAAAATATTATATATATATATATTTAGCTTTTTTTATTCCAGTTTTATGCATGCATGCAGATTTGTATATGTGCATAGACATTTATGCAATGTCATTTATTAACTTTTGTCCAAAGTGACGTAAAATAGAAGAAGAAAACCAAAGGAACAATACTGTCAAAATACAATGCTTACTATACTATATTATAATTGGCAAAACTGCATTCACATTTATGCATTTAGCAGATTCTTCAGTACAGTAAAAGAGTATAAGCAATTTGTCACAAAACCAGAATTAGCATACAAGTCCAGGTCTCTCATGGTAAACCAGCTGCAACGTGCAAAAATAGTATCACAGTAGTTATGCTATTACGTATAAATGCAAGATGTTAGCAGATTTAACGTGGCGTCCTGTGCCATGTTCACGTCCCAGAGGAGATTACATACTTCAGATCTTTCTAACAGAATTGTGGCTTGATCTCTGTATTCTGGGGAGAAATATCCCGCTCCTGTAGGCCTGCGTGCTCCGTTATGTAAGTACATTAAGATTCTCTGGTTTCATTTTGGCACGGCGGGCCTGACGCGGCTCAAGCTAATGCATCTCATCCTGCGAGAGACACAGACACACACAGTGGTATTTAATGGAGCCTGTCCCTGGGGCCTTAATGATTATAATTAATTTATCTGTGTCAGTGTGATTGCAAGGTGCATTGTTAAAGCTTCCTTTCATCTTGTAAACACAAACGCACCCACAACGATCCAGTCAGTGTTGGAATTTGCATTCCTACTATTTTCTGTCAACAAAAAGGAGTAAAGCAGTGACCTCATTACAAAAACTGTTATCTGTCCTTTTGTTAACCTTTACCGAGGGTCACGTGTGTCTGCGCCGCTGGAGGACTGCTGATGATATTACTGTGCTGCGATCGGCTCTCTGCCCTGTGCTGACCTTACTGCATCGGCCAGGAAATCACGGCAGATGAAGCCCTGACCGGATACATGTTTTATGTGCTTGTATTTCAGTTCAGTGTAATGCAATTTCAGTCAGTCAACACAAAATTATATTCTGGAACAAGAAAAAAGAAGTTATAAACATTGCACTGCTAATCAGAATTTGGGGTTCACTAAAATGGCCTAATGCTTTTGAAAGAAGTCTTGTAAAATACTGTAAAATGCAGTAATACTGTGAAATATTATTGCAATTTAAAATAACTGTTAAATTTATTGAATATATTTTACAATGCAATTTGTTCTTGTGATCAGCATCATTACACCAGTCTTCAGTGTCACGTGATTCTTCAGAAATAATTCTAATATGCTGATTTGCTGCTCAAGCAAGTGTTTTTTTCTTTAAAAATAACTTGCTGACCCAAACTTTTGAATAGTAGTAGTGTATTCTTTCTTTTTTTAGATAATCGGCAGTATGCCATAAATGCTGTCAATTTTGCAATTCAAATCACAGATATTTATTTTTAGCCCTTAGGGACTTTATTGTCAGTAAAGAGTGAACGGAGATCAAGAAAACAATATTGAAGTCACATGAACAGAAAGAGGTGATGGCAGATTGGAGCTTGTGTTGAAAAACATAGGTTATATATATTTCTCAAATGCTTTGCTTTTGTGCAGTTTGGTGTAATTTTTCACTCTCTCAGATTTCTGATTTCTAGCCTCTTTTCAGAATTCTCCGTGCTGTGAGTCGGCCCAGTTTATTCGAGGAAGCTGAAACTGCTAATGATTCAGTGTGAAATTGGATTTGCTGCGTGTCCTTTGTGGATGCTTTTGAATGCTGATATTACTCTTGTCTGCTCAGTGCAGTTTTACAAGGGCTTCAAGTGCATGTTGTGTGAGTTTTGATGCACTGCAGGCTTCATGCAAACTGGGCTAGTGAGGAGGAGGAAGTGAGGCCTGGGCTTATGCTGTGAAAAAAAAAAGTGCTATGTTTTATGTGGCATAACATTACAATTATACCAAGTTATCAGGTTACTGGTGTATTTGCTCACTGCAGATTAGTTTTTCTGCCAAAGATAGAATTTATAATTTTTTTTAACTTTCTATTTAGTTTTTCATTTTAATTTTGTTCTGATAACAGCCATTGGCATTGTTTTAAATAACAAAGGACATGGTTAATATGAATTTTAATGTTATTGCAAATTTAATAGGGTTTCCCCCTATGAGTCAACTAATCATTAGTGAACCGGAGGAGGCATGGTCAAAATCCAAATTTTATTAGTCACAGGTCAGTATTAGCAACATTACATAGCTCACTAACTCCTAAAATACTGCAGAATTTTTAGCCATGCAAATAAGAGTATTGCATAGTTTAAGTCAGACTATAAGTTTATTTGTGTGCACTCACAATAACAATAAAAAAATACTGCAAACAGGATGCACTTTCTGTTATCTCACACTATGAACTTTAGCGGGAAACCCTGTGTATATATCTTTGCATTACAGACATTAAATATATATATCTATAGAGCGTGAGATGTCTACTTTCAAGTGAGCTAATTGAAATGAAAAACAAATATTTTCAGGTTATGTAATCCGTGTGAAACATGCCCACAGGCGCATCACTACTGCGGGGATTACGAGTCAGTGTTGCCGACTTCATCTCTTACTTCGAAAAACAAAGAAAGCACTTGTTCATCAGTGAATTATTAAAATGTTAGTGCAGCCTTCTTACCATTTTTTCCTGACACATTTACAATCATAGCTTCTGTGGGTGCACCGTGGCGAGCTTTATGAGTGCACTTGAGCGCTTAAGAGGCTTTGTAGGCAATTAAAGTTTCATTAAAACTATTTAAATGGTTTATTAATAAACATGCAATTAGTTGACTAATGCTTAAAGCGACTATTAGTCAACCCAAATTATCAACCCCAACAATATTACTATTTTTACTGTTTAAGATCAGCTTCAAAAACATACAAACAATCAACCAACCCTGTTTTTCAGTCATTTTATGCCAAATGATATTTGTTATTTAATATCAAGATATGTTATATATAGTGACATTCAGTGTCTGATAGCCATGTATTGGGTTGCAGACCAGTTATCAAGTTATACAGCCAAAGATCGGTTTTATCATATTACTTTTCTGTGAAGTATTTTTTTTTTATTATTGTTATTTTACCTTCTTTGAGTCATGAAAGCCATGGTGGCCATATGTTGTACATGCAATCTTTATGCTTGGGATCATGTTTCTAAATGTATCCCCTATTAACATTTCCATTTACTGTAAGCATTTGGCAAGTCACTCCAAGAAAAATAATAGAACTCATGACCTTGGTGTCGCCATGCTGTGCTGTTTTAACTAAAGCAATACTGCGAAAGCAAGAAAAGTAATCTAGATAAACTCTTAGGTTAACCTCGATAATTGATAAAGCTTTTGTTGGATGACTCTTCGATTAGTGTAACCCATCTCAGCGCAGAAAACCACATGACCCAGTTTGATCCTACACAGATTTTGGCAAGCCACAGAGATGCGTATACCCTGGCCTGTGGTTTATTCTACACATGCATCTGTGAGGGTACCGCCATATCTGCTTCTTGCTGCTTGACTGCCTCTTGTTCTTTCAAGCAGTCACATACAGGAAATGCTGAAAATGCATGTTAGTGTGTAAACGGAGAGACGGAGGGAGAAGTCATGAAATGAATGTTTGTAAACCCAAATAGACTAAATAACCCTGTTTATTTCTGGCATTACATTCATATTTAGAGAACTGAAAACAGGATATAACTTATGCACTGAGTTAAACATGTCATGCTGTGAGGTTTTTTTCTGACTACTCCACTCTTTAACAGTATTATATAGTTTTGAATTCAGTCTTTATAACATACACACGAACACATCATATTTTAGGGAAAGAATGTTTATTGTTATATAAATACTTTTATTTAGCAAAGACAAATTTATAAGGTTACAAAAATTTTTTTATTTCAAATAAATGCTGTTCTTTTGAACGTTTATCAAAAAAATCTGGAAAAAGATGCAGCAAAACTGTTTTCAATAGTAATAATTAAAAATGTTTCTTGAGCAGCAAATCAGCGTATTAGAATGATTTCTGAAGGATAATGTTATACTGAACACTGCAATTTGTTGCTGAAAATTCAGCTTTGCATCACATGAATGAATTACATTTTAAAATGTATTAAAATTAGTGGTGGGCTGTTATTGGTGTTAACGTGCCGCGTTAACGCAAGACTGTTATTGTGCGAAAAAAAATATTGCAGTTAATCTATTCACAAAGTTGGGTTGGGAGCTGGGTCTATACTACGCAAGCTATGATGACTTTCACCTTGATATTTAAGCGCGGATGTATACCTAGCTGAATTGCACTGTAGCCTTATTGGCACGGGACTAGTTTTCTAAACTACTGTACATGTTAGCTTCGATTCTTATCACCTATCGTCCTTGATTTTCATGTACCATTTCGGACAGGACTAACACCTCTGTGTTTATTACAGAGGTGAGAGGGTCTGTTTTGTACATCTGAACGTCACAGAGATCACGCGCTCTGTATGCGTGCATTGCTACAGTCATTCAGATTGATTACAATTAGTATAATCACAAATACCATGGTGAAGATAAATGGTACAGCAAAACAATGTTAAAGTGTGGTTACTTTAGTTCAACTATTATGTTTTTTATTTGTAGTAAACCCAGGGGCCGGTTGCACCAGCTGGACGTAAAAAAGCTGTGTGTAAGTCCTACGTTGGACTTAGTTACGTCCAGCTTTTCGGTTAATATTTACACCAGTTGCACCATGAAAAACTATGAGCAGGCGCAGCTACGCCCGGCGTAGACGATGCGTGTCCTCGCTGACACGTTCTTTTTCAGTTATAGATGCAGCTGAGAAGAGCTCGTGCTTCAACAAGTGAAGTCACACGCGCCATGTTTTAATTGAGGAAGCATTTGTTAACAAGCCCGTTTTTCTATCTGATACGTTCCTTGACACATTTCTTCAAACAAATATTAAAAATGAAGGCGGCAGGTTAATAAAAACTAAAGTTAAAATAAAGTAATGATGGATTTGTTTTGTATAAACATGCAGCTTTTCACTTCACAAGATGTTAGTTGATAGACTGGACTGGAGTGGTGTGGATTGTTGTGATTTTTAATGAACTGTTTAGACTCATTCTGACGGTACCCGTTTTCTGCAGAGGATTCATTGGGGAGGAAGTAAGGTCATACTAAGTTACTCCAAATCTGTTCCCATGAAGAAACAAACTCATGTATCTTCCTTTTAAGTTGAACTATTAATTTAATAATATAACATGAATCAGCAGCAGAGGCAATATGTTTTTGAGATGACCTAAATGGGATTTTAATTTGATTTCATCAGGGAGTCATAGTCTGAATGGTAATGGTAGAGGGATATGAAACAGCAAAAGCCATTACCTGTGCAAATTACAGACCTACCTTAAGGAAAGGTTAATCATGCAATGTAATGGTCTTCCTGAATGATGCTTTGACTTACACATTACATCTTTTTCTTCTGAAAATCTTTCTAATCAAGAGCAAGGGGTTAATGGAAATCGTTCTAATAGTCCCATTTGCCGATTTACCAAATGAGGAGCTCTGACGAGGAGAGTTTATTCTCATACAGTCCCTAGTTTCCACGGAGACGAGACAAGACAGTGCAATTGATTAACAAACACGTTCAATGGAACAATGCATGCTGTACAGGGTGTATACTGTATAATATTTAGTATTTTAAAACATTGGATTTCCTAAACCTATGCCAGTTCGGCTGGCCAGACAATCAAGCGACTTACTAAACAGAGTTTTGATTTTGTGTGTAATGGAAACAGACTGTCTGAGGTTTCAAGCAGCCTTCCAAGGCACAATAAAGTCATGTCTAATGATCTAGAACAAATTCAAGTGAGCTTTATACATAGCAAATCCAATATTTACTGACTACAACCAGGGGCGTAGCAACCTTTTAGAAACAGGTGATTCTGTCCCCCGCACTTTTTTTGAGCTAGCGCCAATATTTCCGCCCGTATTCTCTGATTT
>JAUCMT010000047.1:20392516-20406423 GCA_032357475.1 Enteromius thamalakanensis | reverse complement strand
GTCACAGAGATCACGCGCTCTGTATGCGTGCATTGCTACAGTCATTCAGATTGATTACAATTAGTATAATCACAAATGCCATGGTGAAGATAAATGGTACAGCAAAACCATGTGTGGTCACTTTAGTTCAACTATTATGTTTTTTATTTGTAGTAAACCCATGTTTAATTAAAACATATGTAAGTGAGTGCAGAAATGAACGTGAGTAATCTTACCTGTTACTGATATTACAATAGTCTTAACAGTTTACGTGATCTGGCTCTTTATTTGTATTTATTTATTTACTTTATATCAAAATATATTAAACGTGTGTGTGGTAAGAGGATCTATGGCATATCTAGATTAATCTAGATTAATTTCAAAATTCCTAATTAAAACAGAAAGCAGTTATTTTAAATTGTAATAATATTGAATTATATTTCACAATATTGCTGTATTGTTTAAATATAAATGCAGCCTTGGTGTGCATTTTCTTACAAAAAAAATAGCTAAAATAAAGTCTTTCAGACCCCTAATTCAGCATGCATCCATTTTCTAACATTGTCCAGTACAGTTGAAGAAGATGTCATGTCTTGCGCTATAGATCAATCCTCTCGACCCCGTGTAGGTGCCATTTATCATCCAATGCACTGTTCTAGCTCCTCAAACTTGTCCCGACCTGCCTCGCTCCCAGCAGTTTTGTCTTTTTCTGATATGACTATGAAACCTGCATTTACTGCAGCATCTGAACCCCCCATGTTCTTTTGATGGTTGGATTTGCATACCATATGTTCCAAAAGAGCATTTGTTTTACTCTTCACTATTGTTTTTTTCTCAGAACTTGTACCAGAACAGGTTTCTCGGGCTAGCAGCTATGGCCTCTCCATCTCGCGCATCTCAGGGCAGACGGCGATGTAAGGACCCGATTCGACACAGTTTCAACCCTGAGCAGTTCCCTAATGTGGACTTCCAGAACGGCATACCGGAGGAGCTGGCAGCGGCTGTGCTGCGCTCCACCAGCGACACCGACCTCGTGACCTCGCACTGCCGCTCCACCCTCACCGTCAGCACCTCCAGCTACACCATCGGCCAGACGCAGGACATCACACTCAGCTGGGACATCAAGGAAGAAGTGGATGCGGGTGACTGGATTGGCATGTACCTCATTGGTGAGTGTTTCTGGGTGCTTGTCTTTTATGTGTCTTGAGTGTAGGCTGGGTAAGATATGTTAAAGCTGCAGTCTGTATGTTTTGCCTCTTTGTAACCAGGAATTGCAGCTGTGTGCAAAACTATCTTCCTTGCAATGCTCCGGCATGGCTCCAGTGGATGAATCAAATGTTTTTACTGTACTTAGCAATCACAGATTGGAGCCTACATCTTGAACAATATGACCCAAATAAGAATTTTAACTGTATATTGCCATCTGCACAAGTAACAAGTTTGCCATGTTTATTCCAACCCATTTAGGAAAAAAAGCATTACAATAAATCACAATAGCAATGGTAATTTAATCTAGAGATTAATTAGCTCATATCGCATTAAACTGTGCAAAAAATATTATTATTGTTATACTTCATTTTCAAATTATTAATGTTAACAACATCAGCATTTCCTGACTACAAAGATAGGGTGTATTACAGTGTAGTTTTCAATTTATGTATGGTCTAATCTAATGTCATGCCATTCGAATTTTATATTAAGTAATTCTTCTACCCCAAAAACATTTATTTTAAATTGTAATAATAGTATTACAGTTTTTACTGATATTTGATCAAATAAATGCAGCCTTGGTATCAAAAACATTAAAGCTGCTTTTTTTTTTTATTAAAAATGATTGAAATCCTAACCAGCCAATATTAAAAACTATCACCTTACTTTAGTGTGATTCACAACGGTTTGCTTATAATCATTTTAGATTTTTTTCAGAATGATGTAATTGGTTTCTGTTTTTTAAGAGCACTAGTAGAGTAAAAACAGTAATTGTAACTTCATGTAATTGAGACTTTATTTCTCTGAATGACACTGTTTCTCAGAATTTGCTTCTTGCTGTCTAAGAATTGCTACAGTATATTGTAACACATTGTGACTGATGATTTCCTCATATCTGCAGTCCTTTTCTTGCAATAGCAACTTTATCTCACAATGACACTGTATTAACTTACAATAAACGTACAACCACACATTTACACATTTTGATGTTTAGCAACATACACTACACTAGGCAAAGTTTCTCACATTTTCAGCATATAAGAATGACTTCTGAAGGATCATGTGACACCGAGTACTCATGCTGAAAATTCAGCTTTGCAGCAAAGAAATAAATTACTTTTTAAAATATAAAAATATAAAAATAAATAATATATATATTATATAAATGTACAAATATTTCACAATGTTAGAGTTTTTACTCATTTAAAAATAAAGCAAATAAAGGAAGCCTGGATGTGCATGAAAGACTTCAAAAACATAACATAATCATTTAAAATCATTTTAAAAAATCTTAATTTTGACTAGTAGTTTAAATAACTTTTAACAATTTAACTTAATTGTTACTATCATGTTTTATTTAAACATAAAACATGATGTATGTCATTGTATTTCAGATAGCGTGGCTGGATTAGCTAGTACCAGGTTGTCCGTCAACTGAAGATTACACATTTCCGCTGTAGACAGCACTGTGGGTTGCAATAGTAGCAATACAGATGCGTCACATGTGTCTGGTATCATAAAGGTTGGCCTTTAAAGACTGTCAATGCTCTTTGAGCCTTAAAGAGTTAAAAGCTTTCTTGTCTTTTAAAACTATCATGAATGAATATTCACAAATGTGATTCCCTGTATACTATAAAAATAAGACACCTGTAAAAGGTTTTTTTTTCTTCTGTTTCTCTTAGATGAGGTTCTATCAGAGAACTTTCTGGACTACAAGAACAGAGGTGTGAATGGCTCCCACAAAGGTCAGATCGTCTGGAAGATCGAGGCCAGCTCTTACTTCGTAGAACGTATGTGTGTTTTTATAAAGCATGCTTGTTAAAAATGACAGAATTAAAGCCACTCATTTCCCACACACAGGATGCCATTAGAGCTGCTTAAGGTTGTTTGTGACTCTGCATGGCTGCTAAGGTAACAAACACCCCAAAGCAAACCACTTCCATGCTAAATATTTGTTTGATGATGTTTAGATAAGAGGTGTGAAGGGAAATTCACTCAGGTGTGAATGCTGCACGCGAAAACACTTCTTGTTTCTCATGAAAAGATTCCTGTGTGCTTCTGTTAACATGAAGCTGTTTGAAGGTTATATCTTCGCTTGACAGTCCAGAAAGCACTATGATGTATTATTACACTGCAAGGCCATATGGCTCATAGGCTGCTGCTTTTTTTCTCATTTATTTTTGGCACTTTTACTGTTACGGATAGTAGAGAGAAAACGGCATCCAAAGGACCTGGGGCCTGGGCCAGTGGACAAAGGCCATCTCTTTGATATTGTGGCTCCTATACAAACTCACAAAATTAACTCTCTTTCATTTACTATCTTAGATTATGTTGGCATTTTAATATTCCTGGATTCAATTTTAATAAGCTACTTGCATTTTAATTTTAAAAGCATGTAAACATAGAAATCATAAAATGTTAAAAAATTTTTAAATCTTTTAAAATGTAATCAAATGGGAAAAAAATAGTAATAAATGTCTGTCATCATTTCTTTCAAGTGTTGATTTTGGCAGTGTGTAGTGAAAACTTTATTTAACAGGAAGTCTAATGCTATTTCATACATTCTGACTTCAACAAGTGTGTGTGTGTGTGTGTGTGTGTGTGTGTGTTGTGCATTTCTTCTATGGGTAAATGTCATAATGTAAAAGACTGAATGTAAATGTATTGTAAATTATGTGACGGATGTAATACTAATCTATGGGACTCAATTCCACAAATTCCATCTGTATTTTGTACATTATGGAAATCTTAAGCCCCTCTTAAGATCTTAACTGAAGATTTAATATTATTTATTTGAGAATGTTTGTGTTGTTTCAAGATTTAGTTCAGACCACTTTCACTGTATTTCTTTTTCTTTTCCATAAAGAGGAAGTTTGGGTGGGACATGGTCAGAGGCCCCATTTTTTATTTTAAATTACACAATAACCACATTCAGCTATTTTTATTCTGAACGAAACCCTTCACAACCTTTTTTAGACACTTCCTTCCAGCCTGGTGGAAACTAATGGAAGGGGCCTTAAATAAAGTACAAATGATACACAGACAATGCTTGGCTGCTTGCTGTTTCTTGCTGATGGCACAATTTGTCATTTATCGGGTGGAAATGTTTATCTTCTAGACAGTATTTTAGTAGCCCCATGTGAATAGATGAGTTATGTGCATCTAGAAGAAAATATATATTTTTATATGTAAAATCTGCAAAAAGTTTCTCCCTTGTGACCTTTTCCTCTGCTTGGCTCTTTTTCAGCGGAGACTAAGATCAGTTTTAAATACTATCATGGAGTGAGTGGAGCCCTGCGGGCCACAACGCCATGTGTGATGGTGAAGAACCCCTCCGCACCGGTGAGACGTCTGTATCTTTTATTCTGAGTCAGGATTCAAAACTCCAGACATCATGTCTTTAGATGAACAGTGGTGAGGAGCAGACGTATGTGTGCCGCGCTGCTGCATCGTGTTGCAGAATGCTGCTGTCCCATTTCATCAAGAGTTTTTCAAAAGCAGAATAGCCTGTGCCATCTGTTTTTTAGAGGATTAATGCTGCAGATAATCTCAGGTTATCATTTCGTGGCTTAATACAGGCCTACCTCCACAGTCACAGAGTCAGCCAAACTCTCATTTAGTTTCTTAAAGCTAAAGTGTACCAATCCCAAGACACAGGCCTTTATGTTAATTTTAAAGTGTGAGTTTAGTCAAAAATTCAACTTGTGTCATCATTTGCTCATGTCATTTTAAGAACCTAATAAGAGTCTAATATCTTGCCATTTTACTTTACTTAAAGCAGGCAAATACCACTTATAAATAATAACAATAGAGGGTTTTTTTCTCCAACAGCTATAATTTCAGATATCAGATTAGATGTGTAATATGAATGTTACTTTTTTTTATTATCAGTTTAATTATTTTGATGGTACCTTACCTACTGATAAGTAACTGCAGCTACATGTCAATGGCCTTAACCAGAGTATTAGTAGTGTGTCTGCTTAATATGCTAACACTTTATTAACAGACACAACATTAACAGTGTAGGATACTTTGCAAGTATGTGAACATTCTACCTACCCTACCTAAGTCTAGTGATAATACTAGGTTTAACATTGAATTAGTTTTTGAGTTGAAAGTATTCGCTAACCCACATTAGCTTCACAGGAAACACTGAAATAACACTTGGCACTGAACAACTCACAAGATGTTCTGCACAAGAGGTATTGTGCAGAACTTTAATAAACAATGTCAAGATAAGAAATAGTCCATTATAAATGAGTTAGATTTATTTTGGTGTTCATCGTGTGTTATAAGTAATCTTACTCTAAAAGGTTCTAATCAAAAATACATAAATATTATGTATTGTAATTATTTTTATGATTATTAATGAGATGTTAGAACACATTATACTTTTTTTGAATGAATGCATTATTCATTTATTATAATGCCTTAATAATACCCTTATAATGTATTATTCTTGTAAAGAAATGTGATCACTTTATGTAATGAGCAGATTTAATTTGGGCTTGTATTCACACCACATATGGTAAACAGGAAAGAAACTGACTCTAAAACATCTTCAAACATCTCACATCAATACAACTTCATTGTTAAGATTTAAACAAAACTATAAATTAAGTCTGCTCATCATTTAAGGCAGTCATGTCTCTTTGTAAGAAAACCATGTGATTCATATAGATTAATTTTATGATACCTGTATGACATTTTTGGATCTTCAAAGTTGTGGTTATCTAGACTTTCAGTGGAGAGACAGAAATCTCTCAGGTTTCATTAAAAATAAGTTAATTTGTGTTTCAAAGTTAAGCAAGGTATTATAAGTTTGGAACAACGTGAGGGGGAGTAAATGATGACATCATTTTCCTATGTGGGTGAGCATTTTATTTCCACACGTGAAAAGAAGGCATTTTAATCTACAGCAAATCTTTTAAATAAACTGAATGCATTACCCAGTTTCAGCATTGCATTAAGATGCAAAGCTTGGATTTTATTGTAAGAATGATGACGTCTGACATGATTGGGTCAAGTCAAAAGTGTTTTTACCAAAGGAAATCTTACTTAATGTGACACATTTTAAAACTTACCTTTTTTAAATTATTTATGTTTAATGGGGAACAAAATTACAGTTAGTTAGTTTTTTCTTTTAAGAAATCTTGGGCTGATGATAAACTGGGCACTGTTGCCGGGCAACTTTAGGAAATGTTCCTTTAGAAGGTTAACCAGGTGAGATACAGGACCCAAGACTGATCTAAATTATCCAGATACAAATTTGTTAACCATTCTCAATTGAAACGCATCCAAGCATTATTGCTCAAAAAAAAGGTTGCCTGGCAAAATTGCTCAAAAAGTTGTTCAGTGTATCATCAAGCCTTGGTGAGATGACCTCAAATAATGTTGTGAGCTACATCACTGTTAGCCCCAAAACAAATGTTTTGTAGTAGATCTGTTGCTGCTGATATAATGTGAAAGGTGTTTACTGGTTCCAGTGAAATCTAAGATACTTTCTGCTATCAGGTGTTTAAGCCGGTGGCCACAGATGACTTACCTCAGAGTCAAGGCACCAGAAGACTCATCAGCTTCTCTCTCTCAGGTTTGTGTTGTGTGAAAACTGGCATAACCAGACAGTCGATCATTAAGCTTTATCAATATTAATGGGGCTTCTATATTTAGTGTCTCTAGAGGATTTCATGATTGATCCACTGCTTTCAGTCGGCTGTAAACAACTATAGGAACATATTACCTCAATTACTTGAATCTTCTGCAAGGTGCTTTTTGTCTGATGGTGTTCATCTTTGGAGAGCAATTTACAGATTTTTAAGATGCATAATTGATCTTGGTCATCACATTATAATGGATTATTTTATTCTATGATACTCTACTATGATTCTTTTTTCCTATTTTGTTTCAATTTTAATCTATTCTGTTTTGTTTTGATTTTTCTGTTCCATTTTACTATTATATTCTTTTTTTGTTGTGTACTGTTTTGTTTTTATTCTTTTCTCTTCTGTTCTTTTGTTTATTTTGCTCCACCATTTTATTTCTTTCTATTCTGTCGTTTACTTTGTTCTATTTTGTTCCATTCTATTTATTTTGTACTGTTCAGTTTTGTTTTGTTTTCGTTTATTTAGTTCCATTCTGTTTTTCTTTGTTTATTTGTTGTATTTGTTTGTTTTCATGTAGTTTATTTGGTTCTGTTCAGGTTTGTTTTGGTCTCGTCTGTTCTAGTTTTATTTGATTCTGCTATTTTGTTCTGTTTTAATCTAGTCAGTCTAGAAACGTGCTAACCATTCATGCCAATCATGCTAGCAAAATGTTAGTCGCTTGCTAATGTAGGGTGACCATACATGCCATTTTTCCTGGACGCATCCTGGCCAGGATTTATATATTGCTTTGATTTGTACTTCAAGAGCATTTCGAAAACCGACAGGTCTGCACACATAAACCAAGCCAAAGCCTATATCCTTATAGAAATCCTTGCCAGGGCGCATCCGGGAAAAATGACACACATGATCCCCCTATGCTAATCATAAACATGCTTTCACTACTGTTTTAAATCAGGCTTTTTTAAGCCAACCTAAAATTTGTCTTGACTAACTCTACCTAGTTTGTTCTATCCTGTTTTCTTTGTTTTATTTGGTGCTTGTTTATATTCTGTTTCATTTGACTTGAGCTGATCTTTCTGTGCCAATTTGTTTGATTAGTTCAGTTGTATTCTGTTCTCGTTTTATGTTGTGAGCAGATTTCCAAGCCACTGGGCTAAAGAAAGGTATGTTCTTTAACCCCGACCCCTACCTGAAGATCGCCATCCACCCCGGCAAGCACAGCATCTTCCCTGCCCTGCCTCACCACGGCCAGGAGAAGAGATCAGGCATTGTCTGCAATACAATTAATCCCGTTTGGCAGAGGGAGGTATGGGTAGCACACACACACACTAGATTAAACATATATAAATCCATACAAAATAATATCTGGTTCCAGTGTTATTTATTTACAGACGTTTAACCCAATGCTGCCCTTCTGTACTTTGTACCGAGTCCACATGGACTTTGTCATGTAAATCCTTTATTCTGCAAATAAACTTTGATGCGTCACTGCAGAATCACAAACAGAGCTCACTACCTTGTTGACTGATGGATAGGATTTTTTTTGGATCTTTTTCTATTTTCATTGCACAGCATGACTTTATGAAAAATACAGGAAGTGTATGACTTTAGTCACAAACCAATGTATTGGTCTAAAACAAATAATACTATTTTCAGCATCATTACTCCAGCCTCAGGAAAAAAAAGTCTTATTATTATCAATGTTGAAAACAATTGTGCTGCGTAATATTTTTTTGTGGAAACCACAATATTTTTTCTGCAGGATACTTTGAATGTTTTACAACATAATACATGTCTTTACTGTTTTGGTCATTTTACTACATCCTTGTTGAATTATTGAATTATTTTTAAAACCTTACTGACCTCAATTTTTTTAACAGTAGTAATATATATGCAGTTAGTATGAATTATTTGGTGCTTTCTTAAAAAGCCTTAATCCTTAAAATAGCTGCAATCATAACATGGATTCAGATTTAGAAATGTTAAATAAATTGTAAAGCTTTTTCCAAATAAACTAGTTTCGAGAGGAGCAGTGGATGATTATTTACGGCTGGCACCGCATCACCTAATCAATCTCCTCATTACACCTGCCCAATCAAATCCCCTGCTACCCACTATAAATAGCCCCGTTCTCTTTCCTTCTGCCCCTCGCCTTTTGTGCATCCCTCCTCCACCCCTTCTCCGCCATTTAGCTACTCTCGCACCTTCCTCTGAGGGGGCATACCGTCCTCCCGGCTCGCCCCCCCGGAGGAGCACGCCAGATATGCTAACCGTATCCTACTTGATTATGAGGAAGCGTGACCTCTTGAAATGATTCCTATCACTACATCTGTCACGTTGTTCCTGTTATGGTTTCATTTTGAGTTTCCCTCGTGTATGCCCATATTTAGTTTGTTTTAGTGATTTTTAGTTAATTAGCTACCCCTGTGTGTCCCAGCTATTTAGAGTTCTCCTCGTGTTTGGTCTTGTATTTAATGTCTGTGTTTCCCAGTGTCCAGCATCAGTCGTTAAATGTTAAATATAATGCGTTATCACTCCAGGTTTCCATGTTCCTGAGTTTATTCATTAAAAGACTATTTTGATACTCCTCGTCTCCTGCGATCTCCATCTCCCTGTACTACTCGTAACAACGTCTTATTGGTGCAGATGAGATCACCTGGATTTGATGGGATTGTTTTCGTGTTGTAGAGTGGCTGATATTCTCTTCCGCTAAGTGCTTTTATTAGATAAGAGAAAAGTAGAGGAGATCGCCTTACAGCAGTGCATCAAAATAGGCCAAGACGAGGAGAATGAATTTTGTTTACTTACTATCATTATTTGAAGGCATACATTTTAGTTAGTGCTACATGTCTTATAGATGATAATAATCGCTTTCAGTCTTTAATTATTATTGGTTTAATTAATTGATCTGCAAAGCATAATCTACCCATACAAGCACAAATGTCAAATATGTCTTTTTTGTGACCATTTTATCTGTTTGTTTTAGTTCTTGCAAAAATATTAGATGTGTCTTTTAGTCCAGAAACATCCAACTCTGATGAAGGCCGACATGCGTTCACATTTTTAAAATGCACATTTGCTTGATACCCACATGATTTGTTTAACTTTAGGTTACAAGGTTTGTTTGTAATGATTGCAGTTTCTTCCTCTGTGTCTTTGTTTTCCTGCTCGCAGCGCTTTAATTTTGTGTCTCTGCCCACGGATGTGTTGGAGATCGAGGTGAAGGACAAGTTTGCCAAAAGCCGACCCATCATAAAGCGCTTCTTGGGCAAGCTGTCCATGCCAGTCCAAAGATTACTGGAGAAACATGCCATCGGGTATGTGCTTAAAAAGATAAAGAAACTTGCAATGACTCATGGAGAAAAATAGGCTCTTTTTAACATTTTGAAAATATGGGGTTGATTGTAATGAGTTGAAATGCTAATTTTGAGTTTTTTTGTCGTAGGGATCGAGTGGTCAGCTACACTCTGGGTCGGAGGCTTCCAACAGAGCATGTCAGTGGCCAGCTGCAGTTCAGGTTTGAGATTACATCCTCCATCCATCCAGGTAAATACTGATTTTTAATCTACCTTTAAACAACCTATATGAGTGCATTGTTTAGAGGAAAAGTTGTTTATTGAATATAAATAGTGTACATTCTGCTAAATTAAACAAAGAACTCTGGATAATAAATGTGGGCTCATTAAGCAATTTTAGCTCTTAAAACAATTTATCCATTCCTGAGCTTTTTTTTACTCATAGTCCTTATAAAAATATTCTACTATTCAAAATTTTGGTTTGTATTATTTTGAAGTGTTTTCTAAGTCTCTTAAGCTCACCAAGACTGCATTTATTTAAACAAAAATACAGAAAAACAGTAATATTGTGGAATATTATTACATTTTAAAATAAACGTTTTCTATCTGAATATATTTAAACATTTACAATTCAATGCATCCTTGCTGAATAACAATATTAATTACTGACCTCAAATATTTGAGTAGTCATGTCACCTTTTTTATATAGCGCTTTTAACAATACAGATTGTGTCAAAGCACTTAACAGTATTAAACTGTAGAATAGAGTATTAGTAATGTATAATGACAAGATTAAACACTCAATTTAAAATTTTTAGTTTAAGGTATTTCATTAGTGAATTCAGAGACATAATTGTCTAGCTCAGTTTAGTTTACATAATGTCAATTATGCAATCAAATTGACAATAATCCTAGAAATTTAGAGCTTCTAGAAATGAACGAACCACAACTCCATCTGTGACAAAAAAAAACCTTGGGAGAAACCAGCTTCAGGTGGGGGGCCAGTTTTCCTCTGGCAAATTCATTATTATAATAACATACTACTGTCACTAGTTTAATCAGGCCACTCATGATAACATCAACTGGATGCCAGTATATCATGAATACTTACAAGCTAATACGTTTGTGCATTTTGTTTTTTTCATCTCCACAGATGATGAGGACATGTCTCTTAGTACAGAGCAACCAGTGGTGCCAGCAGAAGCTCAGGTTCATCCTCAGGCAGAAGACACCATGAGTTTGGACCAGGGGGCCCCAGAGTTGCCCTTAGATGAAGAAACAGCTTCTGTAGAGATGCCCATGGACATTGAATCAGCTGAAGCAGAGGCTGGAGAGGAAGAGCAACAGATTTATCCAGAGCAGCAGGAGGTAGCTGCAGCCGAGAGCCAAGAACAAATGGAGCAAGAAGAGAACATTGTACAAGCAGAAGAGGCGCCCCAAGAAGAGGCAGAAAATGATAGTGCCTTTGCCGAAGGGCCTGTAGAGTCAGCAGTAGCTGAAGAAGAGGCTATGTCAGAACATCAACCGGTTTCAGAGGAGCCAGATGTGGATCTGGAGGAAGGCTGCTCGCTGAGGATCAGAACCACCCCGAGAAGGAAGCCACGGCCTTGTTCTCTACCCGTGTCTGAGCTAGAGACGGTAATCGCTTCAGCCTGCGGGGAACCAGAGACACCACGCTCCCATTACATCCGAATCCACCACCTGCTGCACAGCCTCCCGTCCACCCAGCCTCAACTGGGAGACGCAGCTGGACCCGAACCCAACCGGCCAGAGGGAGTAGAAGAGCTAGAGGAAGACGAGGAAGAAGGTGCGACCCTTGAGCCTCACGCTTTAACACCCAATGGCCCTCGCAGGACACTGCCCCGCAGCCGCTCACACGAGCGCCTCTCCGACCTCATTCAGATGCTCGACGGGGATGGACAGCCTCTCGGGGCTGAGGGACAAACCACAGGTCAAAGGTCACCAGGTGAAAGCGAGTGCGATTTGAGCCCGGTGCCATGCTGCAGTCACATGACACAGAGGGCCTCTGGCCCCGTGCGGGCGCCGTCTCTAGACAGCGCACGTCGATCGGAGAGCACTGTATTTTCCTCACAGGATGACGAGGACGAGATTGACAGAGTGAACGGCATTCTGGGATTGGAGGTGGAGACAGGACAGGGCGCTAAGAGCCGGGAGCCAGGGGACGGAAGCTGTCAGTGGGAGGAGGCACCGGATACTCACGTCCAGAGCCCGCACGGCATTATGGGTAATGGAGAATCACCAGTAGCTGGACCAAGCAGCAGAAGTGAGTAGACTTTTAATAGTAGAATGTGTAGAACATGTTTTTAAAAAAAAAAAAAAGATCTGGATTTCCCTTGTGGCGGGTTTGTCATAGAAAAGTGTCTATGAAGAATGGCCTGGATTGTGTTTGTGGTGTGTTTAGGAGAATGTCCTTTGCCTTGTAACCATCCTGCAGTGAGCCAGCTGCCTGCCCTGCGGCCCGACCCACATCACTATCCCACCATAGATGAGCCACTGCCACCAAGTAAGTTCTGCTGTAGAAATGCTTTACAAATGTAAGAAGACAATTTATATATATATTTATTTGAAATAATAAGACACACACACATACATATATACAGTGAAGTCAATATTTATTTGATCACCCTGTGATTTTGCAAATTCTCTTACTTAGAAATCATGAAGGGGCCTACAATTTTCAGCATTGGTGCATTTACACTGTGAGAGACAGAATCTAAAAAGAAAAATCAGGAAATTACATTGTATGATTTTTTTAACAATTTATTTGGGAATTACTGTGTCATATAAGTATTTGATCACTTGCTTATTGGCCAACATGACCAAAACCAAAGAGCTGTCAAAAGACACAAGAGACAAAATTGTAGACCTTCACAAAGCTGGAAAGTGCTACGGGGCAATTGCCAAGCAGCTTGGTGAAAAAAGAACAACTGTTGGAGCAATTGTCAGAAAATGGAAAAAGAGGTTAATGATGAATGTCAATGTCCGTCGGACTGGGGTCCTATGGAAGATCTCTCCTCGTGGGGTATCAATGATGCTAAGAATGGTAAAGAATCAGCCCAGAACTACACGGGAGGAGCTGGTCAATGCCTTGAAACCACTTTTTGGTCTTAACTCCATTCGCTGTGTTTGGAGGAAGAAGAATGTTGAGTATCATCCCAATAATACCATACCTACAGTGAAGCATGGGTGTGGAAGCATCATGCTCTGGGGGTGTTTTTCTGCACAGAGGACAGGACGACTGCATGCCATGTATTGTGACATATTGGGCAAAAACCTCCTTCCCTCAGTCAGAGCGTGGCTGGGTCTTCCAACATGAAAATAATCCAAAGCACACATCCAGGAAAAGGAGTGCCTCCGTAAGAAGCATATCAGGGTTCTGGAGTGGCCTAGCCAGTCTCCGGACCTAAATCCAATTGAAAATCTTTGAAGGGAGCTGAAACTCTGTGTTGCTCAGCAACAGACCCAAAATCTGACAGATCTAGAGAAGATCCATATGGAGGAGTGGGCCAAAATCTTTCGTACAGTGTTCAAACCTGGTGAAGAACTACAGGAACCATTTGACCTCTGTTATTGTAAACAAAGGCTTCTGTACCAAATATTACATTTTTTCACATAGGCCTACTTATTTGACACAGTAATCATACAATGTGATTTATGGATTTTTCTTTTTAGATTCAAGGAAATGCACCTATGCGGAAAATTGTAGATGATTTCACAGGGTGATCACATACTTATTGACCTCACTGTATATATATATATATATATATATATATATATATATCCTGCATTAGTGGTGTAT
>JAUCMT010000047.1:20380878-20392416 GCA_032357475.1 Enteromius thamalakanensis | reverse complement strand
TGAGTCCCCAGACCCCCAATAAAGCAAAAAACTGCACATTCCAGGGTGGTCTTTTATTGTGGGCAGTATAAGGTACAGCTGTGCACTACTCATTATGTCAGATCAGCATCTTGATGCAGCACACCTGTGAGGTGGGATGGATTATCTCAGCAAAGCAGAAGTGCTCACTATCACACATTTGGTTAAGAGGTTTCTGTCTCTTGAAATAGTTGCTACATGTTACTACTGTACATACACCCCTGAGGATACACACACATACCCATTACAAGCAATCTGGTATCAGTATTTTAGTCTTTAGGAATGTTCAAAGGAAACTTAATATTAAAGAAAGGGTTCAATTGTTGTGTGTGTTGTGTGCAGCAGACTCCTGCTGTTACAATGAACAATGCAATGAGCGCTGCTATTCCCAGCTGAGACTACAACAGTTTTAATGGAAGACAACAGAAAGGGATCGACAGAGAGCATAAAAGAAAAGAACAGAAAATTGGGGTTTGCGCATGAATGCATGTGTGTATACTTTTGTGTCAATGTCACTAAGTGTGTTAGGGAACAGTACTGTGCTTTGTCAAAGAGTGTTAATGTATATGTTTTTTTCTGAGCACTACTACAGTATTCTTTGAAGGACAACACACAATATGCATTCATAAATTGAAAGAGTGAGTAACCAAACAAAAGCAAAAAAAAATAATTTGCTACCTTCCATGTCTTTTCAAACTGGTTTGTCTCCTTTTGTTGCCTATAGTAGAAGGAAAATTATTTGGACTGACATATGGGTAAGTAAATGATGACAGAATTTTCCTATTTGGGTGAACTATTCTTTTAAAAGTCCTCTTACTGTCAAGACTTTTACTAGTTTGGATACTGAAGTAGACGCAGAGTCTGACAGCTTCCCATTTCTGAGACCTCTAACAGCCCACACAAAACGATACTGCTAGAGAAGAGATAGTCGGCGAGAGGAAAGCCAAGAGAGGAGATAATAGAGGAAAAGAAGTATACTGAGAGAATAAAGGTTAAAACCAAGGACATCTCACAGGGAACAGCAGAAGAAAGAGTACAAGAAATGCTGTATAAAGAAAGAAAGAGAAAGGCCAGAATTACACAAACGCCAGTTCCAAGAGAAACGATTAGAAAGCAGAGTATGAAAGGCATGAGTCATCAACTCCAAAAACTGCTACGTTCTTTGAATTTATCAAATGATCTTTTTAGACTCATTTATTTCTGACATCTACTCACA
Organism: Enteromius thamalakanensis; assembly: GCA_032357475.1. NCBI lineage: Eukaryota > Metazoa > Chordata > Actinopteri > Cypriniformes > Cyprinidae > Enteromius > Enteromius thamalakanensis. Next base: position 20,391,182 of record JAUCMT010000047.1, on the reverse strand, counting down.
TTTCCAGAATGAATCTTAATTGCACAGGTTGCTCAAGGTCAGTGATTGACATTGGCGTTTGCATGTTCATGGTTCTTGAGGCAGGACATTTTAAAAGGGCAAGGTTTCTAAGGACATATTCCGTTTCTGTAAAGCCAAGGCCTTAGCCTAGTGAAACACACTGTATCAAGTTCATTGAATTAGGAGCAACTGTAGTCAACAGTCTCTTGTTTCTGATCGATTGCTGGGGCTTTAATGTACAGAAACTCAATAGATCAATTGCACGGCACTTCATAAGTCATGAGGAGCTTCTTTGATGCTTTTGTAAGCCATTCAAGTGTCAGTTTTTAAATTATTAGTCCTCTTGAACTTAATAGTTTCAATAGTTGTAGATGTTACGGTGTTATGTAGTAGGGACAAAATTGCATTTTGGCCTTCAAGGGACAGTTTTGCTAAACACAGCAAATAAGCACAAGAACACAATTCCAAAACAGCACTGGTGGGCATGGAAATTTCTGTGGGTTTAATGTGAATGAAAGAACATAAATGCGACATCTCATTTACATATTGAACAATGCAATATACCAAAGCGCAAATTAGTGTAGTTACAAATAAAGAATAAAGAAATAAAGAAGCCAAAGTACGTTGAAAAAAAAACCAAAAAATGTAAGGCTTGCAAGACGTTTTGATAGACCTAGTATTGTATGATTCCTAGTTGATAGTTACAAGTCATATTTTATTTTTTTTTATCTTAAAAAAAACATTGCTTGGCAAATTATATGTTTAGATAATGTGTTCTTCTTACCAAATCTTTTAAATTTAAGCCATTTCAAGCGCAAAATAGTTTAATACATGCTTTTTTGGGGTTTTAGTATGCAAATGCAAATTGCGTTGCGTGATTCATTTCTGCACTTTCCTCCCATAAATTTTAGTGCAAGAAGGCAAGTTGTCACTTGCGCAAGCTTTTGGTACAACTGACCTTGTTGATTTTGGATTGTAACATATTTTGCTCTCTTTCTTGCAGGTTTGCTACGTGAGAGTTTTATGGATGAGCCAGAAAGTCTTGTTACTTTAAACCTGCTGGTTGTCGCTGCAGTTTCCGCATTCTCCACTGGAGCAGCGCTCTCAGGCCTGGCAGTGTGTTGGATCATGGGTCAAAAACACCGCCACCGTTCACACAGCAACACTCCTTCATCCAGTAATCAGAGGAAGAGTGAAAAGGAACGGTGCATGATGGGACAAAGCAGAAGCGGTTCCGTGATGAGTGTATCCCGGCACAGTGGCACGGACCGGCCACGCTCACAGGGAGAGACGCTCTTCGTAATGCCAAATGGTTGGGTCAAAGCAGGAGACTTGGATCCAGGTCTGCTTCCCACACCCGAGCAAACTCCCCTGCAGCAGAAACGTGGGCTACGCCTGTCCGATTCTGGTTCCAGTTGGGACCAAAGTCAGACCTTCTTGAGCTCAGTGGGAACTCAGTGTCCACCTCCACCATCCACATTGTTTCTCAGCTCTAAACTCCTGCAAGGATCTGGTCGACGCCATGAGGAAGCCATTGATATCGACCGCCAACGCTACGTCTCTCTCTCCAAGTACCGGGATCAGGGAATACGCCCAGGCACACTTCTTCGCAAGTCAGCAGGCGAATACAACTACCCCATGACTCCCCAAGACTCCCCCGACCGACGGAGAGTGGTGTCGGCACCCAGCAACCAGATAGAGTACAGCGGAGAGCCTCTTCGCTGGACCCACGAGGGTTACATCTTCAGCAGTCATGGCATACCTCCAACGGGCCACCACTATACTCCGGCCTCGCAGCATCCTGCTGGACTGACCCGCTCCGTGCTTCATGGGTCTCGGGGACTCATCGACCTGGCGGATTTCAGCCATCTGCTCGGGAAGGGAGGGAGTGATCGGACACCCACAGGCCAGTGAACAGAGAGGAACCAAGATGCAAGGAGTGGGAAATTGTAGAAAAGTGAGTGGCTAAAACCTTATGTGGACTGCGTAACGCAACCTGGCCAATCACAGCAGCTCTCTGTGTCTCGCTCTCTCTCTGTTTCTTTCCTCATCTGCTTGTCATCCTTTTCCTCATTTGTCTGGAACTGCTTGCATGAGGAAAACTCAAAACTGGACCTCACAGGCTACAAGAAGAGCAGCCATTCCATCTGGAAACACCTCTTTCTTCTCTCTATTTATCCCTCACAATCACAAATATATAAACAGAGATGTGCTTTTCACTGTAGCTCTCATTCTTGCTGACTATGAGTGTTGCTTACCAAACTTGCACATTTATCAGATGAAGGAAAGACATCTTGAAGACTATCTATCCCTGAATCTGTTCAGACCTTTTCTCCCTTAAGTAGGTGACCCTTCCAGCAGATTTGTAAGTTTGATCTAATGACAGCATTTCAGGCATTTTCAGCATTCAGGACAGTCCTTAACTTCTAATCAGTGGAAGAACACAACAGTTTCTTGGAGTTAAGACTCAGTGGTCAACAGTGGTTGTTGTTTCTGTTTGATACCAAACTCTGAACAAAGTGCTGTGATTATGGGTGTAAATGCTGTAGGAGCAGATTTGGACAGGTTAAGTGGTCAAAAGGAAAGAATTTGGAATGAACTTGTATTTAGGAACCGGTTACTCTCTCTTTCACATTACAGTGATTATTGATTGGTTCTAACTTCTTGAAGCCCATTAAAATTTACATGTTCTCCATAACATATGTAGCTGTGTTGTAGTATTTGGGGCCTACAAGAATGGATTAATGTCCAAAGCCCATGAGCATATTTTTATGACTGATCAAGACCAGCTCATTCAAGACAGAGTCCAAATGCTCCTGAATATATGGTCTTGGCTTAAGACAGACTTTAGTACACCCCTGATTCAAAGAAAGATAGCTGAACCAGCATAAACAATGGGAGAATAAAGAAAAGCAAAGTGCCACATTAGCCAAAATAACAACACTGTTTGTTTCCATCAGGGGCACTTTTTCCTTTGTAAATGCTTGTGTATGAAATCACTAAATGTGGGCGGGGCCCGTCTCATGGTTCGATTTGCAAGATTCACAGTACACGTATTGATGCATTTTTTTTGACCAAAATGTAAGAAAACACAAGGTTTTTCTGTTGTATGCTTGGAAATCTTTCGTGTTTTATGACTTTGTTCTGTTGAGTGAGCTGAGGTCTTTACCTCTGCATTACCTCAGCCTTGAATTCAGACTTTACCAGAGAGAGAGACAAAGAGAGAAAACTTTGGTTGGACAAGTTTTGTGGCCTCAACCACATGAATTTCTCTGTGCTGTGTAGCTCTGTGAGTTTTATCGGAGAAACAAAGCTCTCTGAGAACTTCTGAACACGCTGGATTCCAAGTTTTTTTTTTGTCTTTTTGTTTTTTTTTCTTCCTTTTTTGTACAGTGAATTTTTTTACACAATATGTAAAATGTAACATGGAACAGAGGCAAAAACACCCACTGTTTTCTAAAAAGACACAATTAGAGACAGAGAAAGACAGATTCTGTCTTGAGGACCTTTGGACGCTTCTTCCTAAAGATGCCGTTTGACCTTTTGTTTCTACCGGACTCTGAAGGAGAAAATACGAGAATGGAAACCCAGAGAAAAGGAATCACAATGCGAGAACTAAATGGACTGAAAACTCAAGAGATGTCATGTGACTTGAAGCCAGTTATGTTATCGGAAGTGTGTTTGTCTGTGAAGTAACCAATCGTTTTGCTTGTCATATCTACCATAATCTCTCCTTTTTGTATTTATTTGCTTTTGCTTTGCAAATTCTTCATCAACAACAGGGATTGCAGATTGCAAGTTTTCAGTCATGTGTCCTTAAGTCATTGTGACCTTATAGCGTATCAGAAAACTAAAAGGGTAATTATCTAAAGATATCATAATCAGATGTACAGAGTCTCTGGCTCTGTTCCAAACCTTGTGAGCTGTCTTTCTAAGGCAGTTTCATGCAAGATGTCAGATAAAGTTTGCATTTATGAATTTGGCAGATGACTTACATTGCAATTACAGTATACGTTTTACAAATTCATACATTCCCTGGGAATCTGATCTTAAAAATGTTACAAATATTTTTTTTAATTTGTTTTAAAAATAATTACATAAATAAACGATCAATTAAATGGTATGAAACATTTTGGAAAGGTAACAGACAGAAAATAGATCCATCCTATTTCAAATTAAGTAATGAAAACCTAAAAATCTTTATTTTAGACACTGTAAATGAAGTTGCTGTCCAAAAAAATAAGACAAGTCAGAGAAGTCAAGTTAATTTTGGTTTGGAATCTGCCTTCAAATCTGGGTCTCTACGCTTCGTTCAGACCAGCTTCCTTTTTTAGCTTGACCTGCACACGATTGTCCATCTCCACATAGGCAGCCTTTGTTATTAAACAAATAGCATCAGTCTGTGAGATATTGAAAGCAGATGTCTGATTAGATGAGTTGCCACACACACTTGAGTACACAGGAATGCACTTAATAATGGTTCTCATGCACCTGCAAGATGTGTCTTATTAAAAGCATGTGCTACAGGCATCACTTAAGCATACTCCTCTATACTAGAGATCACGCTCAAGCCATTGCTGATGCTCTCAGAAAACACTCACTCCTGCAGTTGTGTGCAACGGTCGGTTGAACATTGATTAGCTCATAAATCCAGCTGAAAGGGGAGTCATGGTTGATTGCACTGTGTGTGTGCCCGTGTGTGTTTATGAGTTTAAATTACTGTGTGTATGTATTTAGGTCTCCTCTCTTCAGCATTCAAGATACACCAGGCAGGAAATAGGATCCAGATCACAGGAAATAGATCCCGGTAGGCAGGAAATGCAAGGATAGCCGCTTTACCTGTAGGTCAAGGACATTAAAGCAAGTAATCAAATGCAGGAAGCAGTAAATGTGCTAAATGCTAATATGCTAACCATATGTGCAGAAATAAGCATGTCAGAAAGATATCATATACTTTCAGCAAGTTTTTAAGAGTTCAAATTCCCAGTCTTCAAAAGAAATTGTGCCATATCCTTCTTCATAAGTGTTTGCCAACAGAAAATGGAATTGCTGTTTGCTAAAAAGCTACGAAGATGCCAAAACAAGTGTTTCTTCAAAGTGTTATTTGTCGCACACTATTTGTGGAGTGCTTTGAATTTTCTAAGCCATAGGAGTTTAGTTTCTTGCCTGGTGGAGGATAAAACAGGGATTGTTTTTTACTGAAAGAGAAAAGCTAGTACCATATAGCAACATGCTAGTACTGTAGAAACGTGTTTTGCCTGGAAAACCACTGCTTGTATTTACAGTAGGTTAAGTCTATTTCCCAGTTGATTATTTCTTTCAACCCTCAAGAAAGACACACACAAAAACTACCTTCAATAAAAAGATACAAGTATCCAAACTTTAATTTGAGAATTTAGTGCCTGAAGCAAATTTTTTTTCTAACAAGATGTCCCTTGTTGTAAATTAAAATGGCTTTAAATGTCCATGATTTTGCCCTTCACAATATACCACCACAATAACCTTTGGTTCGGATGATTTCTGGTGTGTTTTTATGCTCAACTGCTCAAAGTGAGGTTGAGTGACTTTTTCACACAGCGCCATCGGTGTTAATTCTGGTCTATTATTGTCAAAGCAAAGTGTTGAATGTGCTGTGAATGTATTCAAATGATTTTTTCAATAAGCACTTGCTGTCAAAACTTAGCGTCGTTTATCTCCGATCATGCTGCAACAAGCACAATATTGTACAATAGTCAAGGCCAACAATGTGTGTTTGACTTTATCCACAATGTTTCATAAATTTTTTTGTTCCACAAATGATCACATTTATTGGTTGTCACAGACTTTTCTTGACCTCTTGATAACTGGCTTTTTTTACGAAAGTGTAAATGGCACAGATTTGCCTTCGACGTGAAGGGCTGTGTGTAAGACTGAATCAGTGTTACGTTGAGTTGTTTACATAGACTCAGCTGCTCTGTACATAGCTCAAATCCTGATTTCCACCCCTCCGCTGGCGATGATGTAATGTCCCTGTGTATAGAAGTCCTGGGGTGGTATCCAGTGAAAATTGTTTTGTTTGTTTGTTGGTTTCTAAATAATCTCACATGTATAGAAGTACACACATATACACTGAGTTTCACACATGAACACACAACAGTACTGGAGCACACACTTATTTTCAGACGTAAATCAACATGGAGATTTTATCATTCTAATAAACACATTTGATTGTTTGACCTTTGTTTCTGTAAATGTGTCATCCGTAATAAATTTTTTTTTTCTGATTGTGCAATAAGTGTCACTATAAAGAGTCAAAGAGGTTCCAGTTGTCTAAGATATTATGTAGCTCAAAAACTACTGTACCATTTTAGTAACGTAAGTTGTACCAACGTAAGCCACTGTACAATATAAAGTACATATAGGCCAGCTATTAACCTTAACCTGTAACCTTACATCGGAAATTATTTCTACCAGAAGAAAGTTAGCATGTAATGAATTATCTTTTAAAAATAACATTTAAATAAAAGAAGATCCTATATTAACAATTGTTTAACAAAAGTAGTACATCACTTTAAGCAAAATAAAATATTTTTTTATTTTTATGTCTCAACCATTTTAAAAGATGGAAATCATATTGGCTGAAATCAATTTTTCACTACATCAGAATTAACTGAACATGGGAGTAAAAATTAATTAATTTCACTAGTCTCAGAAAATGTCACGATTTTGCCATGTCTCAATGTATTTCTAAATCAAAATACTGAAAATTATTGCACTCTAAAATACTGCATACAACTATTTTACGACTATTATATTCATGCACAGGTAATTAAACATAGGAACGAATTTTAAATAACTACCAGCAGGTTATCTCATAATAAAGCCTGACAGGCTTATCGACAGCCCGACGCGAATAACAAACCTTGGAATATGGCGACTAACCAATCAGAATCTAGTATTCCACAAAGCTGTTTAATAAGTAACATTTTTATTTTAATAAATTATTTTTGTACAAAACATGTTTTCTTAAGATATTGTTCTAACTTGTATAAGGTTTTCAGGATTATTAGGCTTTTCTATGCTATCACTTTTCATCCTGCTGGTCTTTTGTATGATACCTTTAACAAAAGCCAGTTCCCCAGTGGCATCATCCTCCAGGAAGTGACATCATTTTGGTGGGAAAACAACAGCACAAACATTAGTAAGCCATGGATTTGACTGCATTCAGTGATGCTTTGTGGTTTTTGTTTGCTTTTTTTTTTTATATCATTCTGCTGAAAAAACTATCAAATCTTCTATCAAAGATGGTTAAACAAATTAGATCAACAGTTTGATCATTAGACCTACTGTCAGCAATTTCTTAGTCCCTAAATTGCCACATTTAACTTTTTGTTAGTTTAAACATGAGAATATGACTAGAGCATATATCTAACTAATATTTTCTATGCATGTTCATCAAGTGAAAAGGTTGTTGTTACCTTTATTTGCACGGCACCGTCCAGTAGATGGCGTTTCACTGAACATACATTAAAATTTCACACAGCATCTCTCTGTTGCTATGGAGAACCATGTCACCATGGCAACTTCTGTGCAATCTGAAGACTAGATGTTGTTTTGAAGGATCATTACTTGGAAGTTAATTAGACACATCAACATATCAATTACATCAGGCATTTAGCATCAATGCAGTTTAATTTGACTCATTGATATCTGTTGCTTGGATTTTAAAAATACGTCAAAGGTGTAATAGTTTGTACCAGAAACAATAAATTGCTAACATTAAAATTATTCATCATTTTTATTTAAATGCCGCAATTATGATAAAATTAGAAGAACATTAAAATAGTGCAACATGACTGCACAGACAGATCTAAGCAGTCGCCAATCATGCAGCGATGCTATCGGATAGTACTACAAACGTTCTTTGATTCACACTTTGATGGAGGTTCGTCATGGTTTTACTGTTATACTGTATAAATAAAACAATACAGAAACGTTAGGCCTACATTGCATGATAACGTATTAGTAATAATATGGATAATGTTTTAGTACTCCGTAGAAATGATGAGGTTTTTAACACTGGATATTTTCAATCCATGTGATAAAATAATCGTTATACATACTGCCACGTGCCAAATACTTTTACGGTCTACTATATGTGCACGAGATTGCAGACAACGCATGTGACAAATACGCTGAATGACCACTAGAGGGCAGTTTAACCTTACATGACAAACTGTGCAAACAGCCCCAGGGCTGCGTTTCCCGACACCGATTGATCTTAGCGCTTAAGAGCGTTTTCTACGAGTCATTTTGCTAACGTTCGTTATTGTTTCACGTGCGTTTCTCAAAAATGCACTTAACAAAAGCTCTACGTAGCCCTGCTTTAAGTGTTTCCCGGGAGTCGCTATCCGTTGGTCAAGTGCTGAAATGTCACGCTGTAGAATGGCTCGTCACTGTTACACATGCTGTTATAGCAATCCATCTATTATTATTATTATTTTTTTTTTTTCTTTCTATTCTTCTACTACTTGTGTGAATGTATATTCAACTCGAATACCATAAAAAGTCCTGTAACTTCTTCTTGAGCAAGTTTAAAAACATTAATTAACTGAAAATTGTCTTGCTCCAATCTCTCATAAAACAAATTCTAATAGTCCTCGCCGGAAATGACATCAGCATCATTTTCGATATTTATGTGAAACCTTAATTATTTAAGTAGAATTATTTATCAATTTCTTTATCAAAAATTGCTTATCTCACATCAAAATATTTAATTACATATTTATTATATTTATTTTTGAAAGGTTTAGCCTAATTATCGTTACATGATGTGCATTTGCTAATAGGAGAAAAAGGAGGTCAGGAAGAAGTTGCAGGACTATTCAAGCCTAGCTAAAAGAAAAAGGCCACTGCAGAGGACGACAATTAATAAAACAGGTGGCCTAATGATGCCCCTGTTCTTACAGCAGAGGAAGAAAAGGCACTGTCAATTCTTGGAACAACTGCCTCAGATGGGATTTGTGGTGGTATTGACCTCCATGGAGGATCAAGGTTGAGTCAACCTGAACCTGAGCCAGGTCCACATCCCACATGAACACTGTATATTTCATATATATTTCATTTTAATTAAACGTGGCAAACAGGGGCAACTTTAGGCCTGTATTACATTAATGTAAATATTTCTTAATAATAATAAAATCAAAAGTTCTTTGTCTTGGAAAAAGTGCAAAACATGTTTTTTTTATTCTCTTCTCTACTGTCCTAACACAGTTTAAACATCAATAGTAATTTTTTTTAAACAGCGAAAGAGGCATTTGATGTCAACTTTTCAATAAACATAAAATGTGCAAATTAAAGCTTAATTTCAAGTAATAATGGAAAAAGAAGCTTCTTGGTAACTTAAAACAAAAAACAAGCCTTTTAAACATATGCACTATCTTTAACAGTCAGTTTTTACATTCTTTTTGAGATTCAGATTTTTTTTCTTAGTGAGAGAAATGTGCGTGTGACTGCTCTGTCAGCAGCTTGAATCTAGGTTTGAATGTGGTTAGTGCCATTCTCATAGACGTGAAGATGTTCGTTGGTCAGCCTGGAACAGTGCTCTTTTTTTTATATTGTTCATGACGGTGAATGCTGACTCACAGTTTTAAGTCGATCCAAACATGGTCAAGGTGTGCAGGGCTACCTTGGTAAGATAAGGCAAGTAGCCTCAGGCACAATTTGTTGCCAGAAAGTAGCAGGGTCACTTGCTTCAAAATGCTTCCTAAGTGCAACATCTGCATTTGTAGAGAACCAGGATGTGTCCACTTGAATGTCTGTGTTGCCTCCTGTATAATAACAAAAAATAAAATATATAAAAAACAAACCTAATTTATAAAAATCAAAATCAAAATTTAAAAATACTTACTTTTGAAAATTCTGGATCAGCAAGAGGTGGTGTTTTCCCAGGGTGAAGCTGTCAAATCTTTGACTGAAGTTTCTCATCAACTTTTCGATGAAGTTAGTGTAAAGAAACTGTCACTGTCATCTTGATTATGCTCCTTTACTCTTGGGAAGTGTGTACACTCTTCTTGAAGATGAACCTTGAAAATTTCCAGCTTTTTCTGGAAGAAGCGGACGGCTGGCATCAGATCAGAGATTAAGTTGTTTGGTCCCTGAAGCTTTAAGTTAAGCTCATTAAGGTGTGCTGTGATGTTGACCAAAAATGCCACCATGTCCATATTGTACTCATCTTGCAAAAACATTAAAAACGTCTCAGGGTTATGTATATAACCCCTGTTCCTTGAAGGAACGAGACACTGCGTCCAAAAACGCTTTGGGAA
>JAUCMT010000047.1:20370364-20380778 GCA_032357475.1 Enteromius thamalakanensis | reverse complement strand
TTATTTCACCTTTTTTGTTAAGTACATAACTCCACATGTGTTCATTCATAGTTTTGATGCCTTCAGTGAGAATCTACGAATGTAAAAGGTCAAATAAAATAAAGAAAACACATTGAATGAGAATGTGTGTCAAAACTTTTGGCCTGTACTATATATATATATATGTATGTGTGTGTGTGTGTGTGTGTGTGTGTGTATGTGTATATATATATATGTGTATATGTACTGTATATGTGTATATGTATATGTGTATATATATATGTATATATGTGTATATATATGTATATATGTATGTGTGTGTGTGTGTGTGTGTGTGTGTGTATTATATAAAACATTTCAGGCTCCTACTGTATGTGTATGTTCAGTCATTTCACTTGATTATATTTTCTTCATAAATGTAGGACCCTGAGTAAATTGATCATTTTAGAAGAACATTTTAAACCCCAATTAGAGGCTTTTGCAACTGAATATTTCATATGTTGTCTATTCAATTTAAATTGTAGTAATTTGCTAAATGTACTTTGCTTTTTTTTTTTTTAGAAATTAATACTTTTTAGCAAGTTACATTAAATTGATTGACAGTTGCCAAAACTGACGATGAGAGAAAACGTTTATTAAACTCAACATATTAGAATGATTTCTGAAGGATCACAATCCTGAAGATTGGAGTAATGATGCGGAAAATTACTATTTAATCACAGGAATGAATTGCATAAAAATGCAATAAAAAAAGAAAACATTAGAAAATAGAAACAATTTAAGTTTTAAATTGTAATAATATTTGTCAGTATCACAGTTCAACGTTTTTTTTTTGTTTAATAACTAAAGACTGGTTAAAAAAAAAAACCAACAACTCTAATTGACCCAACTTTTCAACAGTTGTGTAATTTGTGTTTTAAGTTGCAAAAAACATATGTTTGTGCACTAGTTCAAAGGTCAGGCTTCTTCCGTAGTTTCAGTTCATTGTTGTGAAGTATCTGATCTGTTGTGTTCACAGATGGTGTCCAAACTACCACAGATGAAGTCCATCTGTAACCTGCATATTGACAAGCTGGAGTTCTTCCGCCTGGTTCACCCGGAGACAGCCTACAGCTTCCCGCCTCTCTACAGGGAAGTGTTTGGCAGTGAGATCAACTTCCCTGACTCCACCAACAGTTAGAGAGCGGGAGAAAGAGGGAGATAGTGAGGGAGAGAATGACAGAGAGTGTGTAGGGGAAATAACGAGTGAGTGTTAAAGCAAGAGAGGCCATTATGTGTAAAAACAGTTTCAGTTTAACACATATTAAAAATGAGAATCCTCAGTCTATTGCAGCACTGTTAGCATACATACACACACACAATACACTACAAACATACACAATTAACCTGCTGCAGACATGCTGATACACAGAAACATGGGGGCCAACAAACTTTCAGATTCGACAACACACAAAACGTATTTGTATACGGATAATTCCTGGAGTTGTGTGCTCGCATCTCTTTTATATTTCATGGAAACACTCCCGAGATTATTGTACAGATGTATGCTTGCAAAGACCCTTCATCCCAACTTGTAGATGTCTAAGCATGCCAATGTTCCTTTTGCATCTGTACACTGAGATTTTAAAGGAGTTTAATTTTAATTAAGTTTTTATTTTAATAATTTAACAGGGTCAAACTCTCTTCCACACAAACATTCAGGAGAGCACAACACTTTATAATGAAGAGAATAGGCAAACTAGATGATGTAACCTGTCCTCCGCCGCTGAATCACTCTTTAAGCACTACTATCGCTTTTTTTTTCCCTCTCTACACTCATTTTTTCACCCTTAGACAAATCATGAATGTATCCCAAAAGCACTTTTGATTTGAGACCGAATGTACACAATGCACTTTTGGTCTTGCGTTATGCTTTATGAGACTTTGACAATCCACTCAAAAAGAAACCTGATGTGCCCAGATTGTTTGTTAAAAATAAGGGGACCAATGTTACATTAAAGGAACATTCTACATTAAATACAAGTCAAGCTTGTTTCAAAGTAAAAAAAATAAATAAAATAAAAAGTTTAATTTAATGAAAAAAACATTATTAATATAATATATATATAAACTTCATCTCAGTTTGTGAAAACGCACAAACAAGTATTGACAGAAATGCACTTACAGTGGAAGTCTATAGGGCAGCTGCAAAGTTGTAAAACTATTAGCCCTTATATGACTTACCTGTATCTAATAGCATCTGAGTTTAACTTGTATTTAACTTTGAATTCCTTTAAACAAACCAGATAGTCATAAGTGTTTTAAACTCTTTTCTAATGTGCAATAGAAGTCATAGTCAAACGTTTGCGAACGCCTTTTGTTACAATAATGCAACCGCAACCATGAAATCCTCATTTTAACAGTTTTTTACATGATCACATACCTCGTATTCAGCCAAATTTGACGCATTTAGTGCAGTATTAGACTCCAGTTATAGTAAAAAGATTTAAGTGCAACAGCACTTAAAAGAACACATTATTATATGCAAAAGAGATTTTCAGAATAAAAGAGGAGGGTTTGCAAACTTTGGCATGACTGATAATAACGGTGCATTAGTGCCCGTCCACTTTTTCAGCAGTGATGGTTTCGGAAGTGTTCTCTGTACATTTTTTTATCTCGTAGAGATTTTAAACAGGTTTTGTTAAGTGTTACAAGACGAGAACCAAACCAACCAGCAATGACAAGAAATTACAGTTTTTAGGTTGAAGCAAAAATTATCGAAAATTGGACGAAAACACAGAAGTACAAGACTTAATGGTACTTAATGGCATGAAGCACTGATGGAAATTAATGGTGATGGAAATTAAATTAATTCCTTTACTACTCATTTACTAATAAAACTATTCAGATTTGGACTTAATCTGTGTATAATAAATATTTGAAAAATATATTATATTTTGTAGTTCCTTCCAAGTTCTTTTATGGAGGTTTGCAGAGTGCGACTTTCTGATTGGTTGGATTGTCAGTACAGTATAATCCACTGTTAAACATAACAGTTTCAGAAATAATGTGAAAAATATGGCTTTACCAAAGTATAAACCATCAGTTAATAACCTCAGAGTTCTTATAAAATATTTGAATTACTTCCGAAACCAGACTATTGCACTCCATTGGCAAATGCAAGGTTTGACACTCACACATGCTCTTGTTTGCTCAGGCACATTTTGACAGTGTTTGGTGCTGCACCTTATTTTTTTGTTAGCATTTTAATGCAATGAGAAACCTCAGTCCCACGTCCCCTTCCCTTGTAAATGCCACTTTAGAATATAAAAAAAAAAGTTAAATGTTCATTTAATTTATATGGACATTTCTAAAAGCTTATTTTGAATAGGAATGTAAATAAATTAGTATATTTAGTTAGAAAAGAGAAAAAAAGGTGGAACAGGATGAGAGACAGAGGTGTTAAAGAAACAAAGGACTTCTATCAGCCGGCGTTTGAGTTCTTCCAGCTTGTGCTTGGGAATACCGGACTTAAAACATGAACTGGCATGGATTTTGTTCTGGAGCTGCCCTCTATAAGTGATCTGGAGAAAACACTTAACAGGAGATGGACAGTAATTCTGAGCCAGTCTGGATGGCTTTCAACAGCTTGTTCTCTGGGACACACACACAGAGCTGGGGCAATCTTGATGACCCTGATCTGATGTTATGAGACACTTCCTACAATAGGATCACCTGCCTGGTAGACTTCACATGCTAAAGCATTGTTTTCACAAACCGGAAGAAGCAAATGAGAGAAACCGATTCAAAAGCTTAATCCAGCAGGTTTCGGGTACAGATATGCCACATGCATCTTGTGGCCAATGTGGTTTCTGTTGTATTATTTTGTAAATTGTTGATTGCATCACCTTTTGTCTGTTTCTGTGGCTCAGATCGCATCCTTTCATTCTTTTTTTCCATACTCTTTCACCAAAAAAAACAGAGTTCTCTGCCATCGAGGTTAACTGTATTGTTTATAGTACTATGTATAAAACACAAATGGTTAAGACGATTCATATGAACGAAGGAGCTTGTTTTCTGTACCAGAGATCAAATGTGGTGTTGTATCTCAAATTTGTATTTTTGTTTAATTAACTAGAAAAAATGTCTTTTCTACTGTGTGCCCAACTTTACATCTCAAATCAAAGAGTGTAGCCTGCTCTTGTTGAAGAATGAGAATTCTGTCTGTGTAACGTATTTTTAAATGTGTTGTTTTGACAATCCCCACCTCTAGGCCTTTGATGCATGCCTTCCTGTAAAGATGACATTGTGTTTGTCTCATTCAGTCACATCCTGTAAAGCAATGTCTGTGGTTTCATGTTTATTTTGTTTTCGTAGAAGAAGAAATGTTTCTGCTCTGTGTGTTTCACACACAAAAAAAGATTTATTCTCAGGGAGATGGCTGGTCTTTATGTCACCAGTATCCTCTGCCGACTACACACACACAAACACACACATTACGCACACATATACACTTTGCACCGAATAGGAGACCCGTATTCTTGATCACTGTGTCCTGTAGCTATATTTAAATATATATATATATTTTTTGTGAATGTCAATCACAAAGTGTCAAAGACCTTTCCTTTTTCTGCTAATGTACTATTGCAGGTTTTTTAGCCTGAATTATAAGACACAGAATATGACTAAATGAAAAAAAAATAAAGATGGATTTTATTCTTGAAAAACTAAATGTTGTTGTTTGTGATTTGAATTTTATTTCAGCTTAATTTCACTTCAAATACAGTAATATTTATATATTCTGGCATATCAATAACGGCATATGATGTTAGTGGGAATAGGTGCTTTTGTTAGGGATTTTTTAATATGTGAAATTCAATGCATTGATGATTTATTGAGAACGTTACAAACACAGGTAGATGAATCTTAATCCGGAAGCTGGAGAGTTAGTATCTCTGCAAGCAACGTGACGCATTCAATCAGATAGTTACGCCTCTTTATTATTTCATCTACTGCCAGAGATACATAACCAAACACATACAACAATATACGTGATATACATACATTACAAAAATAAGTATTTACTCTCGGAACTACAATGCGAGCGTTGAAATCCTGACGTTGGCAACCAGTCAACCAATCAGAGCTCTCCTATTATACGCGACGCGTGTATGGGAGCGTTCTAGTTGCGTCGCGTCAGAGTAGATGGGGTGTGACGTGCACACTGCAGGTTGAAACTCTGGCCGATCAGGAAGAAGAGATTACGAGAGTTTTTTTTTTTATACAGCTCTGTGGATACCTATAGTTTTGTTTTTAAAATATCGGCAGAATTAAATTAAATCATAATTTGTTAAAGTGAAGAGATCCGACGCAAAGATGTCTGTTGCCGGACTAAAGAAACAGTTTTATAAAGCGAGTCAGGTGAGTGTTTCCACGTCAGCTGGTAACGTTACACGAGCGTAAACTTACCGACTACACACAACAATAAACAAATAATATACCGTAAGTTTTAAAGACACATTTATTGTGTCAGTTCCGAGTTGATTTATTTAATCTGGGGTCTCCACTGCTCCGGTTAAGTAAAAGTTAAAACATGGCTGTGATTCAATATGTAGTAAGTACCCCTCCTAGACAGCATTTTGGCTATCACACGTGCGTTTTAAACGCGTTTGAGCAGGCATCTAATTAAGTTTTAAGACCTATATCTAATAATTAAGAGTCAAAGTCTTGTTTTGCAGCATAAAAACACAGATGAGTCACACAATAATTTGTTTTGCCAGCCATATGCTGCAAGCATCAATACACTTTGAGTAAACCAAGCTCATATTTTTCCAAATCAACTCTATAAAGTTAGATATACCATATGAATATTTTCTGTAAAGATTTTTATAGCCAAGTACACGTAGGACGCTGTCAAAGTGTTAACCGGTTGCTTTAATGCAAAAACCTGACTTAGCATTGCAACACATTTCTTACCCCACAGTGACTAATATGCGGTTAACATTTTAGATGCATTTTAAACTTGTATGCTCTGGGTTTTGAGCAGGAAGTGCACACATTTTATTTGCAGAATACTCACTATATTCAACAGATGATGCATAGTGTTTATTTAATATGCAGAGAAAATGTATTCGTCCACTGTACTGTAAAAAAACATGTCCAGGTCACAGATGAAGTAAAATATAAGAATTATTATTTTGCAAAAACAAAATTAAGCCTATTTTTAGGGCATTGTTTTGCAATGTGATCTTGTTCTCGTGATGATTGTGCACATTTCCCTCTCAAATTCTCTTCACTGTAATGCTGAAACTGCATCCTCATTTCCATCATCTTTTAGTTTGTTTTTGTTGCAACATACTGTAGTACAATGATGCACTTAACGATACTTGATATTAATGCTTTGCAATACTCAGTTTTACCATTGTGTTACTATTTTTACCATTTAATTGTTAAACAATCAATATGTAATGAGTTGTAGAAAGCTTAGTTATTTTCTGTTTCTGCTGCTTTTCTTTGTGTGGATGGAAGAGACGATTTTTAGGTATTTACAGATATTAAATCATGTGTACTGGTTGCCAGACAGATAAAGAAAGTGATTTTGAATGAGTTTCTTAGATCGTCTCTTGTAGGGCTGGGCAATTAATCGAAAAGTAATCGTAATCGACATTCAGAACCTATAATCGATCACATTTTTCCAGAACGATTGTTTCGATTACTTTCCCTTTAAAGACAATAGCGCGTGGAGTCACATGACTCGCTCGTTACGTTACCCTACGCGCACAACAGACGCAAATAAATCACGCTATTCACGCGTAGTTAGAAGCTTGAACGTTTTAAGTTTACTTGCTTCATTCACCCTTGAAATTCGCTTCAAAGCAAACGTGAATTTGCGTCAAAGTGTGCTTTAATTTCAGTTGTTCAACATTGATGTTTAATAAATAATCATAGATAGAAGAGCATCTTTCCTTCAATTATTTTAAAATCAATTAATGCACCCTTTGTTCAAAAATCTCTCACTTGTATTATGTGAGCATATTTACTGTACAAGATTTGTTAGTGAACTATGAGGGCAAAAATAAAATAAAATAAAAGAATCGCTCATTAATCGTAATCGAATTAAAATGTTCAATTAATCGAGATTTTAATTTTAGGCCAAATCGCCCAGCCCTAGTCTCTTGTTTTCAGCTGGATTAGCTTTTTAATTCATATCCTCTACTTTAACGTAGTCATGCATGGAATCAGAGAGGACTTTTGCACATGCAATTTCAGATATTCAATTGAACTTTTTGGCATCAGCCAGTAAAACATTCCTTTACCTGCTTAAGCAAAACAAGTCTGATGTGCACCGACATGTTGCAGAAGCATCAAGACAAGCATCTTAATGTCAGAGGAGAGGACTTGCAGTCCATTTTTTTTTCTTTTTGGCTTGTGCCTGTCTCTACAGAGAGCATGTTTTATCTTGTTCTTATGTCATTGTTTGAAGTTGCAAAGAATTATATAGTCCATTTATTTAAAGCATTTAAAACATGCCTACAAGTTATTCGTGGTAAGCTGAATTTTTCAGACAGAAACATGCATAAAGATTCTACTAAAAGTAGACTCACAGTCATAAAGTATTTAGATGGTTCACCTAAAAATTAGGTAACACTTTATTTTGATAGTCCACTTTAGATATTCTACTAGCAGTAAGTAACTACATGTCAGCTAGCAGTCATTAGAGTATTAGTAGACTGTCCGCTTAATATCTTCAAACACTTTATTTGATGAGTCCACAACATACAGCATTACACACCATCAGAAACTTTTCAAGTATACATGAACTTATTCTACTTATTTTTCAAGTGTACATAAACTCAAACAGTCTACTTTGAGAGTATGAGACTGAGAATTAGTTGACATGTAGTTACAAAGTTACTTATAGTTGGTAGAATGTCTAAATGGACTATTGAAATAGAGTGCAACCAAAAATTAAACTTACTAACCCTCAGGCCAATGTAGATGAGTTTGTTTCTTAATCCTCAGCAGTAAATGGGTGCCGTCAGATTGATGAAAAAATTTCTTTACATGACTCCGGTCAATCTTGTCAAGTGAAAACCATACAAAACCGTTATAAACAAATATGTCAGTGGATTTTGATGCGAGAGGATAACACTGGAGGAGGCATTATAATAGTTTTTGTTTTTGTGCTTTGGCTAGAAGCAACAGTTTAAAGTTAAAACTTCCTAATGATGGATTTGTTACTTAAAAACACAGCTTGATGTTAATTGATGGACTGGAGTGATCTGGGTTACTTTGTAATTCTGACAGCACATTCACTGCAAAAGATCCAAATCTGTTCTGGGAAAGAAACATGCTCATCTACTATTCAGATGTCCTGAGGTTGAGAAGATTTCCTTTTTTTGGTGAAATATTACTTTAAAGATACAAAGCAACAGCCACAGACGTCATCGACAGACATTTATAAACCGTGCAGTCCTGTTGCTGATACCAGATTTGTCTCGCTTTCTAACTGTTTTTAGAAACAAACTAGTTATCACATTATCATGATTTTATGCTAGCCTTGAAAGAGGAACCATTGTATGCGTGTTAACAATCAGAAATATTTACAGGTGTGTGAGGAATGCACTGTGTTTGTTTAGTCGTCTAACCGGATTCCTGTTCACATCATACAGTACATGCCCAACATAAAGACAGTTTTCTTTCAGGCTATTTTCCTCCCTTCCTCATTTTCTTTTTCACCTGCATGCTCTTTTTTTTTTGGCTTTCAGTGGCAATTGTGCTTATGGGCTGACAAGCAAGCTTTTTCTTTTCTTTTTTTGAGAAGTAAACCCCATATCTCTTGCATTATATCACAGTATCTCTGAACTGAACCGTGTTTTCATGCAGGCACTTATATTGTGTATTACCTATTGTGTAAAGGTGATGCCTTTGTTCCTGCACTGTTCCTAACTAAGTTGTCAGATTTGCTGTAGGGCAGAGATAATTATGCAAATTGAAAAATGTACGACTTCCCTTTCTTATCGAATCGAGCAGCATGCTGAAAAACTTTGTGGTTCAAATACTGTCACACATAGTATTTATTTTTTATATATTTTTTTTTTCAATGCTTTAAATGTAAAACAAAACAACAAAAGTTTACAACAAAGCTCTGAAATATAAAAATCAAATATCAAAATATTTGATATTTAATAGTTGTTTATAAAACAACTTCAACAGAACACAGAAAAATGTTGTATGTTATTATAAAAAAGGCATTATTGCAATTAATCAGAATTTGGTCAAAAGCTGTTTGTGTATACAGTTTTCTGTGCAAGTGTATTATACTGTTTTAAGATTTTAAGATGAGCCATGGCTGATGAGGTGGCTGCTTTATGTAACTCTTTTCAGTTTAGCATATTATAGAAATGTGATCTGTGTGATCAGTATCTGTGTCCACACCTCCATCTGAATCATATTAGCTACTCTGGAACGTACAATAGAGCCACTGTATGAAGTGCTGTCAGTCAAACACACACGTACACGTGTTTCTCTCTGAAGACTGGGTGTGTGTTTCGGACCGATTAAGTTCAATATTTGGACAGTATGCGTGAAAGTAAAAGGCCTTTGAAAATCTGTAGTTCGGCTTTCAGAAGTTTGATTGTTTTACTGTGAGCCTTTAACACTAACTCGCAGCTTTTAGTCTTATTTGTAATCTTGCTGTCTGATGAAATTAACAAAAATGATTGTTAACGCAATGATAATGACCTAAGACTTGATGGTGCTGTGTGATGCTGTGTGGTTTGTTTACATATTTTTCTTTGGGACGGTCTTGATACACAAAAGCCTTCCTGTTTACTGGAATACAATACCTCATACATGCTGACTGTGTTTGTGTTTAAAGAGAGTGCAGCTCATAAAGGAGGAGTGCTCTTTGTGTGAAACTGAGTTAAAGCATTTCACAGGAAGTATTTTCAGGAAGTATCAGTAGCCAGGTTTCCATATTTAGTGCTTTACATTTTTTACCGGTATAGCTGATGGAAATGCTAGTGATCGATAGAGTATTGTAAATGTCGACTCGACACAGTATTTATGCTTTTAAATTTAGTGCATAAATTCTATATCGATACTTCAAACGTCACAAAAAATAGTTCGGAAAAACTTTGCGTCGAGAAAATGGGCTTTAACGTAAATAAATATAGTGTCACATGACAGAATTGGCAGCGTCCGTGTTTGTGGTGTTGCTCGTGTCCAAGCACCTTAAACACATGAAATCATATTTTATTGCATCTAAAATAGTGATCGACCGATATTGATTTTTTATTACCGATACCGATACCAAATATTTGCTTGTTTACGTGCCCGATAACCGATATTCATAACCGATATTTTTTTTCTATTATACAATGATTATTACACAATGATTATAACACAACTGAACTGAACAAACTGTTTTATTTATCACAATCACTCCCTCCTT
>JAUCMT010000047.1:20356018-20370264 GCA_032357475.1 Enteromius thamalakanensis | reverse complement strand
GGGTGGGCGTGGCAACAGTAGCGTGCTGAACTGTCAAGTAATGTTCGTTTGGCTGCCTGGGGCTCGAGGATATAGAGGGACCAACTTTTTTTTTTATTAAACAAGCATTGATTATGCATGACACGGTCTCAATTTGCGGGACGCATAAATTGGGACTCAAACGCTGTGCGCGCACGCGCTACGCGGGACGGGTGGTCACCCTATGAGAGACCAAACAGCTGATAAACACCAAGTAATCCAGTCTATCAGTTAACACCTTGTTCAGTGAAAATCAGTAAATCTATCATTTTACCTGTAAACCATCACTTCTGGCCAAAATGTCCAAAATAAGTCCATAATTCATAATATTACTTCCTCCAGTTAAAAAGTCATTCCCCTGCTGTTTATTCACATCAAAATTCACCAACATATTTGTTTAGAACTGTTTTTTTTTTCTTGTACACAATGTTTGATCTGTGCATATTTCTCACCTGATTCAGACAAGATGGCTTTTACACTGGAGAAAGGCAACGGCTTAAAGTTGAGTTTATCTCAATGATGGAATTGTTTCTTACTAATATGCAGCTTTTTGTTTCACAAGATTGTAATTGATGGACTGGAGTGCTGTGGATTACTTGTGGACTTTTGTGATGTTTTTATCAGCGGTTTGGGCTCTCATTTACTGCAGAGGTGATGTAATGCAAAATTTCTCCAAATCTGTTCTGATGAAGAAACACACTCATCTAAAACCTGTTTGGCCTGTGGATTCATATATTTTTTAGAGAATTTAAAATTAGTTTGGCAAACTATTCCTTTCAAGGTATCTCAGTTGTTCTTTAATTTTTTTCATCCCTTCTGCAACATGGGTGTTTCTCCATAGTTTTGCTTTGATTAGCTTTTTTCTGTGTGAGGGATTATGGATGGATTAAGTTTAGCACTTCAAACAGTGGCGTACGGCTCAGAGAGCATATGTGTGCTGCTGCTGAGAAGAAGAAGAGAGAGAGAGAGAAACCTGGCAAGATGTCAGACTGTAAATGCCAGCTTGTTCATAATATCTGTTTGGGGGAAGGCTGTTTTAGTTGGAGCATGCACAGACAGCTTCTCTTTGATGATTTTTTGTCACATTCATAAACGGGCTACAGTCTCCCAGGTCTCTGTGTTCCTTAAAAAGCTGTTTCATTTAGGTCTTTGAAGGTTTTCATTCATCCCGGCTGTCGTAGAAATGTCACATACAGTTCTTGCCACCAATGGAATCACTTTAAAATCAATGTATCATGGAAAAAACAACATGTCCTCCAACTAATACGCCCGTATAGGTCGTTTGTACATAGAGGCGAAATACGACCCTTCAGAGCACTACACTTGCACCCCTAATAGCAACAGGATATTTCATTGATATAAGATGAGACGAGATCAATGTGATTATTCCAAACAACGCATTTAAACAAAACATGCATTTTGATTGGTCATACTGTATGTCATTTTTGGAGCGACTTTTTTTTCGACAGACATTTTTTTTTCTGTTGTTTTTCTTGTCATTTTTGGAGCTCGAGAGCTTGTTATTCATGAGCAAGTGTTCTTGTGAAAATCTTGTGAAATTCCCCTTTTTTGTATGATGTTCAATTTTAAAAATAATCTTAAACTCTCGTATGGTTGCTACAGCCATGTGTAGTGAACGCCAGGGGAAAACTACAAAACGATAGAGAAATGTATGACTCTTTTAAATTGAAGTTAATTTCCCCCTTCTAGGTCTAAAACAGGTTTAAAGAAAGTCCATGTTCTTCAATACTGCTGGGTTCATTCTAGCAAACACACACAGCAGCGCTGCATCCATTAACCAGAGCAGCCGTTTAATGGATGTTTCAACTTAGAAGTTGTAGGAACACAGAGCTAGGAAACAAGTTGAGGTTATGAGTCTCCAGTGGGACTGTGGCAGGCGGGAGAGTCATTATCAGGTGGTGAGTGAAATACAGTTCTATTCTCTCGCATTGACTTAGAATGAGTCTCACTGTGAAGTTTAGCTGGGCGAATCGCATCATTTCCAGCCCTTACGGTGGGACATTTGCGACTAGGCTAGATCAGTGCCAGGAGACTGCCAGATGGAAATGGGTCTTTGGATGTGAAAAGGAGCAGTTTAGCAGTGAGCTGAGAGAAAGGAGAGGAACGGTCCCTGGGCCATAAGGAAAGCGGCAGAGCATCATGCCGTTGCCTGGAGATGAAGCAGATTGAGCTTAGATTAGCTGCTGATGCTTTGCTTCTCTGAGGATTTTGAGGTCATAAAAGTGTTAGACAAGGGACACTCTGCTTTATGGGTAAAATGAGTCTAATGCATTTCAATCCTAGTCTATCAAGAGGCTGAACTGAGTCTGACAGGTCGGTTCAAGCATTGAAATATTTTCAATCAAATAGTTCTCTGAAGCTGACCTTCATATCTGTGCGTGTATTATAAAAGATGTGATGACTCTGGTTTTTGCTTATATCTTTTTTAGTATTATATGTGATGTGCCTAAGTGCCACATTAAACTAATAAGGTTTTGAGAATGATCTCATAACATTATATCATAACATTGTAATATTTTGTCAAAATGATTAGAATGATGTCTTAGCATTAAAAGATAAATTAGTAGGGAAAGTAACATTAATTTATTGTGGAGCAAAGTCAGCCTGTTAATCAAAACGTTTATCAAAACATTAATATTTCATATTTTGTAATGCTGTGATTTTATTCTGTATATTGTAGATTTTCATTTATTTTTATGTCACATTAAAACACTCAATTATTTTTTGGATGCCGCGCACATAAAAAAAACCCATTACTTTTATATTTTCTTTTTCATGCAACACTTGCTTCTTTTTAACTTTTATTCAACGAGGACATATCAAAAGTGGTAGTAAAATAATTTATGATGCTTCAAAAATTGTATTTCAAACAAATGCCTTTCTCTTCTTTTTATTCATCAGAGAATTTAACACTGTTTCTTTAAAAACAAGAAGAAATGTTTCTTGAGCTGCAAATCAACATATGTTAAATATAATTATTATAGAATAATTTCTGAAGGATCGTGTGACACTGAAGACTGAAGTAATGACGATAAAAAATTCTAATAGAAAACAATTATTTCAAGTTGTAATAATATTACCCCACATTAAATTTTTTTCTTAAATCCAATACATGCAGCCTTAGTGAGAATAAAAGACACTTTTTTTGAAACCCCACAGTAGTGTATTTAAACTTAAAATTAGCAAAATTAACACAGCACTGTTTCTCCAGCAACTCAGTTTGAAGCTGTTCTAGTAAGATAAACGGAGACATGCACACTAGTTTTTGTGCTATTAGTATTTTAGAGCACCATGTTGATTTCCAGCCATCCGGAACACCAGACAACTGAGAGCTCGGTGGTTAATTAAGTGATTTTAAGCCGCAAGATGCCAATCAGTGAGTCAGACGGTAACGATTCATTCGTCAGAGGAAGCATCAGCGGGAGATATTCTCAGGCTTTGAGTCATATGTAGGATTTAAAAAAATTGAGAAGTTTTGGATGGGGTTTAATTGAGTAGGGACCCAGACTCATTTGTTACTACGTTTAGGATGTTTACATTTCTCTTACACATAATGCATAATGGATAAAAATTTGGTGGTGATAATTAAACCCATCCTTATGTCTTATAACAAACCTGTGTGCATTTCTTTTTTTTTTTTTTCCTTTTTTTTTTTGGTAACTAAACAGTTTTGGAACCCATTGACTTTCATGTTGAAACATAAGAACTAAATACACAAGGAACTAATCAACAGAACTAGAAACAGCTGGGAAACACAGGTGGGGAATAATCAACTAATAATCACATAGCTCAGGAAATACCAAATATGGACACACACGTGGGAATACAAATGAAACTAAGACAAGAAAACAATAATAAGAACATACAGAAACGTTATATTACCTGCCCCTCCCGGAAAGGAAAAAAAAAAAAAAAAAAAAAAACAATAACTGGGGAGGTGGGGGTGCTTGCCCTCAAGGTAGAGCGGCCAGAGTCATTGAAACCTTCAGGGCCAATCTAGAGACACGGAAGGCCATGGCGGGTCTGGACGCTCTGGAGGTGCAGACTCAATGAGGCGCTCTTGGAGAGGCAAACTCAGGGACTGGATTCAGGAATGGCTCTCCTGGCCGTAATTCAGGAACTAGATTTGGAATCTGCCCTCCTGGCCGTAATTCAGGAACAGAATTCGGGATCGGCCCTCCTGGTCATAATTCAGGAACAGGATTTGGGATCGGAATCGGCACTCCTGGCCGAAATTCAGTATGTGTACTATGTGTCTGGCGTATGCAATAAAACATAATTTTGTGGCAAAACATGAAAATAAGATGTTATTTTTATCATATTGATTATTATATGTATTTGTTTGGCCATTGCCATTGTGGGTCTTGGTTACTCAAACTGTAACGCGATCAGGGGGCTGCTTGGAGCTACGTTCATTGTGTGGTTCCTTGAAAATAATTGCACACCTTAATATGTTTGTCAGCCAGATATAAGTATTCAATGGCCCCGTAGTATAAGTATATATATTTCTATATATTTATTTGTAGGTAAATTAATTGAATGAGGTAAAATAGTGAAACATTATTAATGCAAATAGACATGCAATTTTGATCCAGATCTGTTTTTAATGCCATAATAATAGCACAAATATTTTAAAAAGTAGTAAAGTTGTAATGTTTTGAGAATAATCTTAAAATAGGTCGTTTTGTAAGGACCCTAAAGTGAAAGTGGTGTGTTGTAAAATATCAAAACTGAGTTCTGATTCAGCCTGTAAAATGTTGTTTTAGCTTGCATATAATAGCATATAGATGAAGCAAATAGATATGAAATTTTGATGTAATGTAGTTTTTAAATTGCAATACTTTTTTAGTTTAATTTTACCATTATGATCATTATGATCTTTTTTTCATTATGATCATTTTAGCTGATCTGCTCCTGGAGTCATGGACTAGCATAAATGTGATGACTCTGTTTATGCTTTTATAATTTGAGCTATAATTAGAGAGATGTTTGAATGTTCTCACCTGTCAGATCTGCTCTCTCTAAGGTGGGCTGCTTCTCACCAGCACTCGAAATTACCTGGAGAACACTGCGTATGATTATAGGTTCCATAGCTTACATTAATACTCATGCATCTCTCGCTCTGGGCTCGTCTCTGGCTGTCTCGGTCTCGCTGCTCTCCTGCTGTGATTGTGAATTCAGAAGCGCAGCTCTGCGTTCATTCGTAATAACACGCTGATCCAAACAGATCAGGAAAAAAAACGGGCAGAGTGCAAGGAAAACAGCTGTTATGTTTCTTACACTCAAAATCCATATGTCAACAAACAAACAAAGTGTATGTTTAAAGGTTTAAACCTGGCAATCTGTCAAGCTTTCACAGTTTGATAAGATGTTGTGAACGGAGGCTTTATTTACTGTTAGTTGTCAGTTATGCAATTTACTTTTTTTGTTCAATTTTTTTTTACAGGGGTATCTGTTTAATCTTTTAATCGCTATTATTTAGAGATACGCTGTCTTTATTGAGCAGGTGTCATGGCTTGATCAATCAGAAAAATAATTAGCAATGCTACATGGCTGTGTAATGTATTGGAGGTCCATTCCCACTACACTGAATAAATATATATTTTAGCTACATAAAAAGAAAAAAAAAATAGTCAACTAAATTTGTTTATTTAAATTTACAGTAGTTAAAACAAATTGATGGCAAGCACTTAGTATACCTTAAAATAAAATAAAAATGGTAGTTGTAAAAAGGTAGTTTGATTTTTTTTTATTTACAATTTTATTCTTGCAATTTTGATTATATTTCAAACTATATAAACTATTATATCTTAAACTATCTCTTAAAACTATCAATTAATTTTGAAAGAAAATTTAGAAGTGTTTAACAATGTGGGAAAACACCTCACAGTTTATTCTAAGTTTAAGGAATTTTAAGAAAAAAGTGAGAATTACAAAATATAAACACTAAATTCTCTTTTTTTTTTTCACACTTCCAAAATTGCATCTGCTAATATTATATCTTGCAGAGTTAAAATTTTACGATTCTGTTCTATTTATTGTTTACGCTTTTATTGTTCTTTTAAATCTTAATTATTGTGTTTTTCCTGCAAATGTGAATGTGTATTTCAGATTTTCTAATTTTCCTTTGCAAAATCGTAATTTTCTTTCAGAGATTTAAACCTTTTGTTATCCTGTGTTGAAAACAGGCTTCCATAATAATGAGCTCTGTTGATTATTAGCCAATAGACTGAATATTAAGTTCTTTTATGAATACTTCTATGTTGTCCTTGTAGTTGTTTCTGTATGATTCATGCAGCCGTAACAGTGTAGCCCAGTGATTTGGATTAAGAGAGATCAGAAATATAAAGCCCTGCCAAGGATATCTTTAAATGGATAACATTTGCCAAATGGATACGTGCTACAGCTCAGAGCAAAGAATTTGAGAATATATATGCAAATAGAGCAATTAAGAGCACAAATGTTATGTTAATAAAAAGTTAAGTGTTCTCATTGGTCCTTTGGAGACCCCAGGGGTCCCGCCATCATTGTATCAGAGAGCTTCAAACACACACAGCTGGACCAGAACGCCAGGTACAGGAAGAGCTCTGAAGCTCTGGGCTACGTTTATTAAAAGCAACACGCATGTGGTATAATTTGGATCTTAAATGTGAAATGTGTTATTTCTGAACCGATTTTTACAGCTAAAAAAATGATAAAAGGAGTGCTATGTGGTTGCTAAGGTGTTGCTAATTGGTGAAAAAAAGTGTTTTTTTTTACTCAAAGTAATAGCCTTCTTCCCCTAGAAGCTTCATGATTTAAGGTTTTTTTGACAACACTGGATGTCATAGTTATTTGTTTTTGGCCTCATTTACACTGCAGGGCTTGATGCCTAATTCTGATTTGTTGCCTATCTTATTTATATTTTTTTGGTTGTCCGTTTATGTCTTATTTATGTATTTACACTTGCCATACGATCTGCGCATGCAAATCTTTAAAATGTTTAATTACTATTTGGATTAGAATCGCTGACCGAGGGCTTAATAAACTAAGTTTTGTGTAACTTTATGGCCTGAAACTCAAACCTTTACACCATTTTTTTTATACTTTTACACCAGCACAAGTCAATTATGACCTCATTAAGCCACGGAGTAATCTGATTTATTTCCACATATGAACAAGGCCTGAATTCCATCTTAAAATATCTGAATGCATGCCTTTTTTTCCCGTTTACACTGTCATGGAACAGATCCGATCTGCGTCACATATGAGCAAAAAATCGGAACTTGGTCACATTTAACTGATTGTGTGATAAACCGGGACGGAGACAGACAAATCCATTTGCAGGGTATTTATTAGAATGTTCAAAAGACAGTGTACAGCAAGCGGAGGTCGAACATCGGCAGGTATTGCAACGGAGAAGAGACAAACTCACTGTCAGTAAACAGGCGATAGGTCGGCAACAGGAAATCCAAAATATAAACAAACAAACAGGGAGAGACAAAGAAAACGCTTACAATGAAGGGAACTGGCCACATGCATTGATCAATGGGGAATGAATGAAATGTCCGGAGTATTTATCCTGAGGTTAATGAGACAGAGGGGTGGAGAATACATTTGTGACCATAGCAACACATGAGGTGGGTGGATGCCCATGAACGTCCTACTCACCGTAAATACGCCCTCCGAGACCATACGGGAACTAAGTACGCCCTTCAGACCAGACTGGTAATGGATATGCCCTTCGAGACCAGACCAACAATGCTGGTACCTTTTTAAGCCGAACCATCGAACCATGGGCCCTTGGGAACCACACGGACTGCGAATTTGCTCCCTGAGATAGAGCCAGTGGTGTTAATGCCCTTCTTGGTTGGCCTGACAACCATTGCGCCCTTGGAGACCAACTAGTCCTAGTCAAGACCCCTTGCAACCTGGCCAACATGAGCGTGGCCTGCGAGGCGAAGCTGGCCATGACTTGACCCTCAGAAACCCGACAGGAAGTGAATATGCCCTTTGGGACCAGGCCGGCGGTGAATATGCCCTTCGAAACTTTGCAGGAGTTCGTTTTGCCCAGGCACAGAAGTAACACTACCTGTAAGCGGTTCTGGTACTCCAGGGATGGCTAACAGCTCACCTAGCTGTAGCCCTGTGCTCTCCTGGACCTCACCCAACCCCTCTCGCTGGGTGTTGATATGAGTGCCCTCAAGAAGAGAAATGAGGATTGCGGGAGTGACGGTCAGCTCTCCTAGCTACCGTCCTTTGCTCGGCTGGACCACACTCAGCCCCTCTCGCTGAGTGATGGTGCCAGCGGTCTCTGTGGATGACTCAGAATACTCTGATTAAGCAGACAGCTCCACTAGCTGTCGTTGTGAGACCGGTTGGGAACAACGCCCTCCATGGGCATTTCGGGAGTCACTGGCAGGACTGACCGCTCCCCTGGCGGACCCTCTGTGCCTAATTGAGTGTCACTCAGCCCCTCGCACTGAGTTAAAAGATTGGCGCCCTCTGTGGGCATCTTAGGAGATGCGGGTGCAATCGACAGCTTCCCCAGCTGCCGTTCTCTATCGGGCTGGACATTACTCGGCCCCTCGCACTGAGTTCTGGAAACAGTGCCCTCTGTGGGTGTCTTGGGAGACACGGATGTGCTCCCCTAGCTGTCGCTCTCCACTTAACTGGGCATCACTCAGCCCCTCATGCTGAATGATGATTGCGGCTCCCTTCGTGGTTATCCCGGGAATTACTGACGTGATCAGCTCCCCTAGCTGTCAATCGGGTATAGGTCACATAGCCGGGCCGAACTGTACACCCCTCGCGCTAAGTGATGAGTATGCCCATAGCTAGCGTTACGGGGTTGCCATGATCGGATGACCGCCCTTCAAGCTGGGACGCCTGAACAGACTGGGTTCGGGACAGCACTCCTGGCTGTGTCACCGTACCTAACTGTGCCCAAAACAGCCTCTTGGCCTGTAGAACCGGTACCAACAAAGCCCAACACGGTCCCTTTTGACGTTTTCCGGGAGTGGGACCTGTAGACTGCAGTTGTATATCTGCCTGTACGGCCGTGACCAACTGCACCTCAGACAGCCCCTCTTGCTGTGAGAAGCGCTTGACGCCCCTTACTGGCAGAACGGGGCGGACTCGAATGGGACACGGCTTACCATGTGGCAAGACTGAAGCCCCCTACCTGATGCACTCCCCCTGTTGCCGTATCAGCGTGCGTGTAGTCCCCACTTGCGGATCTAGAACCGCTGAACACAAAGTCCACTTCCTAGGTAAGTGCGCCTGGTTCCAGTATTTGATGTGCACTGATTCATACTGTGTGGCGGAAACTTCCTGAGAACTGCCGGGAGCTACAGCTCCCATTTTGTGCCCACGCTGTGACCGCCATCTTGGCTCGGGACTCGGCCTCCCCCGCTCTCTCGCCAGGCGGAAAATGGCAGCGATCACGTTAGCGTCGGGGAGTTCGTAACTTGGCGCCAGCTGCGGGTTACTAACCTCCTTGTCGCCTTGCACACAGTCACCGAAGAGTCGAGGATGCTTAGTACTGCTTCAATGAGCTCCGCTAAGCTCCAATCTGAATCCTCCTACAGCCGCTCGCCCACCTCGGCAAGCACTTCCGGGTGAAATGTCCGGAGTATTTATCCTGAGGTTAATGAGACAAAGGGGAGGAGAATAGATTTGTGACCATACCAACACATGAGGTGGGTGGATACATGTGTTCATTGAATGATTGTCCAGCATGACATAGAACAACACAAACACACATGCAGGGATGAGCCTTAGTTGACTGGAGTGTTATCCAAGCTGGATCAACAACTCTAGTCAATTGTAACACAGTGTAAATGAGGCCTTAGTTATTTTTGTACATTAAATAAAAGTAAACCTTTTTTCGTATTGTTTTGACATCATAAAATGACATCAGCTTTAATTAACGTAAAAGATGACAGCATCTCTTAGAGTTTGTTTTAGTGTGAGATTAAAAAAAATCAAAAAGCGATTGCAACTTCCTGATTGTTGTTAATTCATAATTAATTCCACACCTTTTATTTTTTTTTTAATTTGCAAGTTTGAGTATCAGGTGATATCGCTCTAATTATCACTTAAATTCGCTGTTAGGTGTGTCACATCTGTCAGAATGTCTCACCTTTTGAATCAAACCCGATATCTTGAAACTTCCTTTGGTTTAATTAGTCTTCTGGCACCATTCATTCTTTTTCTCTCCTTTCATCTTCCTTGTTTTTTTGTCCATCTCTGCTGCCTTCCACTCTATAACTATGTATCTCATTGGTCTTTGTGGAGCTCATTTTAACGCTCAGTATTGTATTTTGATGGAATATTGTTTTCCCTGTGACACGGGTGGGATATTGCGAGGCCTTTACAATGCTG
This sequence comes from Enteromius thamalakanensis, assembly GCA_032357475.1. Lineage (NCBI taxonomy): Eukaryota > Metazoa > Chordata > Actinopteri > Cypriniformes > Cyprinidae > Enteromius > Enteromius thamalakanensis. The sequence continues at coordinate 20,359,860 of JAUCMT010000047.1, read as the reverse complement.
CGGAAATGTTTTTTCTCTCGCTTTGGAATGACATTATTGTGACATTGTCTTGCTGTTGAGGAGACTGATCTTATGGCACACTGTCAGTTTTTTCTGACGGCTGCTTATGATGATTTGCCGTCAACGGTGAAAGACAAAGTTCAAGTGTGTCTTATCCTCTGATGGAGACTGGGTTGGGTACAGGCTAAACTGATACAAAAGAACATTATGTCAGGGAAGGTCTCAGTTTGTCAAATGCATACTGCACGCAGTAATTGCAAACGCTTTTTTAAAAAGACAAGCTCCAGTGTGATTGGTTGTTATTTTTTGGCTGAGTCATGGAGTACACGTCTTTGTCAGCTTGCAAAAGAAACAAATGATGTTTATAAGTTTGCAGGCACAATTTGGACCTTAAATATACATGCTTAGGGTAAGGGTTGTATAAAAATAGTAGATATGTGTAAACTGTTCTTTGTTTTGTTTTTTTATGTGCTCTGGTAAGCATTTCAGAGCAAAATTAGTTTTTGCTAAAGCTTGCAAGGATTATGAGAAGTTTTGTTTGGAGACACTTTTGTTTGAGGAAAGCAAATAAACATTATATCCTTGTGCATACTATTACATCCCGCTTTGTGTGCTTTTAGAGTTGTATTTGATTTCAGATTTAACATCCCTAATGGAAACACATCATCTGAAAACCTAAATCCGATGCATGAAAGAAAACGAGTGAATGTGTGGGAACCTGAATAGTAGCTTATACTGTATATATATATTGTCAAATTTTCTAGAGCCCTTTACTGTAATGGATAGGGAGTTGGACTTAACCCAAAGGTTGTGGGTTCGAGTCCCAGGTCCAGCAGGGATTTTGGGTGGGGTTAGTGAATAACCAGCACTCTCTCCACCTTCAATACCACGAATAAGGTGAGACCCTTGAGCAAGTGTGAACTGTGTGTTCACGGTGTGTGTGCACGCTTGGATGGGTTAAATGCAGAGCACAAATTCCTAGTATGGGAAACCATACCTGGCCACATGCCACGTCCTATACTAAAATATTAAAAATTACACATAAAAGTACAAATTCTGTCAGCCTTTTTCATAAAATTCTGATATTATGAAGAATGTGGATAACCAGAATTGAAAGTAGCCATTGACATACATAATATGGATGAAAAAAATACTATGGAAGTCAATGGGTACCGTTAACTGTGTGGTTACCAACATTCTTCAAAGCAACTTCTTAAGTGTTCAGCAGAACGAAAATCATACAGGAAGAACTTGAGGGTAAGCAAATGATGAAAAAATTTTCATCTTTAGCCAAACTGTCTCTTTAATTACCACACACTCACTTATCCTGTCAGTCAGACAGTCTCTTCCTGTTAAAGTGGCCGGTTCTTGGCCAGAATAAGCTTCAGTCCATACTTTCTGATATGTCAGAGGTATCAGTGATGGCATTCTTGTTAGGCATTCTGGGATGGTTTTATTTGCAGTGTACCACAGAGATAAAGTAGAGAGGAGAAGAATACAATGCGTTGCGACGAGAAGGCTAGTCAGCTCTCCTGCCCCCCGATAGCGATCCCATTCCTGCAGGCGTAAAAAGAGCGTCCAGACCCGTTAAACCTAACAACACACTCGCCATACCAAGCAGTTCTGTCCTATGAAACAGCCCCGAGAGAGAAGGAGAGCTGGAGAGAGGTGAATGGGTGGGTTTGCGCAGCCATCTTGAGCTGTTCGTCAGCCCCTTTAATTACACAGAAGGAGAAAGAGAGCAGAAAATCACCTGATCGCCCTGCCGTCTGCCAGCCAATCTAATGGAGATGTACCCTACTCATTAGCATATAAATTGGCCAGAAAATTGAAAAGTGCATTACGACATTTAGCTTCCACCCCAATAAAAAAAATCAAGTATTGCTTTAAGTCTCTGTACAGAAAAATGGGCAGAAAGACAAGCTCTTAAGGAAAGAGCATATTATCCAATAAGGCTGTCTATGCGATAAAATAAAGATGTGATTCATTCATCAGCTGGTAATGCTGTGTGTGTGGGTACATTCTGAATGGCACATACTACTTATTTTAGCTGCATATTTTTATTAGAGCGCAGTATGCATATTGTCGTATGCATATAAGGATATGGTACGATGAATACAATACAATGGTCAAAATGTGCAGTAAACTAGGAGGTTATACTGATTGGAAAATTGCATCCCAGAATGCAATACGCTTAACTTGATTTGAAGTGTTCTATTTGTTTTCTAAGTTATCTGACTTACAATCAGATAAATGAATGCAGTGCAGTTAATGCTGTCAGATGCGCAATTGATTGCGATTAAAATAAATGTTTTTGTTTGCATTATGTATGTGTACTGTGATTATTTATTATGTATATAATCACACATACAGTATGTTATATTAGTGTATAATAAATATAATAATCAAGTATATAAAATAATTAATATATATACATAACATTTTTCTTAAATATATATGCACATGCATGCCATGTGCCATGCTAATCTAACTGTTTCTTTATTATTCATTATTTATTAGTTTGATATATTTAGTATTTTTTTTTATTGTTGTTGTTATTGTAAACTGTATATTTTTGTTTATTATATATTTTTTCTTTCTTGCTGTACTTCTTTAAAAATGCATAATTTTCTTCTCAATATTTTCTTCTGAGTTGATAATTGTATACCAATTACTGCAAATGAAATTGAGCACACTGCTAGCTAAGATGTTTATAGTTGCATACTATGCACTATTTTTTAATTGCAGGGTGATCCAGGGTTCAGAATTTAAATTCCCGTATTTGAGTTTAGTTGGAATAGAGTAGAAGAATAGAGGATGCAGTATTGCATTTTGAATTTAGATCAATAGATGATAGATAGACGGATAGACTGCACACTGTGCAGTGCGCTAGTATCACAAAAGTAGCTGATGTCTCCGTAGAGGCACTTTATCTAAAACCCCATGTTTTCAGACAAACTAACAGAAACACTATTACAGCAGCTCAGAGCTCGGAAAGGGTTCTGGGCTTGTGCTTGCCACAAATCAATATGAAGAATTAGGAGTATGATGAATGGGCCCAGAACACAAAGTCAAGAAGCCAAATAGCGCATGTGTGTGAATGCGGATTCTGTGTGTGTGTGTTTGATTGAGGTGAAGGTGACCTAGATTATTGCGCAGCTTTAGTCCCTCTTGTTTTATTCAATGCGTTTAACCTTTCATCTGAATATATATGGAGAAAGAGCTAGATTGAGTGAGTGAATATTTATGTTGGTGTGTGTTTGTGATGACAGTTTGCAGGTGAGAGGGAGGGCAAGATGGGAGAGCACAGTTAGCTGTAAGAAATGGATGTTTGTGTGTGTGTGTGTGTGTAGCTGCGCTGGCGTTCTTGAGGTGTCCTTAGCTGTCGCAGTCGTAAGGCATGACTCTGGAATACTGATTTCCCATACTATCCCTGTCTCTATCCCTCTCTTCCCCTCTCTCTCTCTCTCTCTGCCACTCATCTGTCTGATTGCATCGCAGCTGGAGTGTGTGCTGTCCACCTTCTTAAATACAGCTGTGATCCAGGGGAATAGAGATGTATTCAAACTGACCGTTGCTTTTGAATTCTCACAAATGCTCCTCTGCTGTAAATAGCGGTCCTTGGTGTGCCACATCAAGATGCTGATCTGACATCATAAGTAGTGCACAGGTGTACCTTATACTGCCCAAAATAAACAGCCACCCTGGAATGTGGAGTTTTGTCTCACAGCAAAATGCCACAGATGCCACAAGCATTGAGGGAGTGTGCAATTGTCATGCTGACAGCAGGAATGTCAACCAGATCTGTTGCTCGTGCATTGAATGTTCATTTCTCAACCATA